>CM046889.1:1273773-1613400 GCA_025688845.1 Cucumis hystrix
ATTAATTGCTGTGTTTTCTTTTTATTATTTTAATATTAGACGTATTTTCTTTTTATGTTGTTCTATTTCAAAAACATTTTTTTTAGTTTAGTAGAACGTAAAAAAAAAAAGTTAGCAATAAAAATTGTGTTTATAGACATAATTCTCAAAATCAAAATGATCACCAAACAAAGCTTAAAGTTTTCAAAGTTTTTCTTTGAGTTTATTACAAAAAATAGATATTATCATCAAAATGAAAATAGTTTAATTAGCACAAAATATGTTATATCAATCTTGAGATTAAATAGAGTAATTTATTCCAAAGGCTAATACATATCACCAAGCAAACTTCCTCCTTAATTTCATGGACGTTTTTCTTTTTCTTTTTTTTTTTTTTTTTGGGGGGGGGGGGGGGGGAGATTCTACGAGTTTTCCCCCAAGAGAAAGAGAAAGAATGATTGACAAAGATTTGATGAGAATAATTGGAAGAATGATTTTGTCATTAAGTGGAATTTAATAACAAATAAAATGTAGCAGCAATCGATTGGGTTGTATCAATTAATGCTAATTCCTGCATTCTCTACATAATCTTATGAATGCCAAACTTAATTGCTTCACTTGGTACTAAATCTTCCTCCTAATCATTCTCTACACACCATCAGCATATATTATTTATATTATTCACACAGCCACTGATTTTTCTTGATATTTGCATCAATCCACGTTCAAGTGCACGGCCTACAAAATTATTTTAATTTAATAAAAACCACTTGATGATTTTGCATAAAACTATGATTTTCATAATAAGATCTGTCTGATGAACACCCCAAAAAATGGATTAGGTGAAATTCACGTAATAATTATTCTTTTATACACCTTCTTTTGTTTTGTTTCTGATAGACCTATATATAAAAGCTAATTACCACTCATCCCGTTTTTACTTTAAAATAATAATAGAAATCGAAAATTACCTCTTAGCTCTCTAATTTAATTTTTCATGTAAAACAAACTTCAAAATATAGAGACTAGAAATGTCATTTTTTACTAGAGTGATAATAATAGTGGTATATGTTTGCATCAAATGAAACGTCCTTGTTTTGATCAAATCATGTTGCTTAAATAAACAAATCAAGAGTATTCTTTTTCCGATTTGGACTTCCAAAGAGGGCATCTTCATATTTAAAAATTTAAAAGTCATGAAAAGTCAATTCAAATTGGCTGTTTGAGTTCGTCCAATTATTAAAAGGGGAAAAAAGAAATAAAGAAATAAAAAGAAATGAAAAGAAAAAAGAAAACTTGGGATCTAATTCAGTCTAAAAGTCCAAAAACAGTACAGTACTACAACACACAACATAAGGAAAATGTACAATGTTTGTCAAACCCAAAAGGAGATTCTAAAATTTCAATCCATACATTTTCATTATTATTTTTTTTCTCAAATTGCATAAATGCTCTTCTTTTTTGTTACTTCTTGAAGGAAATGAAATCTTTTAGAAAAAGAGAAAAAAAAGAAAAGAAAAGAAAAGAAAAGAAAAGGGAAAAAGAGAGAAAAATTTGTCACTCTTTGAACGTTGGTCTCCTGAAGAAGACTTTGTGGTTCTTCGTATTAACGTGGGCCCAAGCCCAATGAGAAACGGAAAAGAGAGAGATTGAAATATTGAAAAGGAAAATAATAAGGGAATCCAAGGTGACTTGTGGATGGAGAGTCCCGGTAACCGGTAAAAAAAGAAAAGAAAAGAAAAAGAGAGAAATGGAAACCATAAGGGACCCACTAACCCCACCACCTTACTCAATGACTTTTGCATTAAAAGCTGTTAAAGGTCAACTCTATCCCACTGTCTACAACTAATAATATCTTGTCCTCTCTCTCTCTCTCTCTCTCTCTCTCTATTCCCGATTTTACCGAGTCCTCAATCTAACGGCTATTCTCAACCCTTTTGACCTTATCTCTCTCTCCCACAAATTTAAAAACCCTTCTCTCAACCCCTTCACCCCTTTTAAACACAAGGGTCAAACCTCCTGACATTTCCCTCTTACGTGCTCCCTTCTCATTTGCTCTACCCTTTGACGGCACACGGACCACAATCCACCGCTCACTTGCCCCAGAGGGCATCACTTTGACTCCAATCCTTTCCTTCCCTAATTCTTTTATCATCTTTTCTCTTTTCTTCCTTTCCTTTCACTCTTTTGCTTTCCTCGTCACCAGTTTCTTCTTCTCTCCCAATTTCACTTACCTTTTCTTTTTTCCTCTCAATATAAATACTCCGTTTTCTTTCCCTTCTGTTTTCCATTCCATATGCTTCTTCTTAACAATAACATGGCTGTGGAGCTCATGGTGGGATTTGGGGATGCTACAACTTCTAATAATTTCACCCCCAAGATGGAAGAAAATGCTGCTGTTTCTGCTGTTCAAGAAGCCGCTTCTGCTGGGATTCAAAGCGTCCAGAATTTCCTCCGATTGATGTCTCATACAACTAATCAGCAACACTCCCAAGACGATTCTTCTACTTCCTCTACTCCTAATAATGGATATGAAGCCGTCGCCGATTCCGTCGTTAACAAATTCAAGAAGGTTATTTCTTTGCTTGACCGCAACAGAACCGGCCATGCTCGTTTCAGAAGGGCTCCGGTTCTTACAACAACAACTACTACTACTACTACTACTCCGCCCCCTCCTCCTCTGCCAAAGGTCAAGCCGCAGCATCAAGATCCGAGTTCGTCGTCTCCGATTTCAGTACCTCCGATTCAAGTAAAGAAACAAGAATCAGTTTCTGCTTTTAAGGTTTATTGTCCAACGCCTTCCTCTGTTGTGCGTTTGCCTCCTCTGCCTCACAACAACCCTCATCAGCCTTCTCATCCATCCAATACCTTTCAAGCCCAGCAAAATACTTCGTCGGTGGTACTCAAAAATGGGTCTGTAGATAGAAAAGATGCGACTACCACCATCAATTTTGCAGCCTCGCCCCCAATCTCCGCTGCAAATTCGTATATTTCATCGTTAACTGGAGACACCGAAAGTTTACAGCCATCTCTGTCATCTGGGTTCCAGTTCACACACATGTCCCAGGTCTCTTCTGCCGGAAAGCCCCCTCTTTCATCCTCTTCGTTAAAGAGAAAATGCAATTCCATGGAGGATTCCGCCATGAAGTGTGGCTCATCATCCGGTCGGTGTCACTGTTCCAAGAAGAGGTTGGTTCTTGCAACAGACTTGAAGGAAAAAAAATCCCCATAAAATATGTCTTAATTCAATTTGGCATATATTCGATTCGTTATTGAACTGTGAAATATCTATGGTTTTAGCAGGAAAAACAGGATAAAAAGAGTGATCAGAGTTCCGGCCGTTAGCTCAAAACTTGCGGATATCCCACCAGACGATTACTCCTGGAGAAAGTATGGCCAAAAACCCATCAAAGGATCTCCTCATCCAAGGTGTGTAATTTTTAGTTTGAATCATCATTCATTGGTATGTTTGTGTGTGGTGAAATGAACAACTCGTTAAATGAACTCGGTGATTTAGTAGGGGTAAGAACAGAGGAACTCGTTGACCTGTGTAGTCCGTTCTTTTCCAAGCATAATAATATATTGGAAGAAAAAGAGAGTATGATTTGATTATAGGGGTTAGCTTGTTTTGTTTGTTTTCTTATAATGTCAAAAGGCAAATAAATAAATGAAAGAAGTTTTTTTTTTTTTTTTTGAAAGGTTAGAGTAGAAGGAAGGACTGACAAAAAGGTCAATTTGGTAAATGTAACAGGGGATATTACAAATGTAGCAGTCTGAGAGGATGCCCAGCACGGAAACACGTAGAACGTGCCTTAGACGATCCAACAATGCTGATTGTAACTTACGAGAACGATCACAATCACGCCCACTCCACCGAAACACCTGCACCGCTTGTTCTCGAATCATCATAATAGTCAACTCATCCAACGGCCACAAATCTCCATCAATCTTATATATATATATATATATCGAAAACAAAATATATATAATTTGGAAAGCTACAGGTTAAATTTATAGGGACCAATAGTCAACGCTACGGCTTCAGCACCGTCTCCAAGAAGATTAGTAGTGGGTGCGTTGTGCTGTCCGTCTATATAGAAAATTAGGGATATGCCCCTTTGTGTTCCCTCTCTCTCTCTCTCTTATGAAGGTTTTTCTTTCTTTTGGGGATATGGAAATTTGAAGGGTGTGGGAGTGGGAAGAGGGAAGAGGGAAGAGGGAAGAGGGAAGGCATGGGACGGTGGGATTTGGTGGGTGTTGAGTCACGCTACTTAGTGGGCCTTTTTGTTTTTATAAACTTTCATATGCTCTCGAATATTAATATTCCTTCAGAATTTTTTTTTATCTTTCTATCATATTGGATTAGATGGTGGATTTATTTTATATATGTATGTATGTATGTATGTATAAACAACAAACAAAATATCCCACCTTTATTCCTTCCTCCATTTCCATCTCCACCCAATTTTTATTCTTCTATGTAAATTTTCCCATTTATTTATAAAATTAATTAGCAAACGTTTCGATCCATGGGGTTCTTCTGGATTATAATTTGTACAGCAATGCTTTGTCGTTTTCCAAGAAGTTTCGTGGTCAGATCTAAATAGAGAGAGGCAGAGATTCTGTGTCTTTGTGTAGCTGAATAATTGTGTGCTTTTCTTAATAAAAGGAGAAGGAAAAAAAGTGTTATTTTCCCTCACTGGGGCTGGGTTTCACTCCACTTGGGCTCATTGACACTGGCCCAAGCCCATAAGGGTCATGAGAACTATTCATGATCCATTTACTTTCCTGTGTGCTTCTCTGCCATTTGATTATGGCAAAGTAAACTATGGATTGGTTCATTGGTTCATCAATTACAGTCCAACATACGAAATTTAGTTTTCGTTATAGATTTTTTTAATAAAATATGTCAAACATGTCTAGACCTTTTCAATAAAGAAGTGAAAAAGGGGGGTGATTTTAAATGTGTACCAAGACCATTGAGTTCTTGTTCCACTAAGGCAGAGGCCCAGCTGTATCCAATAACGCAATCGTATGTATCATCTTAAGATAATGGAATCCAATGGAGAAAAAGGTGACTTCAATAAAGAAAAGTAGTTGACTTTCATAAGACCTATCTCGATCCTCCTCCAATAGAAGACTGTTCTTCTTTACAACTCACACAGAATAATGTATGCTCTCAACAATTATCATGATGTTATACTCGTAACAAATCGTAGTCTAAATGCAAGATTAAATATTATTAATTATTTAGATCCGTACGAGTTCACTTTATATAATACTAAAGAGGAACAATATGTAAAGCAAGCTGATTTAAAGATGAAATTGTTGTCATATCCTATTGAATCATATCTTCAATTTGATGAGCATTTTATGCGATGGTGGTCTTTTATACATAGGCACGCTTCATAATAGTTTTTCTTTTTTTTTTTATCATTACCATTTGGCTTATGTTTTCAGTGTTGGGACTTGGAAGTCCTGGACCCATTTTCTTGTAAAGTTTGGGATCCTTGATTTCCACTTTTGTACTGTAACATAATAACATAACTTTTTGGCTTTTGGTTTTATGCTTTATAAACATGACGTTAAAACTAACCTACCAATTTATAAACCCATACCTACTCTGCTTCAAGTTTCAAACCAAAGAGGTTTCCAGCATATCCTCTTCTTTTAGCTAGTGCTCAGTTTCTTATATATAACAGGCTGTTTTAAGGACACTTGGTTTGATTTTGCCACCTCTATGCTTTTAAAATCCTGAATAACTACAAAGCAAGCAATTTGTTGGGTTGATTATGAATAACATACCTGCTAGAGTTTTGATGTTTCTGTTCTTCAACCTGTTTTGTTCTTTGGTAATCCACGCCATAGCCAGCGGTACCAACAGCAAAACGCAAGATTTCAAACTAGGTAGCAGCAGAAGTTCGGGAAAAGGCTGTGATCACGGCTGGTCTCACTGTAAGCAACCGATAACTCCTCAGCCATCTTCTCTTTTGCCTGTAGAAGCAGAGGTTTTGACATTCGAAGACCTGAGGCTTTCAGTGGTGTACCCTGTGATTCAAAAATTCAAGTCAATTATCACCTCTGATCCTCTAGGAATCACTAAAACATGGGTTGGATCGGATATATGCAACTACAAAGGGTTTTACTGTGACAACCCACCGGACAACAAATCTGCAACCGCAATCGCATCCATCGACTTCAATGGCTTTCAACTCAGTGCACCATCCCTCGATGGCTTCCTCGATCAACTGCCAGACATTGCTGTTTTTCATGCCAATTCCAACAATTTTTCTGGCACAATCTCCACGAACATTGCCAAGCTCCCTTACCTATACGAGCTGGATGTGAGCAACAACCGATTATCTGGTCCTTTTCCCACTGCTGTTATTGGTATGAACAGCCTCACGTTCTTGGACCTTCGTTTCAATTTCTTTACTGGGTCAGTCCCAGCTCAAGTCTTCGTGCAGGACCTGGATTTTCTCCTCATCAACAACAACAATTTCATGCAAAGTCTCCCAGACAGTCTTTCCATCACCCATATTCTCTATCTCACCTTAGCCAACAATAAATTCAGTGGTCCAATTCCTGGTGGCATTGTGAAAGCTTTGACATCTCTGACTGAGGTTCTGCTCTTAAACAACTCATTAACAGGGTGTTTGCCTTATGAGTTAGGATCACTTGACGAAGCAATTGTGTTTGATGCCGGCCATAACCAACTAACAGGACCATTGCCCCTTTCGTTGGGTTGCCTAAAGAGCGTGGAGCAGTTGAATTTCGCAGGAAATCTACTGTATGGAATGGTGCCGGAAGTGGTTTGTGCGCTTAGACATCTGGTAAATCTAACTTTATCGGACAATTATTTCACAGTTGTTGGCCCACTGTGTCGGATTTTGATAGGGAGAGGAGTGTTAAATATTAGGAACAATTGCATTCCAGATCTTCCTTTCCAGAGACCAATTATTGAATGTGCAAAAATTTTGGCATTTCCTAGAATTTGCCCTCGCATGTGGTCTTATACTTTAATGCCCTGCATGCTTCCCCCTTTCAATCCCCCCATATCTTCCATTCCCAAATATTGGCCACATTTTCCCTAGTTTTATACATTCCGAGTCTCATCTTTGAAGCGCATTGCCTGTGTTTTTCAATTGTAATTCCAAGAATATTCTCAGTAACATCTTTCATCAACCCCACAGCAAGGGGGAAAATTCATTATTGAGATTCCTAACTAAGAACATCTTCCGACGGGACTTATCCGTGGCATTCATATTTTGGCTTGTTTAACCCTAACTAATCAGATAATTAGAGATACCTGTTACGAAAATCCATATCACCGTGGGGGAACGCTGAATGCTTGTTGGGTAAAACTAATTAGTGGAAGGAAGCTTTGCCTTTGCGGCTGTCCTCCAACGAGCTCGCCATAGCCATGAGACAAGAAATTTGTGCATGGGCAGTGGGGTGTGCGGCAGCACGGCCAGCCCAACTTCTGTTGTTGCCCACTATGTTGGGATTAGTGCTTTGGGTTAGGTATCAATTATCAAATATGTAAATGTTTTTAAAAAGTTATAAATATTGATAAATGGATACCCTCTCCCTTCGAAAAAAATATTAGTCTATCAGACTATAAACCTGACGGATCTAAAAGTTTGAATCTTTTACTTCAAAGCAAGTTATTATTGGTATAAACCTTTGCAATTTTAATTTCTGTCCAACACAAATTTGCAATTTTACACCAATTCCCTTAGTATTTTATTTATTTATTTAGAATAAGGGAGAAATTCCTTCAAATTCATTTGTTTTCAATATAAAAAGTTAATAAGAAGTTGATACTGAAAATTGATCTCAAATATTAAAAAAGAAAAATAATTTTGGAAAATAAAATTCCTAATTGGATTGTTAGACGAGAGATCGGTGGTGGGTGCCAATCAGAATTTGCTAGAACCATCTGAGCATATTTCAATTACGAAATCCATAATCAAAATACAACCCCAAAAGCCAAAACAAACTGTGCGATGCCCTTGATTGCTCATTGTATAAAAGCAAAGCAATAATACCTTGAGCTTAATTTGCCGATGATACCATGGACTGTTCGAACTCCGACATGATGGAGGCTGAATTTCCGTCTATCACACCCGGCGAACGCGATTCCGTCCGCCACTTACTCACATTAGCTCGTCAATTCATCAATCAACGAAAGCCTTCCCAAGCTCTCCAAGCGGTATTTTAATATAAACTTCCCTCTCTTTGGTTTTTTTCTTTTTTTTTGGTCTTTTCTTCTTCTTTCAAAACCTTTCTGCACTGCCTTCTTTATATTTTTAGCTTCTTGGTTTTTTCTTTGAACTGTGAATTAAATTACTTCAGTTGAGTTCCGGTTGCTAAATGGGACAGAACAGTCGCTAATAAGGTTTTCTTCCTTGCTTGACAAATTGGAGAAAGGTTTCAACTTCTTGTAGAGCCGAATCTTCAGATGATAATTATCAATTGGGTTTTTCTGTTATTCTTAATCCATCATTAACATATCTGCTAAAGAACCCCCTTTTTGGCATCCCAATTTTCTCTAAAGGTAGACAAGAAAATACCATCACAATCTGGAGCTTTCTTATTCTCAGCGTTAACGATAGCTTGCTTGACTTCGATCTCTGAAAATTCAATTCTGAAGTTTGGAGTGATACATCTTTTTTATTTTAATGGTAATAATAACAAACGCGAATGTCTGAAGCTCAATAGAGAGGGCAATTTGTGAAATCCCCATTCACTTCTCCCACCAACGCTCACGAGGAAAAAGAACGAAGAACAGTGGGAATGGAGGACGCAAGTGCTTGAAAGAAGATAAAACGTATTCAAATGATTCATTTACTGGCCTTACTAAGAATAAATAAAGTAAATTGAAAAGAAAAATACTTCCCATTGACAAGTGTAGTGGCCAATAACTTCGCTGTTATTTCGTACAGCGCTGACAAGAATTCTAGAGCTACGGACCCCAGTTATGTTAGAGTAGATTTTTTGGGAATCAAAGTAGTATTAGCTTCACTGGGAATTCCATTTTGATGTTGCTCTTTATAGAACTCTTGGAATACCAAAGAGTCCCCTTTTCTTACATCCGTCAAGTCTATAAGAAGAAAGAATCCGTCACTTTCCTTAGCGCTCTTTTATGCTCAATGTTAAGGATAGCTTGCTTGGTTTCCATCCCTGAAAATGGCCTTCTGATGTTTTTTCATTGATATTTTTGGTGCGTTGGAATTATTCTATTAATCAAGCTCTCCTGCGAGAAGGGTAGTTCCTTTTGTGGCTAGTTGGGGTGTGTGCTATTCGGAGACTTTGAGGTTAGAGAAACAATGAATTCTTTCAAACGCTCGAGAGATCTCCGATTGAGGTTTGGTCCTTTGTTTGATTCAATATGTCCTTGTGTGCTTTATTAACGAAGCCCTTTCATAATTATGTGTTAACTGTTAAGTCTTATTTCTTTTGATTGGAGGCCCCTTTTATGGTTTATCTCCCTTTTTGGGTTCTGTTTTTGTATACCCATGTGCTATTTTATTTCTTCACAACGAAAGTTTTGTTATTCATAAAAAAGTCAAGTTATAGTTAAATTTCAATCAGCATTCTGCACAATTGCAACATAAATCTGTCATCACGAACTGATTGCATTGATCTGTACATTTGACATCTGATTCATGACATACCGAAAAATAAAGAAAAAAACACTACGCTGGGGTTATATTTGTCGACGTTGTTTTGAAAGTAACATCTCAAAGATGAACTGTATCATAGAATTTGAAATGTTTTAAACCTTTCTGTTCATTGACCTAAAGATGTCTTGCACCTATGTTTATCAATTGTATATTACTCTTTTTTTTTTTGTACAAATTGAATTGTATGTTAACTCGTTTTATACCATTAGTTTTCTACCCGTGTTGATTGAACAATATATTGACAAACATATGGTATTTTGTACCTTTTTGAAGAAACGATAGTACACATGAATGTAGTTGTAGTAGTCAGCTCAGATGGCTGAATCAATGGTCAAATCATGGATGGAGCGTATTAGGCTATTAGCTAATACCTTAAAGAACAGAATAAAGAACAATAAATTTTATTAATAGCTTTTGGCACCCTGTTTGTCATGTTCGAACAGGTTGTAATGGCAATGAGAACTCAAGGTGGGGATGCAGCAGTCTTTCAATCCTTGCATCGTGCGAGGGAGCTATACAGAAGTCGGTTACAGGAGACTACTGATGTTGATCAACTAGCTTCTTTATTTGCAGAGTGTGCTATAGCTGAAGCCCAACAGCCTTTGAACCCTGAACCTACTGAAATTAACAATAATATGTCTAGCTCATCAGTTGTCGATGGTCATGCTAATTCAATTCTGGCAGAAACTGGTAGGATGCAAGTTGTTATGGATGCCTTCTCAGATGGGAGCAGTTTTATTTGTTTGCAATGTGGGGGTCTTGTTAGTAACCATCGCAAAGATGAGCATTATGCATATTGGTGTGCCCAGATCTGACTTGTTTTAGTGTATCAATCCTCATTCTTGTCTTTCCTGGCAAAAAATATCCTCCAGAACTTGTATTTGTGTCTTTCGATTTGTACATGCCACAGCTGCTTTTATGTTGGCACACCCCAGTTGTTGTCGATGCTAGCAAGCTAAGGTTTTAAACGGTGTTGCCAATTGTTGTAAGTGAGTTCTTTCTTGAGTAGCTTGCAACATATTCCTCTGTACAATGAGAGAGATAAGAGATGTATAAACACGATCAATTTGGTTTGCCAACATCATCCTCATACATAAGTTTTCATTTTAGAAGCAGCCCCATATATGGACTTATTGTATGGAGATAACTCCTATTTTTCCTTTCTAATCATATTTCAAGGCCGACCAGGTTCTGCAGATAACATGGACTGGTGATCGATGTTTTCCATATTCTTATTATTTAATTCTCATGTGGATAGTTTTGGTTTATAATACAGAATCATACAGAAGTATTGCGAGCAACTCGTATTTATATGCATGTTTTATTTTATGAACTTCTGACCTTTGTTAATTGAATGAAAGGGTCACCGTCGTTTCTTTTTGGTTTTCTTTAGAAGATCAACGACTACTTATAGTTGAATAAATGCATACCCTCACTGAATGATAGGCCTATGTTTCAAGAAAGTAGCTTTGTGAACCAAGGATCCAAGAACGACGACACTCTTGTTGAAGTTGTAGTATGGTTAGCAACTGTTGCACTTCAGCTCTCCTTGATGATAACACGATCGAGGCAAATTAAAATATCTATGAAGTTACAATGAATTTTGTTGACAAGACTTTTTTCCTCTTCCATTGTTTAAGCTCAGTGAATGAAGACAGCTGACTATTGAAAAGCATGCTCTAAGAGCTGGTTACTTGTCCGGTGCGTGTGGTAAAAGGTGAAGTAGATTTTTTAAATTCATGGTATAAGGAGTCGAGAAGGCATAGATTAATGGTTCTTTGGTGTGGGGTATACAAACTCTTTACGCCAAGAGTGGAGTTGAAAGTTTGTCGGTGACTTCTATTTCATTTTCCTCTAAATAATGTGAATTAATGTGTTGCAAATATCAAGTTGGAGCTCCTAAGTCAAAAAAAAAATAGGAAGGGAGAGTAAAATCCAGTAGTTGGTGGTTTGACAATTTGGCTGAAAGTATTAATACAGATTATTCAAATCATCAAGTTGATGAAAGTTGTTAAAAAGCAGCCTTGCTTTGAATCGTGATAGATTCACATGTCCGATTGTCAATAAGGAAGAATTTCATTCAATCCTCATTCTTCTACACGTTTAACATTTGATGCCCCAAATTCCTTGTTCATTATTCAGGAACAATTAAATCCTTTTAAGAGGGATTGATATATATTAAACAAAAAATTAATCAACTGTTTGAATATGAGATTCAAAGAAACTAAAATTTGTTTCGGTTTCAATATCGATTTTATGAGATGTTTTAGGATGAGCCATTGGCCAAAAAAGATGCTATTTATGAAAAAACTTGGAGTGTTTATTTCCGACCATTACTTTCCCATCATCGTTTTTATTTTCCTTTGAATCTTGAAGAGTGAGATTCATCAACGTCATTCATATCATTTTCCTATTCGTCTATAAGGAAAAGAAGCATATTCTAAAATCAAAGATAGCAAACTTGGTATACACTTCATAAAGTTTGATTCGAAGATTCTTCTTTTGCTTCAATACAAATACATTTACAAAGCTTCAGTCCTCAAGTAATAAAATTAGTCACACAATAAGATAAAACATATTAGAAAGAATTCTGTTTTTTTTTTTTTTTTTCCTTCCTCTCCAGCCTAAGAGTTCCTTTCAACAAATCAATATTGTATCAAAACGAAGAAAAACCAAATGCCTAAAAAGAAAAAAGAAAGAAAAGAGAAAGAAAAAACCTTCCGTACGTATGCCTGCATTCCTTTTCTTGTTATTGACAAGATATACAAAGGAGCGGGAAGAACATTAGAAAACTTTCTTGGGGGAGTTCACTATCTATCCTTTGTATCTATGCTCGCCCTGTTCCCGCACTTGCGGCCTTCTTAGCTAGTCAGATGACCCCATTTTGTAGCATCCACACAAGCTTTACAAGATGCTTCAAATGTGATAACCACGACGAAAAAGAATCCAAAATCACAAATCTACCAAAATGGTTTTCCATTGAAGAAATACGCAGATATCTCATTAGTCTGACTTTAGCTGCTGCCATTAGAGAAAGGTCATGTCAGGTTCAAGTAGATACAAATGGATGAATCAGATGACATTAAATATAAAAAGATATCACTTCAGAGTCAGTCTTGCATTCAATGAATCAAAACTGTAGATGCAATTTACCAATGGGATCTATCCGAATATGATCAGGATTTTAACCTACTCAAATTGATTTTTGAGTATGTAGTTCAACAAAGTGAGTTTAAAAATCAAGAAGAGTACCTGCACTTATTGCAATTTGTTCCTGTGACATGAGGTGGAATCATAGGTGAAAGTCAATGATATATGGGGGACAATAAACCCGAAACCACCAAATATCACATCCCAGCGGGCAGCGCATGTGGTCGAGGCCTTGATCTCATTATTGTTTCATCACTATGCCTGATCCATTCTGAAAGTCTCCATGGTTTCTGCCACTTCCATTTAAACTGTAATAGCCATTGGTGATGACTTCTCTTCCATCTCCATAGTTTTCCAGCTTGTCCTACTGTTGCTAACTTCTTCATTGATAAGTGTCCTATTGGTACCATCTGCATTAATAGCACCCTTCTAAGAAAAATGTGAGCTCAACTCCTACACGACAGTAAATGAATGGAATAAATTTTAACCTTTCGTGCATGATCTAGGGTTGCAGCAGAATCTCTAACAGAGCCATTGGCAATTCCTGCTGTATACTTGAGTTGCTTAGGGGCTGGTACTGACATTGGAGACAAAGGACCACTCAATTCATCAGCGAAGTGTTTCAATGATGGTGGTGTACTCTCATGCTCACGATGGACCTGAAAAGGATAAAAATCGCCGATAAGACAGATTTCTAATTATGTTTACAACGAATATCAAACGATGGAAATGGCAAGATCAACCAAACTATTAAGGAACTAGATATAGACAGTGCACCCTATCCATCACTAACTCAATAAATATCTCAGACTACCACTGATTACTGCATCAGCTACTTGAAAAGCTTCAGGTTTTCTTTCATGATATTATACAAAAAGGTCACAGGATCTATGTGATATCTGTCACTGTCAATACAGCTCATTAAAAGGTCACAGGATCGGTCTTGCCAAAACAAGGTTGAAGTATCTGTGTATATTCCATTTTTTCAGTTCGAAGTACACCAAATTAACCACTCAGCAGAAACATAAACCTTCACTGGCAAGTAAAAGTAGGATTTCGTGTCTATATGCAGCATGGAAAAGAAAAACCTAATGAACATAAATCTCACCGGTGCAGATGAAGCTAATGCAATTGCAACAGCCTTCTCTCTCAATTTTAGCTCTTTTTCTACTTCCTTTCTCCGTGTCTCACTCTGCCGCAACAATCCCACAAGTTCTTTCAGTTGCTCCTTCATTTCCCTAGTTTCTAGTTCCTTTTCCCATAATTGGCACCTGTAAAAAATAAGCAAAGTGATGCTTGAAAATAAGTAGAGCAGTGGAAATTCTTATTTAAAAAGGATGATATATATGGAAAATTTTGAATATCAACCAATTCTCGTTAAATGCCAATTTCACCTTTCAGGTCCAAGGAGGAAAAATAAATGGCTGCTGGGTAGCCCCAAAATTTCCTGATTTTTCTTTTGAATTATCCTTTTCTGGACTTTCATATTTTACATTATTCAAGCACTGAGTACTCACAATCCAGGAAATTAAAGAGTATCATTAACTCTAAGAAAAATATCGGCTGTGGGAACAAAATAATTACCGTGCATCTGCAAGAGAATTGAACATGTACTGAAGCAAATTCTTAGCATCTCCCATGGAGCGCAACTGGTTCCAGCGTCCGCGGTTTGTGAAGGCACGCTCTCGTTCCTCTGCCTCTGAAAGTTGTGAAGCCATCGCCACAAGGGAATTTGAGGATATGCTTAGCATGTTTTCAAGTGATGTTATTCTCGCCATTCTCGCGGTTGGTGACATAGAGGACACTCTGATCATGGAAAAGACAAATTAAATGCTGTCCACTTCTTTATGTGAGAACCTAGAAGGTGAATTATTTTGTTTGAAAACAATGCTTACCTAGCGAAACCATTTTTCCCTCTTGGAGGGCTGAGGCCTTTTGAAGCAAACTCATCCACTTGCCTCAGCATGGATAACTCTTCTGCAAGTGCAGCTCGCCTGTATTGCAGAAAAATCAATAAGTATTTGAATTTTATTATATGAAAAATACAATCAAGGTCTCTAGTATAACTCGTACACTTGGCTTTGTTTTTCATATTCAAAACGAACTTCATGCACGTTCACCATCACTTCCAATTCATGGTCGAGCCAGCGTTGTAGAGATTTCTCATTGCTCTAGAAAAGAGATATGTCCATTAGAATCGGGATCGAGCTGACATAGTAGTGAAGCAAGCAATGAAACAGCCCATAAAATACCTGCCCGTTCATTCCGTTTCCGTTTGTAATGCCTAAAAAATCAACAAAAAAGAATTAAAGTTTAAATCAATTATGTGGTATAAGCATGAAAACGCTTCTCCTGTTAACAAGGCATTTATTTAATAAGAATAACAACTTTAGAGAACAAATGAAAGAATACACGGGCATAAAAAAACCAAGCCCACAAAAGAAAGGAGACCCCTACAAGGACTCCAACTGTACAGAATCAAGATCAAAGGGTATGCATAATGATATATGGGAGGAAAGGTGACTCAGAACAGAGATGCTCCTCAAAAAGAAGAATAAAGAATAGCAAAATCATAATACATCCCAAGTGAGAAAATACCTGAATTTTCACGACCATTAGATTTCCGGGCTTCAAGCAGTTCTTTCAGCCTCTTGGTGGCCATTGCAGCCTCCTCTGTTTTTCTTTGAAGAACCTGGTACAAATAAATGCATAATGATATATGGGAAGAAAGGTGACCCAAATTTTTCAAAGAACCAAATTGCTATCCATTTAAAGAAAAGTAACATTTTAAAATTTCTTAAGTGGAAACCAACCATAAGAGAAGCTACAAGATAATATCACAATCAAAGCGTCCAATGCATTTGAACCTTGTTATTGAAGGAAAGACCTTTCAATCTAATCCCTAGTGAAGTCTACTTTTTATAACAAAATCCTGCAATCTAACCTTGTTGTAGGAAATAAGACAGAGAGAGGATGAATAAGGTGTGAAGTAACAATGAAGTACTAACCATTTTCTGCCGCTGATTAAGAGCTTGCAGTTTGTGCCTTTCATATTCATTTCTCCTGCCCTCCTTTTTCAGCTGTTTTGCCAAGTTGTCAACAAAAATAGTGAATAACAGATATGAGAAAACAAAATTGATACAGTCAATAGTAAATAGTAATACATAATGGGATGAAATATATTGTGAAGTATTGCAACAAAGAAACTGTAACAGTGTTGCCACTGGGAAGCCAACATGACACAATCTTTCTGTTATTTTTCTCAACTCAAATTGTTGAGTTTTAATCATTTACTGACTAGGTTCAGAGGTCAGAATTACCTTTGACCATTAAGATAACACACTCACAATAAATAAGAAACAAAAATTATTCTAAGTAAAGCTAATATGAGAACAAAGAGGAATAATTGAGAAGTTAAACTAGAGTATACTTTCTTCTTCTTAAATTTTCTGGTTGTTGAATTACCTGGAGGAGCTCTTTCTCACGAGATGCTTTCCACTGTCGAAATTGTTCTGCCTCTTGTTTCATCCTTTGTTGCAATTGAACCTTCAAGTTTCAAGATTCAGCAAATGGAGAGAGAAAAAAGAATAGAGGTGCATATATGCAAGAAATAAAGGGTTTACCTTCTGAGCTTTTATGAATTGAATCTCGTCCTGCAATTTTTTCGCCGCTTCATCACTTTTTTGTTTTTGCTTTAGTAGCTGAACCTGGTTTTCCTGTTTCTTCTTGAGTTCTAGAATCTGCAAATAAATAAATTATAAGAATAATAATATGGTTAGAAATCAAGTTGGAGAATTCCCTTTCATATGAAAATGGCGTTCTAAAAAGGGAGTAATTTAATCACCTGAGCCTCAAGTGTTTTGAGTTTTTGGGAATGTATGTCATGCAATTTCTGTGTTTGACCATCTGAACAAGCAGCCAGGTTTTCAACTTCAGCTAACAATCGATCCCTCTCTAGCTGCAGGAGTGATAAGAATGAACAAATTTTCAAAACAAAAAATATTAAAGATTCTACTGATGTAGAGGCTAACCTGGACAGCTCTTTTTTCATCTTCCAGTTCCACAATTTTCTTCCCAAAATGCTGCTTGAGAGCCGCTGTGTCAAATCCTCCAAAAAGTTTCATTTCCGACTACAAAGTCATTAAAATGAAAATTAAAACGATGCAGGAGGATAACAATGATTTAATGTAAGCAAAAGCAGATCTTCATATTCTAAAACATAATAACTAAACCATATTTAAAAGTTCTGTTAGCCTCGTAAAATTGACAACTTAAATTTTCTACTGTTTCCATCGTCCAAAATTCACCTCTTTTTGCTCTAGACGTTTGTTTAATTCATGCAATTCCTTGTCCATGCTATTTTGTAGAAGTGTATGCTCCCATTCTTTTGCCACCTCTTCATCAATTTCTCGCGACTCACCTGCCAAACTTGGAAACTAAAATTAGTAAAAGCTATTATGGAAAGCAAAGCGACATAAACTGATAATCTTTAATGTCAGAAAAGCACAAACAAGACTCAATTACGGTTGAGTTTCCAAAACTGATGAAAAGTGAAGGAATAGAAGTCTAAATTAGATAAGGCCATACCTGATATGGTTTCACTCATTTGGAAATCAGGTGATTCAATACTTTGCAATCCCCTTTTGAGCCCATCACTTTTGGGAGAACAATTCATCAGCCCATCACTTTTGACAGAGCAAGTTATACCATCCTGAAAGATAAGGTCCAAGGTTCAAATACAAAGTTGTCGGGGAGATAAACATAGCCAGCATACATTATACATATTGTTAGAAAGGGAGGGTGCACATACCTGCGCACAAACTTGGGCATCTGTTTCACATTGGTCCACGATGCCACGTCGGCTACGGTATTCATGAAGCTCACGACAGAGATCCTGATTGGTTGCTTCAAGCCAGGCAATCCTTTCCTTGAGAACCTATTACAATGTTTCAGAAATTACATGATATTCAAAACATAAAGCTATAAAGTGTTCATAATCATGTACCTGAATTTCATCAGATGAAGACCCTCCACGTGCAAAAAGTTCTGCCTGCAGGTATTCAAGTTGCTGTCGCATCTTTAACATCTCATTAGACATGGGATCCCTGTTGACCTGGTTGGCAATGAAGAAGAGAAATATATTCATATGAAAGAGTATAGTATTCATCATCCCACAAAACAAATAAGGGAGTTTCTATATACTTACAACAGGCTTATTTTGGATATTGCGAGCTCGATTTGCATATTTCAAAGTGTTGAGGGTTTCCTCAGCGTTAATATCAGCAGGGCTGATGCAGGCTAAGATAGTAAAACAAGTTTATTATAGGAAGAACTTAATATAAATAACTTTTAACAAATAACAAAAGGGCATGAAATTTTCAGACAGAGAAGAAGGAAAAGAAGAAAAATATTGTTAGGAGAGATCGAGCGCAGTGGCAATTGGTGAGAAAAAAATCCATGTTGAGGCAATAAGATACTCTCTTTTCAAATGTTAGCCAACAAATGCCCTAATAATTCTGTTATCGATGGAGGGAAGATGTGGGAAGGACACGGAGAAGCAGAATGCTTTGACAAAAGAAGAAAGAGATACATTTATGCGTCAGACTAAACAAAGATTACAAGTTTACCTATCATAACAGTTCTGCTGTTACCACCAAGAGAATCCTGCAAAATGAAGAAATTTCATTAGCCTCAGGGGGGTGGGGAGTGGGGGGTGGGGGGAGGGGGGGAGTGAAAAGTTTCTTGAGGACGTGATTCTCTCTCCTAGCTGAAACAGTTTCTTGGGTGCATCTTTCAATGAAATTCTTTTATCAAGTAATTCATTCCACATTCAGAATTATAATATAAGAAAACGTCTAACTGTAACAGTATTCTTGTGAAAACGACTATCTACACTAAAACCAAACCTGTAAGAGTCGAGTCAATTTACTGTCCCTATATGGAACATGAACCCCTTCTTTGCGCTTCTTCTCATCACCAAGAGCACTGATGACATTACCAAGTGCAAGAAGACCCTTGTTTATATGAACTCCTGTTATTTAAAAACACACACAATCTGATGAGTGATGAATACATACAAAGAAAAGAAAAAAGAAGACAAGTGAATGATAGGTCATTCCACCTACCTTCCTTGAAACGTAAACCATCAGAACCAGTTCTCTTGGCTCGTTCAGATCCAGCTAGATCTACCAAGTGCAATTTTGCGCACAAATACTCTTCACTTAAGTTGTCAATATTGCTTTCTCCAGGAAAAGCTGGATTTAGTTTACGCATTTGCTCCAATGTGATGGTGAAGATGGCATGTGAACGACTAAAAACAGATCATAAAGTTCAGCAACAGAGTCAGCATCTAAGATTCGCATAGAATTTCAGCTTTCAAAGGAAACTAAACTGGAAAAGCTTTATATTCCATTAGACATGTAAAAATGATATCACTGAACAGTTACTCCTCATTGGTGTTTCGAGTAATTTAATCATTTAAACAAAAAAAGAAATATTCTGACATATAACAACATTGATGAAATATATTATATCACCCTCGAGATTAGGTTGATAGAATCTACAAGTTTTACAGGAATACTCAGTGAGCATGGTTTTATTTGACATAAACAAGACAAGGCATGCAAATCTATCCTTAATTAGGTTTATTCTACTCAAAACATCATTAGCTGAAGACTCAAAGAAACCCCAATCTGATAAGTTTATGCAGGTTGTAAAATTTCCCTCGAACCCCACCCAGAAATTTTCTTGGTGTCTAGCTGAAATTTCAAGAGCCATGTAGACTCTTGCCAAGACATTTAATTCCCTGAATGTACATTTTGAAGTTTTACCTTGACTGATTATTCATATTCGTACTTCCTGTAGCCCTACTCAGTGATCCTTGCTCCAGACAAGAAGCCATTTCTTTCAGTGTGTTTACACTAACTTCGGTAGATCCTGCTAGAGTGATGACACCATTTGACGATTCACGAATTTGTATTGGTGGTTTCCCAGGTAGCGTAACTTTCCCTGCATGTCCATTCGTACCCTCCACTTTGGTAAAAGAAGTAGAATCTAGCAGGTCTCGTACCTCTTCCTTGAGAATCTTTTTCATAAAAGAAATTATAGTAAGAGCTTTGCACAAGGACTTAAAATGTTTGGAAAAACAAATAAATAAATAAAAGTCCTCAAGGAAAAGGATCTAACAACAACCTCAATAAAAGAAACATGTAATTGAAATTCCATTTGATCCTTTAGAGTTTCGATCTTGCTGAACAAGACATTCATCACTTGAGGGATGATTCCTGTCTGACAACCATCTTTCAAACCTGTCCCCATGGTATAAGTTTTCCCAGATCCAGTCTGCATCAACCAAAACTATCAACCTAAGAGGAGAAACGGAATGATACGAGATTTCATATGAACAGCACTACTCTAAAGTTACTATACCTGACCATACGCAAGAACAGTCGCGTTATAGCCTTGGAATAGACCATCCACAAGCGGAGAAACACATTCTTCAAACATTGATGATGAAGGTGAACCAGTGCTTCCGTAGACATGATCAAATGTAAACGAATGGGATCCAATTTGTACCTGCCCCAGAGGCAAAATGACATTTAATCCCACTAATTAAAAGAAAAATTAAACACGGGTACAAGTACATTTGTGATGTACTCATATTTGAAATATCAAAAAGAAGGAGAAGCAACAATTTGTGTTATCACGCTTCGAATAGGCAAGTTGCCAGGATCTTTTGGCAGTAGAGTAATACAAGAAAGATGCTAGAAAGCTCAAGTGCTGGGACATAGTTGCGAAGCAAAACAAGCTATACGCACACGTACACCCCAAACGAATTATAACTGTTTGCTATAAATCATCAAGCATTACGGCAGCAATCACATTTCTACCCAGAAAGTTACGAAGGCTGTTTACCTAGCCAAAGATATGTGACAGAGAAATACATTTTATAAAGTTAAGATCTTAATTTGACACAAAAATTCAAGAGGGATAGTAAGTTTGGTCATCAGAATAAGTTTGAATGCTTCTTCGTTGGGTGAAAGTACGGTACAATTGACTCGAAAGAAGGAAGAGAGAACCCGTCAGAATAGCAGACCACCCACACCTGGAAATTAGAATCATGCCGAGGGGGCGATGATTTCAGTTCCCTAATTGAGAAATTGGCCTAAGCAACCTTAAAGTGCGAGTCGGTTGTTCAAGTACTATTTTAATACAATGTCGTCATTAGCCGCCAAATAGCCATAGTGATTGTTCATAAGAATCCTAAGATGTTAAAATACTCTCCGGTCACTCCGCCTCCTCTCCCAACTACAACCGGAAAGCTGCCGACGTGAAAATCACTGGCGAATCTGAGAGGAGGCTCAATCGATAAAAAGTACCCATTTGGCATATTATGGCATTGCACAACTAGATCTAGATCTCTCAGAACCTGGAAATTAAAGAACTCGAAAGTCCGGAAAGAAACAAATCTCCCTAAAGCAAGTAGCCATTGAGGAGTGAAGAATCGCCCTTCCCACTTCTTCCCACAATCAAATTCAAAGCTTTGAGCTACCCACATCCACATCACGAGAGAGTGAAAAGTACCTGAGGCTTTCCGGAGATGACGGTGACACAATCCTTACACCCTTGGAGGCGCTCATCGCCGATGAGCGGACGGATGTGGACGGCAACCTTAACACAACAATCCTCCCCAGCTTCCATAAGAAGCAGCCAGAGGAAGAGCAGAAAAGAGACAATAATGGGAAAAGAATTTCCAGAAAGAAGAAGAAGAAGAAGAAGAGATGCAGGGAGTGTAGATTATGTACGTCAGAGTCTAGCAGTGAAAGATCAATTTCTTTTGGAAAACCGTTCGCATTGTCTGAAAATGGTGGAGGAGGGTAGGATCAGAAAGTGATACAGCAACCACAACACCCCAAAAGAAGCTAAAACAAAAAAACAAAAAAACAAAAATCCTGAGCTTCAGACAATGTAAGGGAAAAAAAAATGAAAGTGAAGAAATAGTTTGAAGGGTGGGTAAAGGGTGAGAAGAGAAGGGGTAGTTGAGGAATTAGAAGGGGGGGTATTGTGTTATAACTGTAGAGAGTTAACTGCTAGGACAACAACCACTATCATTTTCCTTAGTCTTCACTACACACCAGCACAGACGGTTGCGTCTGTGAAACTTCTATTGTCGTCTTTCCCGAAATACCCTTCACCGGATCGGAGGTTTAGGGAATATTACGAGAGTACCCCTGTAGAGTTTGTTTTCTTGAATACCACGGTATCCGTATTATGGAATATGGAAATGTATGAGGTGGAATGGAAGAGGGGGAGAATAAAGTGTTAGTGGGAATGGAATCGATGAGCGAAGTGAGTCCAGCCAGTAAGGTTAATGATGAAATGGTGAAGAAGAGAGAAACAAAGACATGGTAGCGTGGTAAGGAATGCACGTGAGGGAAGTGGGATGGATGGATGGATTAATTTAATTAGTTTGAAGAAAATGGTGGCTAAATGGAGCCTAGGTACCGATAGGGACTTGGGGGGAGGAGGATGGTGGCCGGGGAAAGAAGTAAAAAGGCGAGTGAGGAAAGAGAGAAAAAGAAAAATGAAAGAGGTCCCACTCAAAATGAGACAGTGCCAGCTGGTGGTCTCCCACACTCACATGGCGTTTGATCGTTTATAACCAGCTGGACCCCACCTTCTCTCGGTCAGACTCTGTGGCCCCCACTTCTTTCCCTCCTTCTTCTTCTTCTTCTTCTTCTTCTTCTTTTTCATTTTTCTACTTCCAACCTATTAGTATTTCCCCTCTTGCACCGCTGCTTCACCCACGACTCACAATTCTTACGTCATAACCCCCCCCCCCTCTTCAAATTACTCTTTTACCCTTCTTTATTCACCATTCGTACCCTTTATCTAACTATAATATACGTAATTTTGAGCTTCTTTTTTTTTTTTTAGTTTATTAGCATTCAAATTCACATCTTCACATTTATTTAGTTGTAACTAATTAAGTTTTACTCGTAATTTTATATTTAATTACAAGTATAAATAATTTTTTCCATATCATTATCTTTTTTTGTCTGTATGCTTATAAATAAAAAATATGGGTCTCCTAATCTATATTTACTCATCTTATTATTCTAAAAAGTTTCTAATATGTGTTTTACCTTTTAATTATCTGTCCATAAGTCTGTAACTTGTATCAAACTATAATCATCATCTTTTAAATAATATAAGTATTTACCAAATTACAATTTTAAACCAATTAATAATAAATAAAAGTGAGCATAGTTATGATAATTGATTATTCACTTGTATTTAAATTAGGATGTTAATTAATGATAGAACTACCACACATAATTAAATGTAAATAGTTATGAAGACTAAACGATTTATTTTAAAATATACATATAACTAAACACAATTTCAAGAGTTGTTGTTATGTTTCAAGGACGTATGTTGTTTATTCTTTTAGCATACTAATTCAACCTATATGTTTTCTTATGTTGCTATTTTTTAAATATATATTTTTTAAAAAAAATTAATTTTCTTGTATAAGAACAATGAAGAAACGTACTATGAAAATTGAAAGATAACGTGTTATTTTGAATCAAAGTCTCATTGATTAGGGGATTAAATGATCATCTAGGTATATAGTTGAATGACAATTATCTATGTTAACATGAGATTTTTTGAGATGGATATCGAAAGTAAAATTATTGTGAAAGCATCTATTATCAAAAGCTTAAAGAGATTCAAATCTTCACACTCAGGTTGTTGACATGTTTATAAATTCACTCAAATTGAATACATAATTCTCAATACATTAAACAAAAATAAATATGATTGATTAATACCCACATGGCCATTCATGTCCAAACTTAGATCCCAAACATTCCCCCAAAAAAAAATATATATATATATATAGTCCAATCCAAGTTGATTTACACAACAAATGATAAATAGGAGTAATTAGCATAAGCGGCCTCCAAAATTGTTTGTCCCATTGACAAGACCCGACCTTACAATAATGTCAGGTAGGTTTTGGCTTGAGGGTCTATAGTTAAAATGTTGATTTATATGCACTAATATATTGATTTTGGAAGGGTTTCTTATTTGTTTGGGAGGTGATGTAGAAATGTTAAGTGGTGTTGGTTGGGGCCAATCTGTTGGATCGGTAAAGCATTTCAAGAAAGATAAGGAAGGCCCATCACAAAAGTTTAAGCAACTCGATCGTCTACACTTTTGTTTTTCTCCAACCAATTTCATCCAACGTTTACGTTTTTCAAACCCCCTCCTCAATCCATCTCTTCATTAACCTCTTCATCACACACACACACACACACACACACTATCTTATTATTCCCTTTTATAAAGTTTTATGCTTCCACCCCATGTTTTCTTCCATTTTATTCACTTGCATTATTATTCAAAAGGAAATCCACACCACATGCAGCTTATAAGTTTGGCCCCCGCTGGTAAATCAAAAATATATGTAAAGTCGTTTGTGTGGACAAAATTGTCGTCCATTTAAAACCTTCGTTTGCTCACTTTTTAAGATAGAGAGAATAATAAAATTATTTCTTTTTTAAAGAAAAATAAATTTTATTTAAGGTTTTTGGTTGGGTGGGTTTGGTGGTAATATTAAAAGAAGGAAATATAAAAAAGAAAACCCAACTCCTATGTTTTATAGAAGATGTGGACTGTAAGTTAAGCAATCAGTTTTCACATATCAAATTCTTGAGAGGGAAGGAGAGGAGGTTCTCCATCTCTTTTATTTGAGATGTAAGAAACAAAAAACTTAGAACTTTCTATGAGACCATTCCAAACCAAAAATACTTTAATGCACCTCATACATTATTTATACATTATTTATCTTTGTACATTTCACAAAATTATCCAACCAAAAATTGACTTTTAGACGTTGCATTAAATTTTTGTTTTTTTTTTCTTAAGATATTTTCATGTGTTTATATGTGAACGACAAGAAGAAACACACACCATTTTACCCGTATGTGTCTATATAAGCTTTATTATAAAATTAAAAGGCCTCTCGTTTTCTCAACCTAACTCTCTCCAATTCATTTTTTTTCTCTCTTTTGTAAAATCCGACCGTTACCCTGTTTGCAGCTTAAGCAAAGGTTGAAAAACCCCCACCCATTTGGCCCCCACTTCAACAAGCAATTAGGATACCTTTATTTGTCTTCCTATTTAGTCAATTAATAATCCAAAAATAATTCCCATCTCAATCCACCTGCTTCACCCTCTCTTCATTAATGCCCTAAAACTCAATTCTTCATTTTTTAAAACTTTTACCTTCCTCTTATCAAAACATACCCACTAAATTAACCCATCTCAACTAATTATAATTATAGTATTTAAGATGGCTTCATCATAATTGATCTTATTAATTGCCAATTAATCAACTTCTAAATTACCATAATATCCTTTTTGGCATTATTCCAATATCCCTTGATCTCCGCGCTTTGAATGTTCTTAAAGACACCCATATTATCAAATCCAAAACTAATTCATCTTAACACAAAAGAACAAATTCGTCTCTTTTCTATAATATTAAAATCTAAAAACACAATGCCAAAAGGCAGACATTACTATAATATAATTAAGGTTTCACTAATAATAATAATAATGTAGATTTATTAACTACCCTTCACCCTCTTCATTTTTATATTATATATAGTACTGATATAGAAATTGACTTCTTGCCCAAAAAATCAGAAACTGCACTCCATTTTTTTCATTTTTTGTATCAATTACACGGAGTTTCGAAGAGAAACGTAAAATGAAATTTAATTAGGGTTAACATATTTAAATTCTAACCAAGACGACGTGAAAACGAAGTTATAATGTCTTTTTAGACTATTGAAACCATCACTTTCCTAGCTTTTTTCTTCTTTTCTTTTTTGACAACCGTTCTTCTAATATACAGATAGCAGTAACATGAATCCAAAATGTTGTGATTACAACTCAATTAGCAAAGCCACATGACAAAGGGTAGAGAGATGTCAATTTTGGATATGGGGTATGGCAGGGGCTTTGGTTTTCTTTATTCACATTCCTTCACAAAAAACTTTCTTTTGCTTTTTATTCTGATCAACATGTAAAGCTTTTTGAATCACATGCTCTCCCCTCTCCTTTACATTACATCATTGTTCTAAAAAAAATACTCTTTTTATTTTGTATGCAAGCCACTCAATTATCTTTCTGTCTCTCCGCCCCTTTAATTAATCATAATACATAATTATGCAAAAGAAATTAAAACCCCCTTTATGAGTTCCCATAATTTAGCACAGTACTTAACATGAAGATCAATATATATATATATATGTATGTAGTGACACTTAAGTACGTTTTTATTACACATATATTGATTGGGAGGATAAGATATGATTGGGGGTTAGGATTTTAATTAGATATTATCATGATTATGATTAATAACAATAAAGTTAAGCTGGCCCCCAGAGGCTGGGGACTCATAAAATTTGAAAATTTTCTGTTGTTCATCATGTCTTGTCTTTGATGTAAGATGCAAAAGCTTAGAAGGGATAAGAAAATGAAGAGGGTTTGAGGATTTGGGACAGGACATGTGCTAATGGTAATAGTGTAAATGTTCCATCATCATCATCACTAATTTTTGGGTTCTTCAAGTTTTGAATGTTGTGGTTTTTGTGGGCTTTTTTTTTTTTTTTTTTTTAATTTTGGGGAAATGGAGTAATATGATAAATATATATTTGGCCTAGTTTTTACCACATGTGCATGCACTTTCACCCAATAAAAAAGTTGGGAAAAGTCTTTATATCACATGGTGCTTTGGGTTTTCCTTACAAATCCAATGGAGTTGATGATTGATATGAGGAGTTAAGGGGGGATTTTATTGCTCATCAATAACAAGATAAAAAGTGAAATCCACATAGCAATCTTCTTTATCTTTACATGTTTACCATTTTTAGATCCATGCATGGCCCAAGTTTTTGATTGATCATGATCTGAAAATAATAATTTGATGGGAAGAGATTTAATGAATGTTAGTATTGAATATTATGCACAACCTTCCATCATAACTTTAATATATATATAAAGTAATGTTTATAAGTTTGATAATTAACTATTTGATTTTTTTTTTTCAATTAAACACCTATCAAACACTACTTTCATTTATTAATTTCTTTATTTAACATTTTAGTAGTGTTTTCAAAACCCAAGTCAAAGTTTTGAAAATTAAAAAAAAATGTCAGAATTCATATATGGTCGTGCTCATTTCCAAATTTCTGCTTTGTTATTCCCAAAAATTCAAGTGGAATTAAAGAAAGATGAAGGCATGATAAAGAAAGGTGAGAAGATGATGGCCTTTTTAAAAACGAAGATCAACTAAAAAAAAAAGAATATCAAATATTATCTCTTGCATTCCTTGTTTAGAGTACACATAACTTATAAGATGTGGTTTTATAATTGATTGATATCCTTCATAAGGACATATATCTAAGTTCATTAAAAGCATGTATGATAAAGAAAGGTGAGATAAGAAGCACAATTTTTACAAATGTGAGATTCTAAATGAATATGCGGACCATTGTTTACTTGAAACTATGAATGCATTTAATGGCAAATTTTAGAAAGAAAAGAGAGTTTTGTGGAGTTTTCTCAATTAGTTCAATAAGCTATGTATAGAGGAGAATAGGATGGAGGGGACGAGACCATTGGGCCTCTTGTTCCCTTTTGGGTTACATTTTCTTATCCCATGCTCTCCATTATTTTCCTTTCATGATCAATAAATGTAAACAAATGAGCCCAAAAGTTTTTTCTTTTTCCACTTCTTCTCTAAAGACAACACAAACAAAACCTACTCAAGAAACAAACTAGAAGATTATATATCATGAGTTACAAAAATAACTCTAAAAAACAATAAGACTTTAAAAAATCCAAGTAGATAGGAGTAGTGATAGTAGACTCATAATCAAACCTGTAAAGCTTTAGATGAAAGAGGGTGAGCTAAACCATTTTAAAATAGACGGACAAAAGAAAATGATATAACTCCAAACAATGACCCCAACTTGATTCCAATCAAGGAAGGAAACATGATCAACGTGATTCCATGAACCATGCTATCAGTTGATATTGCCATATAAAATGACAGTTTCCACATGGTTCTCATGAAAAACACAATCAAAATCAATTTCAACACCTTTCTTAGTCATATTAGTAAAAAAAATATATCATGAATATTTTTTCAATCGGAAATCTTAGGAAGGGGCTTGACCTTTCATAGAGATTGACACACTCTTAGCATCTCATGGGGAGGAGCATAAATATTTCAAATTATTCAACTTCAAACCCCACAAAAAACAAGTGTTTTTAACATTAAAAGCCTCATTCTTACTTAGTTTATTGATGATCCTCATGTTGTGCCGTCTAGGTTCTAAAAGTGCTTACCACGTAAGTGCATTTAACCTACAATTAGAGAATGTATTTATGAAAAGAAAAAAACAAAAAAAAATCTAAAATAATAATATAAATACAATTCAATTACTCAAAATAGATATGAAAAGCAAACATAACTCAACTTTAAGTATAACTTGTATTAATGTTAAAAAGAAAAAAGAAAAAAAGACTAGTGGTTTAGATTCTCCAATCTCCAATCTCCACTCTCCACTCTCCACTCTCCACTCTCCTCTATCCCATCATGCTAAATAAAGAAAAATGTATGTTATCGACTAGAAAATAGCAGCAAATGTGACAAGTAGATTCAAAGTACTGAGATATATAACAATATTTAAATTTTAAAAAATTGTAAATCCAGTAAAATTTGTCAAAATATATTAACGATAAAAGTCTATCACTAATGAACTATATTATAAATATTGGTATATCACTAGTAGATCATAAAAAACTATCATCGATAGAAATATAGCATTCATATACTTTGCTATATTTAAACTTCTCATAAATGTTAGTTAATTGTTGTTCATTATAATGACTCCACACGAAAATGTGTAATCTTTTCATATTTGGGCACAAATGTTTTCCACCAGTGGGCTTATAGCCCAAAAGAATGTATGGGCTTTGACTCGTTGAGATTGGCCTGCCTTTTAACTTTTTGTTATCCCAAATCAATTATTTGAAGCTTTCTCATGAAAACAAAAAAGAAAGAAAAGAAAACACATATATATGATTGAATTAATTTTTTGTTCAAGTACAATCATTATAAACATTTAAAATAAATAAATACATCTTATTTATTGCTGAGAGTTAGTATCACTTTCTCTCACAATAGAAGAAAAAAATAAAAAAGAAATTTTGATATGAAAATGGATGGTAAGTAATTAAATAAAAACTTTAAGCCTCAATAAATAGCATTTATTAGTCAAATTGATTATGCATTTATGTGATTATTATCATTTCTCACTATGTTTTAAATATAGTCTAAATGAAGTGCTTGTAACACAATTAGTTCTTTCTAAAAGCTTTTATGAGTATAAATTGATTTTTTTTTAATAAAAATGTTGAATATATATTTTGTTATTTTTTAAAATCGAAAATATCTAACTTTGAAGTTGTTTTATATAAGTTAAGTTACGTTTTTTAGTTATTTAACATAATTGTTGGATGAAAACACATTTTAATAAATATTTCTTTTTATCGTATATATATATAAAGAGAGAAACAATAGTATTTATTCAAAGATGTGAATAAAATAAATGCAACATTATATAAATAAACAAAGTTGACTCTAATCTAATCATGACATAGACCATTTATATTTCTAACTTTTTTTTCTTTTGTTTATTTTGACATTTATATTTATATGTCTCTCACTAAGTTATGTATAAATTGAAATTGACATTTAGGAAAGGTCATTTTATATATTGCCTCTTATTAGAATATGCAACATTTCTTTTGTTATTTAATTCAACTTTTCGAAAAAAATACTTTAAAATGGAGTATACATTAAATATATAAATCATATATGACTAAACTATCCAAAAACGAGCATATACTTGAATAAATATAGAGTTTGTACTATCAACTTTAAAGTTAGATGTTTGATTATTGTACAAATATTATAGAAATGAAAATTTTCAATACAAAATGAAGATACATTATTTAAAGTTTAGAGAATTTATGTGGTACATTTTTCAAAGTGATAGGATCATAAAATGTAAATTACACAAAGATGATAAATGGCTAAATAGGTATGGTTAGAAGATAATAAGTTGTCTTTATTAGTTATTAAAGTTTGATAAATGAATTAGTAATGATGATTATTTTTATAGGTCCCTCATCTTGTGAATGTTTACTCGAGTATAAAGAAATGATTTGTATGAAGAATATCATATATTATAATTACCTATGATGTCAAATGAATTAATGTAATCTCATTGCTGGAAATAATAAAGTGAAGACAAATATATAAAATAAAATTTGAGTTTCCTATCAAACAAGTTCTAAATATGTTGTTTTTGAAAATTGGGTTTGTTTTGTCACAATTTCTTACTTACAAGTTGTAGCCATCTAATTTTGTCTCAACTTATTTAAAATTAATTTAATTGTTAGATTAATTTTTGTCTTAATTTGGCAAACTCTTGTCTCTCGAGAAGATACAAATGTTAGTTAAAAAAGCCAAAGTGAGTTTAATTCAACCTCAATTGACATGATATTTTATGGAAGATTTAATTATTCACTCCCACAATTGTTAGTACTAAAAAACTGAAATTTGAAAAAATAAATATCAAATATCAAATGAACACGAAACTAGACTCCTTTTTTTCAAAGATCACCAAGCTAATATTTAATTGTTAGTTTAATGTATAATTACAAGAAAAATTTATGTATAATTAACGTGGGGTTCATAAATATTTATGTATGGAAGTATAAACGGTAAACATGAGGAGCATGTAATAAGTAGGAGTAGAAAAATTAATGACATAATTTCAACCACATACATTAAAAGAAAAATTCTTAGGTGCATATTAAACATCCTTTGTGTTTATGCATTTTACTAAATTGTTGAATCTTAATTTACGAGCGATAAAGAAAGATGGTACAAAAATAGCGACATCCATACGCCCTAAGTATTGATATATAAAATAGGATGAAATAGTTGAACTTACATAACTATGTACCCTCAACAAATTCAAACCCTTCACCTTCCATATTCTTTTATCATTGTTGTTCATATATATATATATTGCAACAAATCGTCAACTACGCACCAAAAGATTCAAGCAATTTCAGTTATTGATTAATAGAAATCGTATCCCAAAGAAGCCGGCTAGGTGATGATCTTGCCGCTGCCGTTCCGCTGGAGAACCCGAATTTACAACGGAGAGGTGAGAATCATATGAACAAACCTTCACCCAATCCAAATAATCAAAAGAATTAACACAAACGTATGTCAATTCAATTCGTTCTCTCCATTAACTACAATTTTCTCTTCTTTCTTTCTGGCAATTCACATCTCACTTTTTGAAATAATTGGCTGAGATTAATTAAAACAGAAAAACGCATAACCCAATTCGTTTACGTTTTACTTCCAATCCGTTCCTCATTTTCCACAACAATTTCAAAAAGTTCAATTTCAACGCAACTTTCCATATCATTGGACAACTCATCGTCCTCTCGATGATCACCAACAAGATTGTTGCTGGGTTTCGGTGTCAGCCGACTAAACCACTGAGAATCAATCATATTCATCGAGAAAAGCTCTCTGCTATCTTCATACCCATTTCCATGGAAACCACCGGTATTATTCACAAGCGGACTTACGAAACAGGGATTTGGAGTTCTTTGAGCTGGTATATACTTGAAAACACTTTGCCCCAAATTTACCAAAACTGTAACGTCTCCGTTGGCCGCCAGGGTCGGATAAAGTGGGCTCCCAAATTCCTCTGACTTGCAATGAATTACGTGCACTAATTCTGAATCCACCGTGAAGAACACTTTCTTTTGTTTTGGATCAAACCCACATCCGATCACTTTCTCCGCCCTTCCCCAATCTGCCTTTTCGGATTCAAACACTAATTTTATTCCTGAAAGAAAGAAAATCAATAACAGAGTTAGAACAGAGCATAACAGTTCTAATTTGGTAGTACCGCCCATACAGCTTGCCTAATAATGACCAATTTTTTTAAAAAATAAAACATTTATTTTCGTCAATGTTGGTTGGTATTAAACAAATCAATCCGATTCTTTATTTTTTATATGCTATTTTATTTTACATTTTACTTGCTAAACACTAAAGCAGAGTGTCCATAAGGGAAAAAAAATGTTCTTTTGATTTCCTATTTTCAGTAAAGAAGAATAGGGGTTTGGATTTGTACTTGATAATTGAAATTGAATGATTTTTTTTCTTTGGGATTTTACCGTCGAGATAGACTGAGCCATTGGAGTTGAATCCGATGCTACCCGAATAGCTGCCGGGAAGTTTAGAAGGGGCGGAGCCACCGGAAATTAGCCCAACGGATAACAGCACACCTTCAACTATTTCATCCTCTTGTCCTTTCCCATCGAGCTTTGATTCCTCAACGTTGCTAACTTTGTTATTCGATGTAAAATAGGCCAGAGACTCTGAACTTGCCTTCGAGCTATGATTCTCGGGTATCAGTTTGATTCTCTCCCCTTCTTTCGCCGTTCCGGTGGGTTCATTTTCATCGCCGGAAATATTCAGAATCATGATTTCAAAATACGCTTCTTGCGGGAAGGAAGCCAGGGGAGGTCCCGGTAATGGGAGAGCGGTTCTGATTACAGAGGAAGCAGGATAAGAAGAGATTATATTGTTAATTATCTTCTTAAACCCAGAATTAAGCCTAATCTTTTGCATAAAATCAGCCGATCCTTGACTCACTTCCCAGCTAATCTCCGTCTCAGGTATCTCCTTCTCGATCTCACTGGCCGAACATAAACCCAACAGTCGGGATCTTGAAGTTGGAGAAGACGACACGTAGTCCGTAAAAGCGAATTGAGTCCATCCATTTTCAACCGCATCGTTAACGAGCGAAGGGCTGTCGTCCCAACTGAACAAAGTCTTTTGAGAAACCCCACGAGGGTAAAAATTACTGAGTCTCCTTTTTCCCTCTGATTCAGATTGGTGATGAAGCTTCAAAGCCCCAGAACCTGATCTCTGTTGAGAACTTTCCACACTCTGTAACTTCCCAATAGTTTCCGATTCAACAATACCCCACCGTCGCCGCTTCCAAAAGTACAATCCGGTAAGTAACAATGCAAGAACTGCAATACATACGGCAGCTACAGCAACAACAAAGGTTCCCACCATTTTTAAGAGAGGTGATTTTACATGGAATGGACAAAAAGGAAGAAACTTTCGAGGAGAAATAGAGTTTAAGAGAGAATGGCGGAGGAAGTTAATATAAGAAACAAGCAAATGGGAGCGGCAGAAAATAAGGCATGCGTGGACTAAAGACTATTTCCAAACAAGAAGAAAGTTAATAGTCGTCTCATCTTATGGCTTGAAGTTGAAGCAGTTGAAAGGAATAGACAGAGCTCAAAGATTTATTTAATACAAATTAGCCGACAAAGTTCTGCTGATAGAAAAATGAAATGCGCTGATTCACTCCGCCGTACACGGCGGATGTTAAAGAACAAACTAACACAAAACACCATAAACATTTGTTCATGTTACCTCAGACAGCTCAGTTATTACCATAAACAGGAATTCTTTTTGAAAAATGGGAAATTTATATAAGTAATTTTCAATTAATAATAAAATTTAGAGTGGGAGAATCTTGAAGTCTTCACGCAACATTGTCTTATTAAGAAAATGACTCAGAACCTCCATAAAAAAAAAAGGCTAAGCTGAAAATCCACTTTGTGATGGAGACAGATGGAAGGAAAAGGATAGTGACTTCCATTCTGTATGGCCTTTGTAAAAGTTTTGCTAAATATTATTATATTAATTGGTGCATTTTCCCATTTCATCACTCTATTTTTTTCTTCTTCTTCTTAATATTTTTTTCATTTGTTTAATGAGAAAGGAAAGCACAATTGTAAATATATTAATTAGTCGGCAATGAGTCTTCATCTTTTTGATCCATAAATAATTAGTGGAGATCATCTTCAACTTAGATGAGACGCTAGCTAAGATTAAATTACCAAATTACACACTTGGCATGATTTCAAGTTCTGTACATAACTACTACCAATGTTTAGCATGATTTTGTGGTTGAAGAATGTAAAAAAATTGTGTGGGATAGAAAGTAACTAATGTAAAATTTGATATGATTGAGTGGGGGAGTGTCTTGTAGTATAATTTCATATGAGCAGGAGAGGGGAGGGGAGGGTATAGCTACAGCTCTATTATTAATGATAATATCAACTCTATGCACAGTTAATATTTTGGCTTTTTTTTTAAAGAGCGAGCAACATTATTGTTTTTTGTGTTAATAATATGCCATCATAATCAAAGAGACCAACTTTAATTTCTTTGAGAATATGGAACCATGATTTCTGAAGTACCCAATCTTATCAGACTAAATTAAATTCATAAATAAAGTAATCTAGTTTTGTTGTTTTCTGACACTGGATGGAAATCAAATCCGAACAAACTGATCTCCCTTTCTAAAACTTTTTCAAAAAGCAGAAAAAGCAAACATTTTGAGGGAGATGAATGAAAAAAAAGAAAAGAAGAAGGGTGGAGGAGAATTCAATAAATGAATAAAGAGAAGCAAAACCATGCAAGTAAGAGCCAAGTCCAATTTCGAATGTCTGTGTTCCAGCAGACAGATTCCTCTTATGTAATGATTGGGGCTGCTGCTGCTTCTTCTTCTTCTTCTCTACCTATGTTAAAATTAACCATAAAATTAAGGAACCGTAAATGAAAAAAAAAAAATGATAAGAAAAGACTATGTTGTGCATTGAATTGGCATAGAAGTCAAGGTCTTCAAAGAAATAGTTATTTATTTATTTATGATTTTTGTTCATTGAACTTCATGGATAATATATAATTTGATATTTGTTGATGAGGTTAAAATTGAATGAGATGGGAAGCACGTTCGTCCCGACACCAATCTTCTCCTTCCAATTCCATTGCTGCATCTTGCCGCCACACATTAATATGCTTTCGCATAATATCTTTTTAGGAATCTCATGTTTTTGAAACTTTCCCTCTTCTTCTTTTCCATTAGCTGGCAATCTGCTTTTTCTTTGTCTAATTTGATTATTGTTTTTAGTTTATTCAATACAAAGAATAAACACCTTTCCCTCTCAAATATCACAAGATTCTGTGTATCCTTTTAATATGTACTTCACTGCCATTTCTTTCATTTTATTCCATGGTTGTTATGTTTGTGTGTGGGAGGAATTTAAGACACGTGTTGTTGTTTTAGATGATTGGGCCCGATCTGGATTATCTTGTAATGGGCTGAATATAATGATTACGGCTTAGGAATCCAAACATATGAGTTAAGGCCCAATAAAGAGGCGCGAAGTTGTCCGCGAGTGAGACTCGGTGAGTGAGGAGAACCCTTCTGGGTTTTGGATAAGCAATGAATAACACGAATTTCGTCTCTAATCCTATGCTTCCTCTCCCATTACTACCTTCTTCATCTCAGTTGCTGTTTTCCAATAACGCCATTGATTTCAAGCACAGGATCTCCATTGTTGTAAAACCCACTTTTCGGGGTTCGTGTAGATGGAGGATCCGAGCCACTGCCGAAAATGGAGCTTCATCGGCGTCGACTTCGCAGATCGATATGGTGAAGAACAGAGAGGGGATTTTCACCGCCAAACAAAGCAAGGTTGTTGTCCTTTGGGACCTTGATAACAAACCCCCTCGTGGGCCGCCGTATGAGGCGGCTATGGCGCTGAAACGAGTGGCGCAACGCTTCGGCCAAGTGGTCGACATGTCAGCTTACGCTAATCGCCATGCCTTTATCCATTTGCCGCAGTGGGTTGTTGAAGAACGCAGCGAGCGTCGGCAATTGGACATTCTTGAGCGCAAAGGGTTGTTCACGCCGTCCGAATCATACGTCTGCGGGGTTTGCGGTCGAAAGTGCAAAACAAACCTAGACCTTAAGAAGCATTTCAAGCAACTTCACGAACGGGAGCGCCAGAAGAAATTGAACAGAATGAGGTCCCTCAAGGGCAAGAAGCGACAGCGTTATAAGGAAAGGTTCGTATCTGGAAACCATAAGTACAATGAAGCAGCGAGGTCTGTGATCACCCCCAAAGTTGGATATGGGTTGGCCTCAGAATTGAGACGTGCTGGGGTTTTTGTAAAAACAGTAGAGGATAAGCCTCAGGCAGCTGATTGGGCCTTGAAGAAACAGATGCAACACTCGATGAGTCGTGGTATTGATTGGATGTTTCTTGTTTCTGATGATTCAGATTTCTCAGAGATGTTAAGGAAGGCTAAGGAAGCTAATTTGGGAACTGTGGTGGTGGGAGATCGTGATAGGGCATTGGGTAGGCACGCAGATTTATGGGTTCCATGGATGGGGGTTGAAAATGGGGATGTTACAGAGGAGGATTTGGTGCCTAAAAAATGGAGGATGAGGAGAAGAGACAAGGAAGTGGATGAAGGTGATGATGGCTTTTCAGTTTCTAGTTTCTATGGAGACATTGCTTGTAGTGATTTGGAGAGTGTAGTGGAAGAGCTTGCTTCCACAAGTACAGAGTTCAATGGGTTAAGAATTTCTGCATTTTCAGAGGGAGAAGATGATGAAGAAGAAGACGATGATTGGGTTGAAGAGGATGTTGCACCTGACTATCTGCTAGTGATGAGTGACGAGGAAGATGGGTATTTTTGATATGTCAGCGTGATGAACGTACATTTCATTTGTACATTGAATTTTTTTACTAAAGTTCATTCATCGTGAAGGATCTTTATTTTATTGGATGAAGTTCGTGATGTCCTGATTGCTCGCCTAAGACATGCGTAAGAAGATTGGCATCTCCAAAGATGTGTGCGGTGTCATGTATCCATTATCCAACACCCCAGTCTTTCAATATCAGCTGGGTGATTACTTGGCTTCCACATTTGAAGGTTCAGATTTTCCATTACCAACATTTACCCTTTTTTCTTCAATATTTATCTATAATGTAAAATCCATGGACATCCTCTCTTTGTCCAAGATACATGATTTGATATTTGATCTGATCTTCCATCTAAATATAAAAGTTATATGTGCTTCCTGTTAAACTGGGGGCCGCTGCATATGATCCAAAAATTTAGCTTTCTTTTGAAGACTTGTTATCTCTATGGCACTTGCGGTGTGATACTGAAGACTTTATATTGGACCTAATCGACTTTTTGACTAGAAGAGTTGCTCTTTCAATTTTCAACTGGTTTGGTTAATCATTTAGAAGATAAATTTAATTTAATAAAGGAAGATGCAGATGTATTAAGGCATAGATGTTGATGGATCTCGCTCATTTGTCAAACATAAGCATCAACACACAGTTTGGTTTTGGCATTTACAATGGAGACAGAACAGAAGCATTACTTACAGCATAACAATTGTTTATTTTAAGTTGATGAAGTTAAGAAGCGGTGGCTACTTGTATTTATGATTAGGTAGGAAGGGAAGTCAAAGGTGAATTCAGATTGAAATATAGAATATGATGTTGGATTTGAGTCCTCATTTGTGAAATCAGTTTGAAATGCGAGTAATGATTCATAGTTATCCAAACTTTTGATAGAGGGTTAGATTGAGGAGAAGGAATGAAGAGGAAGTTAGGTCCAAAAAGTGTGCCTCTTTTAGGAGTGTGGAGTTGGACGTACGGCGCCATTTGATTGGTTTTTGGTGTGAGAACTGAGAAAGGGGAAGTGAGTGTCGGCATTGAGAGTTTGATCGTTGGAGGGAAGGTTTATTTCCTTTTATTTTCAACAACAGTGCCGAATCAAAGCTCATCTTGGCTTATTTCGAATGAACATATAATTATGAATTAATATTAAGTGGAAGATGGTTAAATGCAACTCACTAAAACATACAAATGACAATAAGATGCATGAAGATAAGTGCAATAACAATAAGATGCATAAAGAACAATAATTCAGAGTCGTTCATATTAGTCAAGTCGTCAAGAGGTTCAATGATTAGAAGCCCTAATGGACGCTTTCATCTTTCTCGGAGTGGTGACATCACATCTACCCCCATTATTTTACTCCTTTTTTTTAGCTTCCCTTCTTTTTTCCAATCATGGTATTAGTACCACTCCTTCAAAAATTAATGTCACGCTTTTGTTTCTCCATATTTGTCTCCATGGTTTATAAAACTTTGGCTCAACTGCACTACTTTTTCTCCACTGTTTTTCAAAAGTTTTCATTTTTCTTTTTAGCTAGAGAACAACTTTTTGAAAATATTTACAAATATAACGAATTAGTACAATATATATGTAATACACTACGATAGACTAAGATAAACTATTATCTTTGTCTATTAATACAGATAGACACATATTTATCTATCTTGGTTTATTATTTTTCTTTGTAGATAAACTGTGGTATTTTTTAAATATTTTAGTACTTTTTGCTATATTTGAAAAATAAATTTTAAAAGTTTCAATTTGCACTATGCTTAATTGACAAACCTATAAAGGAGAAGAGTTCTAAAAATGTAATTTTATTGGAAGAACAATAAATTATGTATTTTTTTTCTTTTAATTTTCTTCTATGTGAAACAATAACTTATGATTGAATAGCTTGTTTATATTTGAAGAAGAAAAAAGAAAACAATAGTTAGAAAGGAAATATCTAAAGTACTCTAAAAGGAAAAAGAGAAGTATGCACTACTTATGTAAATTTACCATTGGGAAATAAGAATACTTATCACTAAAGAGTTGTAAAAGGAAAAAAAAAAAAAGGTGAAGCAATTTAACACATATTTAAATATTTAAGCTAAATCAATCATATAATACTTTAGGGTAGTTTTGCCTACTTATTTCCCACTCATCTTAAAATGCCACTTTAGCAAACTTCAACTATTAGCTCTATCATTTTTAAATGACTTCTAAATCAAGTGTTAAAAAAACACAATTTCTCTAATGTGTTTCTCCCTAAATATCTTATAATTATGAATACATTCAAATGAAATATAAGATAGAGTTATTAAACATAGACTAATATCATGAGAGACTAAAATATGAGTCTAATAAGTGATAAACTAATATCATAGATATCTCAAGTCTATTTACGATAGAATAGTATCACTAATAGAGTAATAAGTATATTGATGATAGACTCTTATCAAATGAAGAGTGGTGTGAGTGTATGAGTGATAGATTCGATATATGAGTCGAAGTGATCGAGTCTATTTGTGATAGGTTAATAACATTATTGAAAATAATAACAATAGACAACACAAAAGAACTACGTGGAAACCTTAGTACAAGAAAAAAAATTAGGATAAAAAATTTCTTATTTAACAACATAATACAAGAGAGAGGGAATAAAAAGACAGCAAGGCCCTATAAACAAAAAAGGAAAGAATAATTAGTGTTACAAAAAAACAAAATAACCCTAAGCTTTCAACATATCACAAATCCTCTAACTCTAATATCATTGATATACCTAAAATTTGAGTTTACCGGTTAGACTAATAGTCTATCTTTGGTGATAAACTCTTACTAATGGAGTGATGTGTGAGTGTATATCGACGATAGACTCGAAACATATGTTGAAGTGATCAAGTGTATCAACGATAGACTCACGTTGAATAGTCTACTACCCGCAAGAAAATTAAAAAAATAAAAGCTTAAAACTTAAAAACTTGAAATGGGTAATGAAGCCTCGAAATCAAAATCACAATAGACAAAATCGCATCAAATTAATTGATTATAAATGAATTTTCATTTAAATTTTGGTAGAGTTATGAAATCATCTTACATCAAATTGTGAAGAAATTGAGAAAATTAACCCACGTAACATATAAAACACACAAAAGAATTGATGGTAAAGAAGAATCCATGAGCATACTAACATGGATGAGAAAACACAACAGTAGAAACCATAGACTAGGAATTGGCAAATAATTGAAGAAAGCACCGATGAAGAATCATGGAAGATTGGAGAATGTAAAAATTTGTTAATACATTTTTGCTAGATTCTTAATTAATATTCCTTTTTGGTTTTTCTTTTCGTTGAATTAATTTTTTAAATGATATATTCAATCTTATTGTTGATTAATTTAAAAAATTGCCAATAGAAGTTTAATACCATAGTGTGACAGTGTGTAGAGAAAATATATTATGTTTTCTAAAATCCTCTCAAAATAATTCATCTAAAACAAGATGTCAACTATATAGTATATAGTATATATATATGTGTGTGTGTGTGTGTGAATCTGTGTGTTTTCAAACTTTTCCATGTTTAACCAAACACGTTCCTTGCTACATGTTTTCTTAAATATATTGGTACAAAAATAATTTGAATGATTTATATAATATGATTAACCAATTAAGGCTTTCTTGCATAATTTTGGATGAAATGTGTATGTGTGTGGCCACAACTGCTGGCTTCGCTAAATGACAACACATAATAACTTATTTTAGTTTGTTTGTAGTTAACCCTTTTCTTTTTCTTTTCTGCAGAAAACAAACAAATAAGTGTATTAAGTTGATCGTTGAACTGCATACTCTCTGTTTTTTAAATGAAAATGACAAAGATGGTGTATATTTAAGCAAAATTGGTAAATATACCCAAATTTGTAAACTTAACCCTAAAAGTAAATTTTGCTATATTTGTAATCTAATTACTATATTACAAAACTTATTAGTTACCTTTTGATTTTGTTATATGCTCTTTGAAAAAGTAGTGTTAACTATTTTTTCAAATAGTCTATTTCTTAAATGATTTTAGGATAGCAATCATTTTTAAATACATGAATATAGGTGATCGTCGGGGATTCATTTAAGAGTAGAAAGAAGCAAATGGTATAAGTTTTAATAGAACCATTTCTTTGATATTCGTTTAGTTTAGTTTTATATATATATATATATAAAGGAAAATCAATAGGGGAGAGAGAGAGGGGGGGGATTGAAACATTTGATTAACTGTCATTTAAACCAAAAAATTAAGTATATGGTTTTGTTAAATAAAATATAAAAGTAAACTGATTCTAAAAATATTTAAAAAAAAAACACATCCCAAAGTTCAATTTGAAGACTCATAAGTGATGACTTTGTATAATATTATGAATTATTTAATGATAAGACATAACAATTAGTGATGGGTGCAATTAATAAAATTAATGTAATGTTGATTTGATTAAATAATGTAAAGTGAGATTATAATGTGTAGGTAAATTTAGAAAAATGTGAATTGTTCATAATGCTGAAAAAGGAAAGATTATTTGTGGATATTAAAGTGGGGCAGGATGTGAACATAATAAAAGGTAGAAAGTAAGGTTATGTTATGAGAAACCCAGCCGACTTCCCTCTCCCAACTTTGTCCTCTTACCCTAAATTATTCTTTTATGTGGGGGCATAATTTTATTCCAAATTTGTGTTAGTGATAAACATTTATGATTATAACTTTTTAATTAATACTAAAAAAAACATCATTTTTTTATATTGTTTTGGTTTCTGTTTCTTTAATTATCTTGCATGCTTTAGGGTAATTCTAATAAATATATATATTTTTAAATACTTTTCAAATTATAGTTTTTTTTATGATAAGATAAGTTTCAAAATTGATGTTTTTGGGTTTTCTTAAGAAGGATATTAGTTGTTGGTGTAATGATTTTGGTATTTAAGTGATAGGTGGATTAATGTGGCCTTGAATGTTAGAATTTATAATTTCTACTTTCTGTTTTACAGAAGATCATTTTAATTGTGCATGCCAATAATGTCAAATTTGTCATTAAATGTTTGATAGCTCCATAATGCACTGGCTTTCAATAAGTATGTATATTGGATTTTACACACACATATATATCACAATGATTATATAGTATATTTAAGCTAAGATGGTAGTAACTTTTGAAATAATCACCCCTCTAGTTGTGGTTTTTAGAAAAATTTCAAGAGGTGAAAAATAATAAACTTTGAATTGCCTATGTTCTACCAATGGCTTATTAATTCAAAGATTTGACTAATAGTTCAATAATTGTATTCGAGTCAGATGCAAATCATTTTAAAACATAAAAAAATATATGTTTAATTTAAGAAGAACAAAATTATTATGAAGCGAAAAGAAAATTAAGTTTGTAAATAATATTTCCACGTCCAAATTTCTTGTTATTTACCTTCTATCAAAGGTTTTTCAAATAAAATATCTATAATAAGTTTAGCAGATGGCAGATTATGATTGGACACCGCCTAGGTTTGCACCCATTCCTCTTTCCTAATTTTCTTTTAGTCTGTGTTAAAGAAATAAAAAGTTGTTTTTAGCTTTGAATTTCCAATTCCGTCCTCTATTTTCTTTTAGTCGCCGTAACTTTTCTTCTCCCCCACCCTTTAAATCAAATCTAATGCCCTTTCTCATTAATATTTCTTCATCTTAAATCACTTTTCCAACACAATACTTATTTACATTCAATTTTATTTTACCTCTGTGGAATCATAATTTTAAACGATTATTATAATTAAACACTTCTCTGTAAAAATAATTTCATTCAAATAATTATCAAAATTTTAATTTTCATAAATTATTAGTCTAACATATCATTTTTATTATCACTCTCAACCATACTTGTAAGTATTTATATTTATAAGTTTAATTTTAAAAGATGAATACATAATCCTAAATAAAGACCACCTCGTCATTGTGATGACGTTTTTCATATAGAGTTTAAAAACAAACTTATCTATACAATGATGGTGGTCCTTTCCCTTTTATCTTTTCACATGTTTTTTTCCCTTAAGATGATAAACCGATATTTTATAGTCTTTGAACTACAGTCAACTTGGTTTTTCTAATATAGCATACGACATAGGAAGGATTCAAACCTCCAATTTCAATACATGATAGTGTATATCGAGAAATTGTGTTCAATTTGACTTGATTCTTTTTAATACAACTACAACATATTTTTCACTTAAAAGCTTATATTTTACTGGACTAATATATATATATATATATATATAAGAAGAATTGGATGAGAAAGAAAAGGGAAAGGTCCATGCCATTTTCCACCCAATAATCGCCATTACTTACTTTAATAATGACTTTAGATGTTGAATAAAGCATTAATTAAGGATAATAATTATCATACTTTGTATCATAAAGTTATTAAAAGTCAAAATATTTAATCAAACCGACTTTCGCCTCCTCCTCTTCATTAGTTACAGTCTTGTACATAGTACGTCCTTAGTTAGGCAACCCGAATTACCTTAATAATAACATATGAGTCCTAAAATTTATCCCAACCCCACTAACTAAAATCATTTAATTTATTTACAATTTGACCACTATATTTTATTCTGTATGTGGTAACAAAGCATTTGATTTTGAGCTTTTTTTTTCATCCCATTTAACTTATATTAGTTTTAGTATATTTAATTTTGAGTGGAGGGAGTTTGCAAAAATAAAGAATAAAAAGTTATGATAGTATAATAAATGTCATATATATTTTTAAAATCGTAAAAATAACAAATTTAAAAATAGATTATCGTTTAATTATATTATATTTTTTAAATTTGGAATAGGTAAAAAAGATGTGTTATGAGATGTTTTTTTAAAATATTATTTCACCAAAAATATTTATATATGTAATTATAAAGTTAAAATTTTGAAATAGAATATATGAGTATTCATTTATTACGAGTGCGAAATTGAATATAGAGAAGAGTATTATGGAATAATGTAATATGTAAGTTGAGGGGGAAATTTGTAAAATTGTGATTTAAAATTAGTATAAATATTAATTGCGTGGACGGAAAGTTTTGGGCGGACGCAGAAACCACCGCCACCGACTTTTCTCTTAGCTGCTTCGCTCCCACGCTCTCGCATCATCATCCACTTGTCTTCCATCTGAGCTTTCATTTCTTTTCAACGTCATCCTCGAATATACAAAAAATATATATATATATATATATATATGCAGATTTATATATATATTTTTTCTTTCTGTTATTTCAGTTTGGTCAAGAAAAGAAAAAAGAAAAAGAAAAATCCCATCGTTTGAATTTAAATTAGGTAGCGGAAATCCACGTCGGCTCTCGCATGTCCACAAACTGCTACGTGGATTCATATTTTTGGTACTTGTCACCCCTCCGTTCGGTGAATGTTACTTCTCACCTTAAATATATATTTATATATGTTTATATTTTTTATCAGTTCCAATCATCCATCCTTAACCTTTCAACTCACTCCCTTTCTTTTCATCAATTTCACCCATATTTCTTTTATGTATAGCCTATCGAACATATCCTCCTAAACCACGTCGATGAAAATTAAAAATGGGACTAATGATGTAAATTAATATAACCACTAGTATTAGTTCAGAATATCGATGGATATACCATTCTCTCCGGCCATATTCGACATATAGAGTTCGGGTATCATATTATAGTTTGATTTGAAGTCAAGAGTGCTGAGGAATTAGGGAAATTAAGGAGAGAAACAAAAAGGGGGAATAATAGATAAATATAAAAAGATGAAAGTAAAAGAAGGAAGAGAGAGTGTTTAAAATATGTCGGCCAAAGTTGGATTTGTCTTGAAGGAAGATCAACGTGGCGGCCGTGCCAATTCGACAGAGAAGCAGCCAAGTAGGAAACAAATTTCGGCCCCGTCCTTTTATCCTAATATATGTATAAATAATATAATCCCAAAACCCAAACCCAAACCCAAACCCAAATCCAAATCCTATGTATTTAAAGTTCATCCATACAACGCCACCTTCTTTTTTGATTCAAACGGCTGTGCCTCTTTTTGTTTTTATATACCCAATTCATATGAAAATCCCAACCCAAAACCCCATGTAGTTACCCTCCTTTTTCATATTCATCGTTTTTCTCATGCCCCCCGGCCCCTTCCCTACTTCTGATCAACTTTCAATTTTTACCTCTAAAACTCTTTTATATCAGCCCAAACACAGACCGTGTGTTTGGATATTTATTAATTAGTTTTTGGTGTTTTCTCTAAACACATGGAAGGAGAAGTTTGTTCTGTAAATTCATCCTCCCCAAAGAGGAAGCAACGGCATGATCAGAATCATCTCCAACAAGAAAAGCCTTACAGAGGAATACGTATGAGGAAGTGGGGAAAGTGGGTTGCGGAAATCAGAGAACCCAACAAACGCTCCAGGATTTGGCTTGGTTCATACACAACCCCCGTCGCCGCCGCTAGAGCTTACGACACCGCCGTCTTCTATCTCCGTGGCCCCACTGCTCGACTTAACTTCCCGGATTTGATGTTCGAAACCGATCAGCTTCACGACATGTCGGCCGCCTCCATACGCAAACGAGCCACCGAAGTCGGCGCTAGGGTTGACGCCATCCAGACCTCTCTCCACGCCTCTAATTCCGCCGGTACTCAAATTTCCGATAAGCCCGATTTAAACGAATACCCCAACCCTGAAACCTCAGACGACGATTAATCTCAATTAATATCTCATTCTCTACCGTTACAAGCAAAATTACGAAAAAAAGTATCCTTCCTCACATGATTATCCCGATTAAAAAAAGAAAAAGAAAAAACGGAACCACAATGATTCCGTTTTGTTCGGTTGTAGTTCTTCGATTGTAACCGGCTTATACAAATACTTGAACTCTCTCCTAATTTTGTATGTTGGTTCTTATTCGAATTCAATTTTTTTTTTCTTGGTATTTCTAGTTAATTAGTTGTTGTTAGCGCCGCCGAGGACGGTTAGTTCCGGTTACGCCCACCGGAGAAATTTAGGATAAGGGACAAAAAAAGAGTTCGGAGGGAGGGGGGACAACAAATGGTGCACATGACATGCTTGTGGAGTCCACAACAAGGCACAATGAAAAGAGAAGCCCAATATTATGTGAGAGCGAGAGAAAGCGATATATAATAGTGGCCCTCTCATATATTAGGTTTTTTTTCTCTTCTCTCTCTCTTTTTCAATTCGTCACTTGCCATTGAATTTCATTTAAAGTGACGGCAACCGGACCGCCGCCGCTCTCCGATCTTGCCAAACAAAAATTAAGGCTACTACTCCCGCCGTTGTCAATATGGTTGGGGTTTTAGTCTTCTCGTATTAAATGAAATTCTTAAATTCTATCATCTTATCTATGTAATGAATTAAATTAAACAATTGATCGAAACTTTTGACTTTTCTCCCCCATCTTCCTTTATAATTCCTGCTGTGGATGTGGGTCGAGAGCCTGAAAAAAATTGAACTCCATTAATTTTGTATAATTATAACACACCGCTTTTCATGGATCTTGTATATAATTTCAATTTTCATAATTGTATGTGTGTGTGTATATATCCTTCATGCACACCCCATTACCAATATAAATAAATCAATAGTGTGATCAGTTATATTATAAGAGGTAGCTGAAACTTCTATTTTAATACGTAGCCCGAATAGAGAAACAGCAGTTTTAATAAATTAACGGAAATCCCATCACTAGATTTTGCATAAAAGAGAAGGTCGGTGGCCGGTGCCGGTGCAGGGTGCAGTCAACGGTACCCACTAGTTTACTGTTTACTTTAAGATTAGGCGTACGTTTGATTAATGATTTAGGAAAAAAGAAGGTGGAAATTAAAGGGAATCGATTCGATCAATAATTCATACTAACTTCGCTGAGAGAATAATAATAGAAGGTCCTAAAATGTACATCAATCCACATGTAAACTATATAGGACGTGTGTTACAAGGTACTCTAAAAGAAAATTATCTGTAAGAATAAAAGAAATTCGAACTGGCATGTTCTAATTTGCATCACTAGCTCCATTATACCTCTTGCTACCATAGTTTATTAGTTTCTAACATAACAGTATATATAAACAAACAAAAAGTAAATAGGAAACTTTTAAAACTTTCTGATTTATATACAGATAGTTTCTAAATCATATATGTTTTTGTACATTTCAGTTAATGTTAACGAAGGTATAGTGAGATATATGATTGAGAGTTAGTCCAAAATGTTAAAGAGGTGGTGAGTCACAGCGTCATGGAGGTGTCATTTTCATAAGGAACCGTCTCCCAATGCGGAGAGGGCTTTGTTGGGATATCGTTCAGTAACGTGTCAAGTAGTTATTTACAACACAACTGATGTCCCCACCGCTTAAAATCCTTCTAATATATTCGAGAGATTGAATAAATCCATAATTCGACGGCCACTGACAATTTTGTGTCTGTATGTATGTATATATATATATATATATATAATGCTTTGGGGGGATGAGAGCTACAACAGAAGAAAAATCAAAGAAACAATAATGATGAGACAAAAATGTATTATATATGAGCACACAATTATGTGGAAATAATAAATATACACATTAATATATATTAGAAGCGGAGAGTGGAGAAATGATGTGGGGGAGAGTCACAACTCATCAACTCATCAACTTAACCAACCATCAAACCGAAGAGAGGGGGGTGGTAGTGAAAATAAAATATTTGAGCATGGTCGTCGTCGGCAAAATGTTTAATTATTGAGAAATTATTGAGAAAAATAAATATATTTTAAAATATTTCGAAGTTAAATCGGTGGATTTCAATATCCCAGACGTTGTTAGAAAGCAATTAAGGAAGTATAAGACTGAGATAATGGAGGAGGGGGAGATAGAGAGGAGCAAAAGTGCATAAAAATAATTGGTAGTTGATAGGTGTGGAAGACTGGAGAGGGTAGGGCGGAGATTCACGCAATTATGTATTTTTCAAAGCAGAGCCGTAAAAGAAATGAACACCGTGATTTGCCATCTTATTAACTTGTAATTGGAACGTTCAATATACAACTATTTCTATCCTAATAGTCGTAACTCATTACACTATTAACTTTACATAATCTATTGATTTCTAAATTAAACAAAGGAAATGTCAACGATGAATTTAGTAAAAAAAATGTGGGATTGATTAAAAAGAAAAAATAGTGCATCATTGTTATGACGACATATGAAGTTGTGAATGAAAGAATGATGTGTGTGCTACTGAAAAAGAAAAGTATTGTTTTGTGAGAAAGAGAAATATAGTGAAGTGGGGATGGAGTGAGGGTTGGGTCAGTCATGGGTGGGCCGGAGAAGAGGAACGGAAGTCCATAGTGGGCCATTAAGAAAAGGGCCACATGAAAAAAAAAATATTTAAAGTGATCGTCTGAGGTTTCTATCACTGATAAAATTGAAGAAAGTTGAATATATTTTCAAGACAAAATTTACAGTTTTCTTACGGTTGATAAATGTATCAATGTTAGAAGAAAATTTAATATATTTTAATGAACGTGTATAGTTCCATTGTTCTTTTCTTTAACACTTGTTCTATTGGATATATTTGTATCATCGGTAGTCTTGAAGAAAGTTGAATTTAGTTTCAAGAAAAGTAAGAAAATACATAGTTTCTGATGCTTTTTTTTTTATGTTGTTGATTATTGTCTATCAGTGATACAATTGAAGAAAACAGAATATATTTTCATGAAAAGTGAAAAAAATGTATAGTTTCATTGTTTTTTTTTAGTCTATTGATGATATGTTTCTATCACCGGTGACTTGAAGAAAATTGAATTTATTTTCATGAAAAGTAAGAAAATACATAATTTTAATGTTGTTTTTTTTAGGTTGTTGATTAGTACTATCTATCGATGGTAAGTTTCTGTTAGTGATAAAGTAGAAGAAAGTTGAATATATTTTCATGAAAAGTGAGAAACTGTATAGTTTTTTTTTTTTTTTAATGTTATTTATACTCTATTGGTCACGAGTTTCAATTAGTGATAGATTTGAAGAAAGTTGAATATTTTCCATGAAAAATAAGAAAATATATAGTTTCAATTATATTTTTGTTGTGTATTTCATATTTGGTGATAGGTTTCAGTTTCATTCAATCGTACACGGGAAGAAAGTTGAATTTATGTTGATAAAAAAGTAAGAAATTTTATAGTTTCATTGTGTTTCTTTTAATTAGAGTTCATTGATTGTAGGTTTTTATCATTAATGGGCCTTGGAAAAAGTTGAATTTTCATATGTAAAGTTAGAATAACATGTTTATCATTGTTATTTTAGTGTAAGTGTCTATCGATGCTACGTTTCTAATATCGATAGACTTGAAAAATAAACTGAATTTATTTTCATGAAAAATAAGTAAAGATATAGTTTCAGTATTATTTTCCTAGTATGGTTGATTTAAGTCTATTGATGATAGGTTTCATAGACTTAAAGAAATATATTTTCACTATTGTTTTATTTTGTATGGATTAAAGTCTGATATGTTAAGTTTTAATCATTAAATTATAGCCTTAAAAGGATAGTTAAATTTATTTTTCAAGAAATATATAGATTCCTATCGATGTCCCGGTGGTGTTTTTGTTTTTCTTTTCCATAAAAACAATCCTATTGTTGATAATGTTTCGTGTAATTGATTGTATAAATATTTATATGAACAAGTGATAAAATTCGACGTCGATGAATTCGTTTTAACAATAAATCAAAGAAAATGTAGAACGAAAATGTAAATGAAGATCAATGAGATTTGGCTGGCTTTTAAGTCTAAACTCAACACTTCTTATATGAAGACATTCCACATGTTAATTGATTACATAAAGTTTAAACTCACAAGTTGATTACACCTGCTCATCGATTGTTGTTGCTTTAGTTAAAAACTTCATTAGCTCTAACAAGCTTCCAATATTATCTAGGATGGAACCTAAAAAGTTAATTTTTCAAGAAACTCAAACTCTCAATTTCATTGTTTTTTATAAATTCCAGCATGAACAAAGGAGAAGAGAAAATCCTAAACAAAAAATAATCAGAATATGGTAGAAAATTTGCTATTTGTTTTAAAGCTTCCTGTATCATTAATGAATTCTTCTAAAAATGCTATCCAATTCATTGCAATTACCCTTAAAACAACAATGATATTTTAGAAATATACAAAAACAAATTTAAAAATTGCAATATTTACAAATTGTTTTAAAAATGGTTACAAAAGGGTTACCCATAACAAAAACTCTTCTTTCTTCCATCTTGAAACATAAGGTGTTTGTGTCCTAATATTGGTTTTGGGCTTGAGAGTTGAGTCCATCCATAAGTTTAGGATGTTGCATACAATAGAAGAGTAAGAGAGCAGATAGGAAAGGAAAGGAAAGGAAAGGAAAGGAAAGGAAAGACAAGTGGAGGGAAGAAGCAAAGCAAGCACATGTCAAGTGGGCAAAAGGATCCAGAGAAAGCCCAAATGAAACACACATGTGTTTTGCAGTTAGAGATCACTTGCTTGTGGCTTCAAATCTCATTCACCCAAACTCCCACTTGGCGGATCATTTCACATTTAAATATTGGTATATTGTATCGTTGTATGCAAATAATTATGGGCCTTAAGTTAAGCCCATACTGCCTTCTGTCTCTTTTTTTTATCTTCTTCTTAGCTTCATCCCCTCCCCCATGTGAATATCATCCAATAACTCTCCTTCATATCTGCGATCTGCATCTTCTTCGAATCTCTCCCCATCTTTTTCTTATTTATTTTCCTTTCCTTCTAGAATCTCTCCCACTTTTTTCTTTCTTCATAATATTTTCTTCCTATATACACATATATGTATATATCTTAATTTGAAGCTGTACGTCTATGTTAGTTGCGTGCAAACTTCTTCCACTCTTCAAAAACAAATACAATCCTTATCCGCATCTTTTACAAATCACTATTTTACCTTTCTCACTCAACTGCCCCACACCTTCCCAATGACTTACTTATAATACCAAAAAACACAACATTTCCTTTTCCATATTTTTGCATTTTATCTAATCAACCTCCATTTCAAAACTTTCAATTCGTGCCCTTTAAACTTTACCAAAATTACAAGCTTCACTCCATATTTATTCAAATACAACATACAACATACCAATTGGTGTAATAAATTGATATACTTACGGAAGTTCTAAACTTAAATTAATATAACTACAAAAAAAGTTTAGAGGTATAAATGGATTTTTATTTTTTTAAAATATTAAAATAATGCATCAAAAATTAGTTAAATAAGATAGAAATCCCTTAATTAACAAAAGTGATCAAAAGAAGTGGGAACTCAATGTTGATAGGTTATCTCAGAGACTTGTATGCATTTGTAAAGAAAAAAGATGTAAGAGAGAATATTTAAATAGGAAATAAAATTTTGTACCATTCACTTTTAAGAGAAAAAGCCGAAATGTCAAAATTTGGGAATAATACATGTTTGTTTGATGAACCAAATATATTTGTTGATGATTTTTACTTTTGCTTAGTGTAACTTTTTACATGCCACATGTTAATAATCCAACCTCCAGACAGAGCTGGATCTTTTAAATTTGATATCGACAAAATTGTACTCTATTTTGAAATTAAATTAAAGTTGATAATCGACGTGTAATTGAGTTAGTTGGATAAAAAAAAATTACCTACGGTTTAAGTTCTTAACTCACATTTTTCATTTCGTTGTTTGCATCAATTATTCTAATTACTATCTCCTATAAGAATGATCAAATCAACTAATGTTCGTGAAAGTAACACTAATCAAACATTTCTTAATTAAGATTTGTGGTGATATAATAATAATAATTGTTATAGTGTGAGAAAGGGAAGTTTGTGACATTGATGGAATCATAAACCTTTCTATTATCTAAAAAACAAAATTAAAAGGGATCCCTATTTTTTTTAACATAAGAAAAGGATTGTACTAAAAAGACAAACATACTTGGAATCCCTCTATAATTATTCTAGCCCATGGGTAATTAGAGAGTTTGTTTGTTTGGAATCTTAAGTTTAAGATTTTGTTCCCTTTTTTAAATTATTAAAATATCTTATCATAATTTTTTGATAATTGATAATAGTGGATGGTGACAATATTTGAATTTGAAAAAATAGTGACTCGCACTAAGTACGACCACCACGAAGAACATGATTTGCAAAATAAAAAAAAAAATTGTATAAATATATTAACTTGGTATACACATATAATTGAAGTAAGAAGATGAATGCAACAAGTTAAGAATTTATGAGTGAAAAATGATTTTACACTTCTTAAAATTATCATGTTATGTTTATAGGAGTAAATGACCCTATCGTTTAATTTTAGAATTAAACTAAGATTATATTTCAACCAATTGGTTCAAGAAATGTGAAAAGACATAACCCTCAAGCATTTTGCTAGGCTTGGGTGAAGTGCCTAACGTGTTAGCTTAGGATACTTCCCTTAATTTTTGTTATTTTCTTCATTTTGGTATTGTTACCCTATTGAATTTATTGCATGTGTCCATTTATGGTCAATTGTATCACCTAAACTTCAGCCTAAAAAGTTACCTATAACCATAACTATAAATATGACTAGAAACTATACAATGAATTTCAAGATTCATACTTACATACAACTATTTGTTAACCGTGCTTTTTGTAGATTTGATCCAAAAAAGTTTAAATTTTAATTGAACTTTTTGAAAGAATGAATTAAATAAAAACATATCGAAACACCTTAAATGTATATATTACTGAAATACACACGGTTAAAATATTATCCTAATTTTAAAATAATAAAAATAAATATACGATAAACTTTAAACTATCATAATCTTAAATTGTGAAAAAAGAAAGAAAGAAAGAAAAGAAAGAATAATTTGTCAGTATTAGGCGAGTGAGTATGAAAGAAAGGTGAAAAGTTAATATTGAAAAGAAAAACACATATTGATATGAAAGAAGAGATAAGGTGAAATGAACTACCTTATTGTATCGAAGTTCGTAATATATATATTAAAAATGGACGACCATGTGGAAAGCACAATAATTAAATTAGAGAGAAGATAGGGAGTAATTTAATTAGGAAGAGAATGTGAAGGGAATCTTAATAATGATCCATTTTTTTTAAAAAAAATAGGAGATAGTAAATTACGTAAATAGGTAAAGAAGGTCATGAAGAAGGGTCATTGTTTATGATGGCCAAAGCGGACAAAAACACAATTGATAAATAGAAAAATGAATTAAATTATAATAAGAGGAGCAAAATACTAAAATTTTCATAGACCAATAGGAATGCACCCAGAGGGACCCACTAATAAGAACCATTCAAACGCATCACGACGTGGCTACTTCCCACTCCCTCAATTCCTCTTTATCCCCTTCTATTCTCTCCTTTTTATTTTTTTTTTCTTTTCAAATTAATAACATTTTTTGGAATTTTAAATCCCTTCCATCTCGTCTCGTTTTAGCTTATCAAACACAGATTATGTTAATCCTTAATCCCGTAACTTTGTTTTTTACTCATTTCAAATTTGATTGAAACAGATTATGCAATATGGAGTCAAATTTATGGATCATTCTCGATAACAAATTAAGTTTTGTTGATGGTTTCTATTTCACAACCAATTAGAAGATTGTTGAGTTATTGAAATATTTTAAACCTTGAAGAGATTTTAATTAGGTGTTTGTTCAATTTCTTTTGGTTCCACTTCCAAATTAGTTAGCTCGATCTTTAAGAATGTTGTGGAAAGAACCATTTTAGTGTTTTTTGAATTCATCTCAAGATTAGAGGTATGCAACTACTTATTTTGCAAAATTAAAGATATTTTTGGAAGGAACGACTTTCTTATCAATCAAAATTATTATTGAAAAATTGTAAAAATGGACAAAATCTTTATCCTTCAAAAATAAAATGTAATGAACTTTTGTCTTTTAGTGTTTTTTAAGATCAAACATCAATATTTCAATCTTAAATAGGGTAATAAGTTTTTGATTCAACAAGTTATTAATTAAGGTTTATCACAATCCTAATTTAAAAGTCACATGTTTGAAATTTTTTATTGGTATTAAGTATTTTTTAATATAAAATTTTATTAGAAAAATTAAACAAAAAAAAAAGATAATATTGTATTGTTAAACATATACAAAAAAGATGGACCAAAGTCTTGTTTGTATTTATATTTCCAATAATAATAATAATAATAATAATAATGAATGTATAGAATTTAATTAAAAGGATAATGGTATTCCCCGTGAGAGTAGAAATTCATATTTTCTTAAGGAGTAAGGAAATGGTAAATAACACATAACACGTGAGTCACGATGGTAAATTCACATAAATAGATAGGAAGACACATTTTTGATGAAGCTCAACCACTCACCACCCTCCCAAAAACAATGGAACTCCCCCAAATATCTTACATGAAAACGGGTCGGGTCCATCTTCACCCAAAACTCACCTTTCGTAGCCCATTCGCCCATTACTATTATTTCCTAACTACTTTATATTTTATTTATTTATTTCCCCAATCCAAATTATTATTATTATTTCCTCATCCCATTTTTCTAATACATCCATGAACACTAATTTGTGTATTTAAAGTCGCCTCCTCCTCTTCCACTTTCTTCAACGCTTCTCCTCCTCCTCCTAACTTCTTCATACATCATCAATCCCAGACGATTTTCACTAATGGGGACCTTCCAATCCTCCCCGATCATTGCTCTTCTTTTCTTCCTCTTCATTGCTTTATCAACCGCCTCCCCTTCTTCCATCATTCCCCACAGGACGGACGACGAGGTCATGGCGCTCTACGACCAGTGGCGTGCCAAGCACGGGAAGCTCCACAACAACTTGGGAGCTGAGCCTGAAGATCGTTTCCACATCTTCAAGGACAATCTTAAGTTCATCGATGAAATCAACGCCCAAAATTTGCCCTACCGATTAGGTTTGAATGTTTTCGCAGATCTGACCAACGAGGAGTACCGATCTAGGTACTTGGGAGGTAAATTCGCCTCTGGTTCGAGGAGAAACAGGACGAGCAACCGGTATCTACCTCGCCTTGGAGATGACCTCCCAGACTCTATTGATTGGAGGGCGAAAGGAGCCGTCGTTGCTGTTAAAGACCAGGGTAGCTGTGGTATGTTCCATTTTTCTCGCCTTTTTTTTTTTTGGTTTCCTATTTACTTGTTTAACGTCTTTCCTATTTTTACTCTTTGATTTTGTGTCTTTTTCTTTAACTTTCTTCACTCTTTTGTATATTTGGAGCACACACACACACACTAATTTGTCTTTTCAGTAATCAGTATTAATTGCAATGAATTTTAATTATTTGCTTTAGTTTATTATGATCCATTGGTGTGATGGTTTTTAAAAGGTCGACCGATGATTGATCATTGTAAGAGTGTTGATTGTCTGTTTCTTAATTTTGGTTTCAATGACTAAAAATTGTTGTTGCTGCCTTGTTTTTCCTTCTTTAGTATACAGTAGATTCTGTTTTGATACTTTTAAAATATATCTATCCATCGAATTTTATTTAGAAGAATTTTTACAGACTGACCTTTTGATGATCTTTCTATGTGTTTGGTACTAATTTAATTAACCTGCTTTCCAATTCAAAATCAACTAACAAGGAAAGAGGTAACTCATACCTGTTATAAGAACGTTTCATTGATTTTTCAATGAGTTGGAATTGAAATTTTGATTTAGAAGAATTGAGGGTTGTCCGTTTGGTGTAGAGTGTTTTCACTTGCTTTTCAGGTGGAGCGCTTTTTGAGTTGCTCTGCCTTATCTTTAACTCGAACTGGTCCCGCCATATGGCTTTTTGGTCTCCATCTAACTTCAATCATGAGATATTTTTTAGAGATTTAATCATGATTTTTTCTTTGATATATTAATCATGATATTTTTTAAATTTGAATGTGGACTTTGTTTTTTTTAACACTTATCTTTATATTAATTGTTAGTTATATGTCAGTTTTCTAAAAATATTATTGCCACATGACGCCTTAATACAAGACCAACAAGTTGTTCTAAACCAAATTGAAGAACTTGTTAAATTTTTATGATGCTTTAATTTTAGGCAATTGGCAGCTTATCTGAAATATTATTTAATCATTGAGTTTAAATTCTATATTGGTTGACTTTCCCTCCTTTCATTTAACTACTTTCCAAGCCCCCTTTTTTTTCTTTTGAAAATTACTATTTTTCCAATTTCTAGCACAATGTACGCACAAGAAAGATCTTTTGATACGAATGTGGAATACTATTTCAAGAAAATGATCAGGTATAATGTTGCGTTGGAATTATATTTTAAAAATAAGATAAAAAAGAAAATTGAAGTATTGAAATAATCTCTTTAAAATATGGAAGAACTTATATGGATAATTTGAATATACATTTTTAAAATGTAAGGATTATGGGAACTTAATAATCTTTATGAAAGAAAAGAGACAAAAGAGAAAAAAGAGAATTTGAAATCAAGTTATTTCTATACTTGTACGGGTCTTTTCATCATTATTTGTTAAACATTTTGATCTTAATCATAAATTTATTTCAATAGCAGCATCTTAACTATCATGACACAGTACGAATATTAGCTCAATAGAAATTGAGTATTAATTTGATTAATTAAAATTATTATATTGTCAAGAGCAATAATTCAAGTATACTTGTATTGATAGTTCATTCCACCTCAAACTTGGTTTTTTAAGATAAATCCTCTTATATTGAAAATTTATTATAAAGGATGTATAGTAATTTTAAAAATCTTTGCAGTTATTTCTCTTAAAAAAAACAGTAATTTAGCATAGTAGCGTTAAAGTTGAATTTCAAATACTTATCAATTATTAGATCTCTTATCGATTTAACTATTTTATATATAGCAACAAGTAAAGGAACTGTTTGAAGGGATATGCATAATAAATTAATAATTACATACAAAGTAGATATTTTTATGGTGCAATGCCCATAGATGAGAAGGTGGGACCTTGGGCTTGTTCGGTTTCTGATTGAAAGCTCTTTGGTAGGCCAAATGTTTGTTTGCTGTCAGTGGAATTTGTTTTCCAATTTAGCCTTAACTATTTATAGATTTTCAGTTAACACTAATTCTAACACATATGACTATCAATTCTACACTTTATGCCCTTCAAAATTAGGATTGGCTGATTGAATAAGTTGAAACTTTTCTGTAAACTTCCAAGAGAGAGTATATACTTACTTGACATATTTTCTCCAAAAAATTTATCAACCGACTTAGATTATTGTATTTAAATGTATCATTAATCAACTACATCTATTAATAAATAAAGTACAATTCAATTTTTTTTGAACTCACATGTCGGATGCGGATTAGTCAAAACATATTGACATGTATTTAGCCCAGTCACTGTTTCTAAACTATACTCTCAAGTATAAGTAGGCTAATTGTTGAAGTTGGTATGAAGGGAGTTGCTGGGCGTTCTCAACTGTAGCTTCCGTTGAAGCCATAAACCAGATTGTTACAGGCGACTTGGTAGCATTATCTGAACAGGAGCTGGTGGATTGTGACAGATCTTACAACGAAGGTTGCAATGGTGGCTTAATGGACTATGCCTTCGAGTTCATCATCGACAATGGCGGCCTTGACACTGAAGAAGATTATCCTTACAATGGCTTTGATAGCTCCTGCATCCAATATAAGGTCTCTATTACCACTCAACTATTTTCTCTTTCTCTCTCTCTCTCTCTGAGTACCAGAAGTTCATTTTTGATATCTGATTACCTTTTCTTCTATTGTGTTTTGCCTCCTCTAGAAAAATGCCAAGGTCGTTGCAATTGATAGTTATGAAGACGTCCCTGTAAACAATGAGAAAGCACTGCAAAAAGCAGTGTCAAAACAGGTTGTGTCTGTTGCCATTGAAGGAGGTGGTAGAAGTTTCCAGCTATACCAATCGGTATAACCTCTATTTCTATGAAGTTTTTGTTTTTTCTTACTTCAACAAGAAAAGGCTCTAATTTGTTGTATGTGCATGCGTTTAGGGTATATTCACTGGAAGGTGTGGAACAGATTTGGACCATGGTGTAAATGTGGTTGGATATGGTTCTAAAGGAGGCGTTGATTACTGGATTGTGAGAAACTCGTGGGGTGGGAGCTGGGGTGAAAGTGGCTACGTCAGGATGCAACGTAATATCGCTTCCCCAACCGGTCTCTGTGGGATTGCAATGGAGCCTTCCTACCCCACTAAAACCGGACCAAACCCACCAAATCCAGGCCCAACTCCTCCAAGTCCGGTGAAACCCCCATCTGTATGTGATGAATATTACACCTGTCCCGCCGCTGAAACTTGCTGCTGTATCTTCCAATTCTCAAACTTGTGTCTTGAATGGGGATGCTGCCCACTTGAAAGCGCCACCTGCTGTGATGACCATTACAGCTGCTGCCCCCACGATTACCCCATCTGTAACGTCCGCGCTGGAACCTGCTCGAAGGTACGTGCCTTCAGCTTCCAATTTATTGTGTCTATCTTATCGAGATTCTCAAATTGAAAAAAATCAAGTGACCGCATACTTATAAAATGATGAGTTAAATAGACCCATCTTCAGGAGTCATTAGGAAAAAAAAAAAGATTAAGAAAAGACCACTACTTATAATTGACGGTGTCAAAACGCCACAGGTTGATGTTTGAAGAAGAAAACTTAACTTATTTTTGTGTTGTGCAGAGCAAGAATGATATTTTCGGAGTGAAGGCGATGAGGCGCACTGCAGCTGCAGCCAGGCCATCGTGGGCACGTAGAGATGTGACTGTTGGAAAGAGCAGTGCTTAAAAGGGATGCCAGCTTTGGTGGAGGTCAAGGATGAAAAGACAGGCTTGTTGTTATTGTGGAATGATAACTTCTTCAAGGCCTGTATTTCTCATATTGTATACCTCCTGGTGTTTCGCACATTTTAGTTCTCAATGGGTCGTTTAAGTTATCACACGACGAATGTATATAGGATGTCTTTGAATATGAACACTTGGAACAGAGACTAATTGATTTCAAGTTATATTAGCAGTCCGCCTCTGTATAATTCTGAATTATGGCCAATTGTGGCTGTGCATTGATTATTATGATCTGATGTATCATTTCCATTGGTATTTGAAACTGTTTTTAGCTTTTTATCTGTCCTGAGTAGTGAAGATGAAAAGTATAATAATGCTTGGCGGTGAAGCCTTGGTGGATCGGCTGATGTGCCAACGAACATGTATTTCGTCATGTTTCACTTACGTCTGGTTAAAATTTACTCCTTTGTCTACGCATTTATTTTTCAAACCAGGATTGATTTAAAAGCTTAACATAATTAATTAAACACATTTAATATGTTAATACTCTACTTGTATTTTAAAAATTTACAGGAAACTCAACAAGTAAAAAAGAATAATTTGAACATAATACCTATTGGTTTTGAACCTCTCGAATACCATTTTAAATCACCACTTAAACTAAAGTAATCCAATATAATATCGAAATTTTAACTGTTCCATTCAGTTTGTAAGCATTAGTTGGACATAATATATTTAATGGGATGCGATGAATGAAAGAGAGATTTCTTGATTATAGCTTGTGCTTTCAAACTTTCTAAATTAGGCCGGTGCTATTTTTTTTTTTTTTTTTTTTTTTTTAATTTCAATCAATCCCTTGTTTGCAAAATTTTAACTCTATGCACAACAAAATATTTTAAAGTAAGCCTATCACTACCGTTGATGCACTTTGGTAATTGTAGTTAAATTGAATCCAACCTCACATCATTGCAGTACTCTTTTCTATGTGCTTCGATACATATGTCATATTTAGTACAAAGTGAGGACAAGTAGGAGTGTGAATTAATGGTAGGGTTAATCTCTCACTAAACAGTACACACCGGCATATGTGTCAAGACCTTACAATGAGGCGCCCTAGTTCACTATGGTCATGGTCAAGGGCCTCAACTTGCCCTTTGATAGCTCCATCAGTCTTAATTTTTGTCTTTTGGTAGTTAGCAACCTACCTATGCTTGGTCTCATCGGCCGGAGATGAAAGGCTCAGGCTTTCCAATTTGCTGACTCATGGGCTTGATGGGCCTAGATTGGGCCCAAAAATTTTGAGCCTCCACTATTTCTCACCAACAACACTAACTAAATTTCATCCACAGACCCTCCTTGGTAGACTAAATCTTCATGGAATGCACTATATTGATTGATTGATCAGAAGGAGTCAATAGAAGTTTATTACCTGCTATATTTACAATTTTTAAAAAATGATATCAATTTTACTCATTACAATTAGAGTAGGAGAGAGAAAAATATAAAAGAAAAAAATGGACCACAAAGTATATGTTTTAAATGAAATGGAAATGAACAAAAGCTAAACAAGATAGTGTGTAAAGAAATTTAAATACAAGAGCAAGGGCCCTCATGATGCATAATAGACAAATAAAAGAGGCCATAAATGAGTTTACAGAATTGATGCTAAAGATGTGGCAACAGCAGTCCTACTGCTACATGATTATTGCACATAATAGAAACAGGTGATAGAAGAAAATAAAATGATGGAAACAATCAACCCTTTAATAGAAAAAGGCCACCAAAAGTCATGTCTTGTCCCAAAACAATAAATAGAAAAAAAGAAGAAGAAATAAAAGACAAGCGATTGCCTATTTCTTTTCAACTTTTTCACATATAAACATAAGTTATTGCTGCAATGCTTCAATGATTATAATCCAATTACAAATTAAATTAGACATACGTATCTCGAGTCTTCTTTCAGAAAAACTTAAATAATAGTAATAATAAAAAAAAATTGAACAAAATATCTTGAAATATCTTGGCAACAAAAGTAACACCTAAATAATTCCCACAATATTTCAAGAGAAAGAAAATCATTTTCCAAAGATCTTAGCAAAGGCAATGGGACTCATCAACAGCTTTCAATTAAATGGGAGCAGCCCCACAAGCAACTCATATTCATTCATATAATAGCCCCATGAAGATGAAAAAGAAAAAAAAGAAAAGAAGAAAAAGGAAAACTTAAAGCTAGGACCATCCATTGTGTCGGGTGATGGTATTCATATGTCAAAGACAACTTGATCCAAATTCTAACACTCTCTTGTCATGTTTCTCTCTTCCAATTTGTTTCCGGGGACCATTGCCTTTTGTGCACTACAATTACCTGCAGGAAGGATTGGGATAGACCACCGGAGTGGAGCCCCACTCTGCCCTCAATGAGTGGATGCATCCTTTCATCATCACTGTCACATATATCTTATAACCTTCATCCACCTCTAATCAACTCTTAACACTACAGATAATGCAGCACAGGAACCAATGCCATAATCCAATTCAAGTGTTCTTTCAATTTCAAGTACTACGGCTGAGAGACATTTCCCACCATTCACCATTCTCCTCTAATAACTTTAGAGAGACACAGATGAAAGATAAAGCCATCTTTGTTTGATGATTAAACTACTTTAGTAGCTATATATTTTTATTAACAGATAACTAAAAAAAAGTGATTATACAATTTGGGTGCATGCTAACCAACCATCCAAATCCATGCAAGTACCAAAATCATCCTTTTTGTGACAATTAAAGTCATTGCAAAGGGTACTTTTCCTAATTAATTCAGATTTTGACCATTCTGGGTTGTCTCTCCAAGTCTGAAACCCAACTCTGTCATCACCCCATCTTCAAACCGCAGACTTGGGTTTAAGCAATTTTGTTTCTCTTCTGTTTCTTGAGCTGCATCTAACTTGTTGGAGGTTTCTATCTTTACTTCTGAGTTGGAAGCTTTTGTATTCGGGTTTGGGTGGTTAATGGACATGTGTTGAACTGGGTCAGGACGATCATTGACTTCACAAGGTGGGGTGCTATTAGAAGGAAAATTTGATTTAAAAGTTCCAAGGCTGCATGAAGTGGAAGGAAGAAGAGGTGGTATCGGCCACACTGGCGATCCAGTAGTCAAGGAATGTTGTGGGGTATTCCAGCCTAAGTTGATGGATTTGATGGGAGATTCATCAAGCATAGAACTGAACAATCTCTTCAACCCAGTAGATTGGTTTTCGATCATCTGGACATCTGGCTTTAAAACGTATGGATGTTGGGTAGGAAGGTAGGGCCTTTGAACCGCAAAGATACCTGGAACGCTATGCAGGTAGCTGCATTTCCTCTGTACATTAATGACTAAATTGAGATCTTCCGGGACCTGCAAAAAAGCCATCAATCTGTGTAGCTTGGCAAGAAGTTTATCTAAGAGATGGAAAAATAAAGCAAAACCTTATCAAAAGAGCCCAGTTGAATTACGCCTTCTCGTACAGCAATGACTGCAATTGTCTACAACAAGAAGTATCTGATAAGATGAAAGTGATCATTGATACTGCAGCGTTTTGGTTATAGCTAGCTAAGTTTGTAGAATAGTAACCTGAATGCCTGATTTAAATTGAGATTCCCACGCTCGAGGTTGCTGTACATGAATAGTGGAAAGCTCAAGAAAGCTAGAATTGAGTGACATTCTTTTCCACTCAAATGGAGAAAAAAAAAAAAATTCTCTTACAGGCTCAATGGATGAGTTCCACGAGGAGATGAGGTTCGGATCACTTTCAGTTGCGTTATCTCTGAAAACCCATTTATGACTATTATCTGCTCCAACCTTTCCCACTAATCTGCAAGCAGGGACATGCAGATTCATAAAACAGTACTTTAGAACTTTCCAAAGAATCTAAATGAATGTATGGATTTTCTCACCCTTCTCCATAACTGTAAACCTCATGAGACATTTTGAAGAAGAGATCAACTCCAAACCTTCCTGTAATACACCCACCTGCTGCTCTTTGACATTCGTGGAAATCACAAAATCCATCTTCCCAAACAAGAATCCTGTTATAAAACCAATACAACTCATAAACCCCCCAAGCAGTCAAGATATCTAACCAAATTATCATCTTTGCCCATACATACCAGTTCCTCTTGTTTCCTTTTGAGCGATCAAGGGCACTCCCACCAAACTCCCACCTGCAACAAACCAAAGTACGTGGGAAGAATATCTCATGAAATAGAATACAACTTGAACTCATCCATCACTTCCATGAGCACTTGAATTCTTAGTTTGCTTACTTGGGAGGAGGAAAGTTTCTTGGGAGGATCCTCCAGAAAATGGCATAAACCCACTTAGAAGAGGTAGAGCTACAAGAGTCTGAAGACAAACACAGACTCCTTAAAGTGTGTTGCAACAGACAGTTAAGCATGGGAAGGCCACTTTCCATTTTACTGAAAGAAAACCGATTGGCTCTGTACTCGTCTTTCTCTTCACAATTAAATGGGAAAGAGCAATCATGGTACTTACTACACCTACTCGCTGGCATTTAGTGTGGGAAACACGCTTCAACCTCCTCCTAGTCCTGGCTATACTATACATATTATTTATGCTGTGGTAGTGATTTGGCCACCAAAAAAGAACTAAAAACTTAAAATTAATAAAATTTAGTAATCATATTACAACTATTGATTTGGGATTACAGTGATCTCTACTTAAAAATCTCATTAAAATTTAATAGATTCATCATCGACTCATAACCTCAAATTTTCTCTAATACATATTTTGCACATTAATAAACGTTGGAGGATCTTTACAATGCAACTTCCTGATATAATTTACGGGACAGGAAAGCAAAACATGCAAGTGTTAAGGAATAGATATATAATCCAAGGTTCTGTTTCCCAAAAAAATAAATCATTTAACACTCATTACCGGCAAATGCCTACATAACAATTTGTCTATTGTAGGTCATGTGGTCCGCGAAAAGTTTGATAGCTCCATTGGATTCAAATTGCACCAAACTTCGTCCTTATGTTGACCCACCATACGCAAGACAGCTCTGGTCTTCTCAAGTTCCATGCTTCATTTACTTTGACAGAAGCAATCCATGGTATCAATTGCTTTACTGAAAACCCTCCTGCTAAATTTTCTGCAAGAAGGGACGAAGTTGAATCTTTCATGGCCAACTGACTTATTAAATATTTGATAAATTTTCATGAACTCTCGGGGAAAGCCTTTCCTTAAAAATTGGGGTTAGAAAATTATTATAGAAGGATCCTTTCCAAGAGGTAAATCTTCTTCTCTTGTCAACATCGCTTAGCTGGCATAATATATATCCATCGGCAACCTTAGCCCTTCAACAATTATTGTTCTTTTCTAAGTTGGCTGTGTTTACTAAACCTGCGAGTGTCCAGTCAAGTACCCTTCTTGCGCAGTACAGAAATAGATGAATGAGAAAATGATAACTTTTCAAGCAAATTTGTTATGTTTTAAGTCTAATTAAACTCAAAAGGACTTAACTATGTCCAATTATTATACTGAACCCGTACCAATTATTTTGCATCAGGTAACTAATCAAATGACCAATTAAATGTTGTTAAAACTGATAATACGTCTTCTTCAAACTTCAAGAGTTAGTGATAGCTGATTATCAGACAGCCAGTTAAGCATGCTGAGAGTTTAAACATCTAGCACACAGTAAAGAACAAAGAAAAACATAAAGAAATGAGAAAGTAATGGTCCACCACGAATTTATGAGGGGAAAGGAGCACCATGCACTTTCACAGTATGTCCCCTCCACCTTTTTGCAGACACCCTATCCTGCCCTGTACACACGAAGATAGCTGAAATAAGTCCTAAGCTATAACTAATCTTCATTTTAATGGGTTTCAAAGATGCTAAAACAGTGTAAAGAACATGGACCAGCCAAATGGGAGGTGAAAAAAAATCTTTTGTCCATTCACTACGCGTGAACAAAAACAATCACACCCACCCAATATGGAAGAGCAGCAATAAATTCAATTGCCATCCTTGAGATGTATCACAGTTGCAATGTTTGAACCTGAAAGCAGCCACATAAATGTCAAGCTAACAGTACCCTATGTAATAAAGGATAATGTCTAATTGGAGCTTTATTATCACATTGAAAGCGGGGATAATAGGGCATTAGATGGGGCTACTGGCTGTGACGAAAGAAACACAATGTTGGAAAGATGCCTCCCATTACTGAAGCAAGTAAATATACGTCGACAGCAACAGTAATTTTGGAAAAAGAAGGCGGTCTTCACTTCTCCAGTGATATTAATCTTGACACGTGGGTTGTCCCTCTACCACCATTCTCCAGATTTGATATTATAACAAACACCTTCCGTGCACCATGTTGGTTAAGCCCAGAAACGCGGCCTAAGCTGAACCTGGGTTCTTGCTTTTGAGTTTCTACTTCTTCGTCTCAATTACTAAAATAACAACTAGTAATTCCTCTCACAAAAAGTGGTTTCAGAGGTGGGAGTGAAGCCTTAGCCACCAATACAATCGCCCACTCAATGATAAGATTCTCATCCATCTCTTCTATCTTTCCGTCTCCATTCTCATGGTTCCGAAGTTTTAAAAAATGTGCCAACTTTACAAACGCTTCAACCATCTTACTCATAGTTTAAGAGACGTAAAAAGAGACTTTAGGACTCCAAATTCAATTCAATCAAATAAAATAGGTTTATATCACGTCTCTATTCCTTTTTTAGTTCAGTTTTGATTTCAAAAAGTGACTATTTTAATTATTTAATTTTTCTTTCTAAGAGATCAACTTGTCACATTTCAATAGTTCAACTACAAAAACAAACCATATTCAAAAGTACGTCCATCCAAATGAACAAAAACTAAAAATATAAGAATTAAAATAAACATTTTAATAATATAAGAATCAAAATGAATATTTTAAAATTACAAGAACTAAAATATAAAAATTAAAATAATATTTAAACCGAATAAATGTATTATCAAGCAAACTTTGATTTGAATCACATCCTACAGTACTAAAAAAATATATAGAGTTCATTGTGCACCATATACTTCATGAGGGAAAAAGCCGAAAGGTGGAATGACTCACCCAATAGAATATGGGCCTCAAAATGAAGGAAGATGGTATTTCGAAGCATTGGCCCAACTCCATTCTTTGACCCAATAGAATGGAACTCAAGTCATTATCTCTCCATAAATCTCACGTTAAAGCCTGAGTAACAAGTAAAGATTATTTTAGACTATAATAATCATTTCATTTAAAAATCTCCCGTTTATAGTAAATATTATTTTAAAATTCTCAATTTGATATGATATTTATTTTCGATTTAGAAATGAACTTTTTTTAACACCATTACCTTTTATAGATTTAAGTCAGGCATAAGAGTTTGAGCAAAATTGAAAGTTTAGATACATATCAATTAGGTATAAAATAAAAAATTCAACATAATATTCAGGTGTTATTTCTCTACATACATAATATTTATGTGTTATTCTTAAAAAAGAAAATTAAAGTTAGATTTAAAACAGTGTTTACTTTGGCTAAATTGTTTTATATAATACTCTAAAAGTTCAAATATGGTTTTAAATTATAACTAGAAGAAGAAAAGAAAAGAGGCAATAATAATGATAGGTGAGATCCTGATTAGGAATTGGGAGGCAAATGAGAGTGGAATTTTGGAGTTTAGACAAATTTCAGCTCTGACACTTTCCTCCAATATTAAATAAACAATCTACAAAATGAATGAATTATGTCACATTGAAAACAATCCATGTTCTAAAGAATCCTTCTTACAAGTTGACTTCACAAATTTAGATTATTTAATTAGTTTGAAATATGACAGAAAAAATTGTTGAATTTTCTCCCATTCCCATCTTCTTTGTTACTTCCACCGATAAACTTGTCTTTTACCAACACAACCAATCGAAGCAGAGTTCATCAATATCCACAACTGCATTTACCCAGAAATCCAAACTGCAAATATATTTTAAGAGTTTGACAGAAGAAGAAGATCATGGCATTCTGGGGAGGATCCCAACGGCAAATCAGACGGTTGCTTGAGGTCACAGGCATGTAAATTTTACTCACAAACCATTCTTGATCTTCATTATCCTTCTTTATTTAATGGTTTTCCCTTTTCTCATCGGCTCTACAGTTGATCGATGCTACAACTTGGAGGACACAGAGCCATTTCCAACCGATTACTCATGTGTCCTTGTATATGGCGGTTCCACGAAGAGGACCCGACCATGCTTTGGTACGTATGTGGTTTTAATTTTGGGAATTCAAATTCAAATGAAATCACTCTGTGAATTGAATGATTTATTAGGTAAAGGTATACACCCAGTGTTCGAGGAGAAATTCGTTTTCGAATTCACTGAGAAAGATGTAGAATTGAACATTTGGGTTTTGGCCAATAAGCCCACAAGAATCGAGGAAGTTATTGGTTCTCTAAGGTAAGAACTCGGCCTTAGGATTTGGTAAAGTTTTGTACATATAACAATAACAATTTTTCATAATTTTTTGGATTGTCCCTTTAGAGTTCAGCTCCAACAACTAGTTTTTGATGGTTATGTTGACTCTACCTGGACTCTTCAGAAAACAGATGGCAGGTACAATTTAGCAATAAGTTCAAAATTATATATAGAATTGTTTCTTCGTAAGTTAAGTTTGTTATCATGGCAGGCCTGCAGGTTACTTACGGCTCACAATGCAAATCCCCACTTCCAGTTGTAGAGTAATCTCCATTTCTTATACAACTATTTATTGACAAAGGACAAGTGCAATAGTAGTTATTTGTTTTTGTTTTGATTTGGTGTAGTTAGAGCGCCAAGACTCGTATTACACAGCGCCAAGGTTGGATTCTACAGTTCCTCCCGAAGCAGATGGAACCCAACGCCCAATTTTGTACCAACTCCTACCGTATGGTGCTCGTCCCCCGCCGAGCCAAACGCAGCCAAATGAGTCTGCCGCCGCTCTTTGGTCCCAATTCCTGCCATATGGTTCTCCACCACCAACTGCTTCTGCCTACAGTACAACCACTGCTCCCCCTGCAGGCTACCCAATTCATTCTCCCCCTGCAGGCTATCCAATTCATTCTCCCCCTCCACCAGGTACTTTTTCATTTCTTCATTAAATCTTTCAAACTAGAGCTCAAAATGGCTGATTAAACATCACGAGTTTCAGGTTCAAGCTTCCCCGGCATTTACCCACCTCCACCGCGATAACGACTCACGTCAGCATGTTCTGTAGATTAAACGTGAGAAAGCTTTCACTGTGCCATCGATCACTAAATTATTCTTTGATGTGATTATATCTCCATATCATCATTTTTAATTTGTGGTAATGTGGGTGCAATAAAGGGTAGAGTATGCCTTGCAATGGAGTGATGAGTGTTGGGTGGTTTTTTGTTAATGTATTTATGATTTAGAGAGGAATATCTTCGAAGACTGGCATTAATTAATAAGTTTGATTGTGTTGTTACCAAGTAATTAAAGTGATTCATACCACGGAAGATTAGTTGAAACTTTAAAGCAAATTAAAAGCAAAGAAACACTTCTTTTCTGTCATCTTTTTCATCTTCTGCTCTCATTTATTTGCCTTCTCAAACAAAAATCTACATATTCCAGCCGAGAGTCTAATCAATGGGCCTGGTATTGGGCCTTAGCAACTGGTAAGAAAATTATAGATACTCTACTCAATAGATCTGTGTGTTGAAGAAACTTTATTACGGTCCTCAAACAAAGAACGATGGTTGATACTCAATAGTCCATTCTACAATCCTACGCTAATATATTCTTCATTTTCTTTCCAATATACATCAAAAAATCTCAACTTTCTCTATAGATCATCGATCTGCCATATTGCCAACAACCAAAATAGTTTCTAGAAAGACAAATGCGTCAAAACGAAAACTAAAACAATTCTCAGTTTGGAACAAGAGGACCTTCTTGTAAAAAATAATCCTGATTATTAAAACATATGGCACTCTATTATTCACGACCTTCAGACTTAGATAACAGCAATCTTCAATTCTGTTTCATGGCATTTTCAAGTTGTAGAGCATCTTTAAATAAACATTTCTCAATTCTCACCTTCACTGACAAGTGGCAATGATTTAATTTCTGATGAAACCATACATAAACCGGGGATGGTAAGGGTATCACCTGCTTCTGTTGTGTAATGTCTAAACTTTCTCCCTTGCACATGATACTTTTCCTTGCAGCTGGCACAGATGTTAGTTGTTGTATAGACATTGTAGTGCTAACTGTTACACGGACAACGTAAACTGCCAAACAAACAGACCTCACAGTACAAAAGTGAATTCAACAGTTTACATTAAGATGCACTTCTTTTGAATCTGAATCATGATTTCACAAAACCATGAACAAAAGCGTCCTAAACATCACAGTCATTATGTTGAAACTAAGAAGACCTTTTACTGTGAAAAAGATTCATATAATAATCAGAATATAGATCTCCCCAAGAATTACTGCACCTTTGAGATCCAATCCAACTACCTCATATAAATTTTGCTCCTTGTGAGGGGACAAGCACCGGTTTCAATTCAAGGAAATATTAATGGGCTTGACGGCCTTACTCCGTCTCTCTTGTATTTATGTGGCAACACATAAATTGTTTTATAAACAAGCAACCGAAGCTACAATGTTTGACCACAGAGGAAAAGAAAACTTGTAGGTCAGCATGATGCAACTCTGTACTGGTCAAATGCATTACAAAAAACTGCCATAAATGCAGGAGAGAGGTAATTTTAATGCGATATTGATGCTAAAGCGAACAGATATTGCGTATCAACAATACAATTAACCATGCAGCAACATAAACAAAATCAGATCATATGGAGACCTCCCACCAAGTATATTTTAGTGCAGATTGACCCTCTATCTAAATAGATCTGACAACTAAACAAGTAAACAAAAATGATCAAAACTAACACACTATTCACTTCGTAAGGACAGTATACAATCCAACACTTTCGGATTGGTTCAAGAGTGAGCCAATTGATCTGTTTGTAGAGGCTGATAGAGGCGGTGGTTCTTCCAAATACCAGCTGAAACATCCAGAGGAGTGAAAATGCAACTGGTAGGAAAGTGGTTGCCATATCTAGTATACTGAAACAAGTACATCAAAGGCTTCGCAACATGAATGTAGCACGGTGAGAAAGATGATGAATACCGTGCATATGACCATGCTATTTGCTATGGTACTGAAAATAGTCCATCAAATAAATGAATATTGCTGCAGATTAATGCAAGCACTTGTTAAATATTGGACGTGAAATTAGGACTCTGTCATGCACTACTCATCTATCAATCCAATAGATTCCAACAATATTTGAAGAAAGTTAGGACCGTGAATATTTAATTCCAAGACGAGCAATAAGCAGAGCACACAGCATGAAATTAAATACACTAAACACAGAATCAAGGCAATACAACCACAAAACAATGCAGAAGAACAAGACCAGAAGCGTTTACGTTTTGAAACTTGCTTCATTCCTGATATCTAATTATTAATTCGAGAACTGCTATTACCACCTGACCACCTTCTCAGTGTACAAGCAACTAAACCCCTCCCCGCCAAAAGGCCTAACCTTGACTTTAGTGACGAAGATCGCCCAGCACTACTAGATGCAATCATAGGAGGCACAACTTGATTAGGAATCGGATGAAAATCAACCACATTATCTTGTATCCCGCCTTCACTTGCACTTGCATCCGGATGTTCAGGTTCACCACTGTCTAGATTCACAGCAAGAGACCCCCGACTCAATCTCAACGAATCTGCACCCTCCGGAGTTACTCCTCGACATTTCTTAACCTTCACTTTCACTAAATTTGGGCACCCTTCAGCAAGCGCTTCCATACCTTGATCCGAAACAGGACAACTCTTAATGCATAGCTTTTTCAGTGCTATGCATTTCGCGGCAATGCACGAGATTTCGCTATCACCAACAGTATCGCTTCCACACAATGCCAACCGCTCTAAATTACGGCAATTTGAGGCCAGTATTTCCAGGCTTACCTTCGTGGGATTCACTCCGATGAGAACAAGTTCTTGAAGGTTAGAGCAATTTCTGGCAACCGCTACTAAACCTTCGTCACCAATCCTATTTGCCTTCCATCCATCAATGTGCAGTTTCCTCAAGAGCTTGCATCGTTCTGCTAGCGCCACAATGCCCAGGTTGGTACACTCCGGGGTCTTAACGAGGTGCAAAATTTCCAGATCCAAGCAATTTGAGATCGCCGAGAGGCCTACATCACTTACCTGAAGCCTTTCGAGATGGACTTCAACAAGACCGGTGACTCGGTCTGCTATAACTCTGAGCAACGCATCCCAATCTCCTGAGCATCGAAAGAGCTTCAAAGTTCTCAAACTTTTCGCACCGATTAATAGCGGTCCGAAACACTGTGCATTGTAAAGATCTTTTAGGCAAATAGTTTTGAGAGATGACCCAGCAATGCCAGGCCCAATCGGCTCGGCAGTTGAATCGGTGATCCCCCGAAGTCGCTTCACGGACAATTCTTCAAGAGCGGAACAATTATCAAGAACCGCGTTCATGCCTTTGGCTCCAAATGTGCAAGATCCACAAGAGAGTTTCTTCAAACCCTTGCAGTTTTTGGCAAAAGCAGCCATGCCAACATCGGTCAATTCACGGCACGCACGAAGCTTGAGACGAGTCAAATTACGGCATCGAAGAGAGATGAGGATAAGCGCGTCGTCTCGGATGCTCGTAGATCTACGGTCACATTTCAAAGCAAGTTTGGTAACGGCATCGAATCGAGTAAAAAGGGAAGGTATCATAGAGGAAAGATCCGCTTCAGCTTTAAGGGAGAGACGATGACGGCTTTGTCCCTCCACTTTGAACCAGCGGCGACAAACGAGAGAACATCCCTTCCGGTCGACAGAACTAAGGGATTGGAAAATACAAGCCAAGCACTCATCCGGAAGATCGGAAATAAAGTCGGAGGCTCCATGAATTATTTCCTGAACGTCATCGGTTTCATCCAGATGCATCGGGGAAATCAGAGCCGTAGATTTGATCTTAGATCGATGACTGTGATTGCTATCGCGGCGGCTAAGAATCGCAGCCGACGAAGCTGATTGGCCCATTCAGGGCAAGTTGAAGAAGGAAGAATCTCGGTTTGAAGGGTTGAAATATTATTGATCATACGAAGGGCGGAGGAGGGTGATGGGGTTAGGTTGAAGGTCTCGGACGTTGTTGTTCCGTTGATTTCCGTTCTACAGAGAGGAAGAGAGGAAGAGCGGAACGAGATGACGGACTTGAAAACTAATTCCAATTGGCTTTTGGAAAAGTTTCTTTTATTTTGTTTCTTTTTTACAACTTTTATTTTTATTTTTAATAGAATAGTCACCTCCACTGTGAGAGAAAATGAGGAGCGGGCGACCTCACGTGGTCTTCGTGGACTCAGATCCCGTCTCTCTCTCCTGCTCACTACTTAACCAATCTTTGAATCCCTCTTCCCCCCCTTCTCCGATCAATTAGCCTACTCTCCTTTTTCTTTTTCTTTTTCTTCCCTTTTCTTTTTTCATTTTTATTCAAACAATCATAATGCAAATTATTTCCTTTTCCTTTTTTTTTTAATAAAAAAAAATGCAATTAAACCTGTGTTTTAAAAAGAAAAAGAACAAAGTGAAAAAGATAAAGATTGAATATTAAAGTAACAACTTTCCAAATCAATTTCACCTTCATCATCAATACCATCCATCGAAACTTGTTAATAATTTTTGGATAAATATTTTCATTTGCCACATAAATTTGTTTAATATTTACAGCAATTCCTTGGGCCACTTGAGAAGAGTAATTAATTGCTGGTACAGACCCATCCAGCCCAATGAACGGCCCGTAAAGCCCAATAACCCGAGACGAAGGCACCTTCGTCCAGTCACTTCATGCTCAGCTCTGAGCTGCCCTCCACACGAACGTTTGTGATCCTCATGGCTGCTTCTTTTCTTTTCAGAGGTCATCCGCTCCTGCGGTTAGGGCTTAAGCGCCGGGGGCAGTTTACTGGGATTGTGCAAGTGACTTGCCGGTTTTGCTGCAGTGCGACTGCGGCGTCTACTCCATCGGACGGCGACTTAACAGCTGGTGATAATGCTACCTCAGTGGTGAGTGTCAGTGAGCCACCAAAGTACCTAAGATGGGACGAGCCTGATTATCGAAAGTGGAAGAACCAGGAGGAGGAAATTCTTGGCGATATTGAGCCTATCATATTCCTCACTAAAGAGATCCTCCACTCCCATAGGTTTGTCCTGCTCTCAAAATTTCACCCCATAAGTTTTTACTCTGTATTACAGGAATTATGTGTTTGTTTTTTAGTTGCTGAGCAGTTGTACAAGAAAACATTGAAGGGAAATTATGTTTTTCTTTTGGACTGCTGGAATAGGAACCTCCGTGGCTTGAAGAATATATTATATTATGTTATAGATTGGAGAAAATGGTTTGTTGAACTTCACTGAGAGACGTAACATGTTTTGAGTCAGAACGTAGTGAAAAATCCATTGCTTTGAAAAGAAAAAAAACCAAGACTTTTGTCCAAGAAACATCCGGAATACCTTTTGACTCGAGGTAATGAAGGATTGTAAAGCGGAAATCTACCTGCATCTTTCTTTAGAAATTTGTTAGCGGGTAGATGGGAATGGGAAGTAACGTGAAAAGTAAATATGAAGCGGACAATTTTAAGTTTATAACTTCTTGATAAATGAACACCAATTATTAGGTTTTTTTTACTTCTACATTGAATCAATTTGAAATGGTATATCATATATGGCGTGCGTTTACTTGGCAATATGATTATTACTTTTGGTACATGAACTCCTGGCTAGATCATTTGATAAATAGCACAATGCATTTGATATTTACATACGACACGAGACCCTAGATGTTGAATCTTTCCTAAAACTATAGCAACTACGGATAAGCTTTCACAATCATTATGGTAGAAAGAAAATGAATACTGTAATTAGGTTTGGCAGCATGCTGTTTGTACCCTTTGTAATCTTTCTGTGTTTATTTGGGATCTAAGTAACTATCGACAACCTCTGCAAAGAACAAGCAGTGTGCCTTAGAGTTACTTTGTGCCAACAGAGGATCATTATGTGTCAGTTGCCAGCTTAGTGCTTATTTCTGAAATTTTGGAATTGTGAAATTATGGACTAAAATTTTCATTTTTTTTCATTCTCACCATATCCTTCCCCTCACCACCAAAAGAATTTAAAACCCAGTTAGAGAAAAACTTATGTGGTTGTGATGTGACACTATTAAGGTATTGATCATAATGCTGCACCAGATTTTCGCTACTGGCATACATATCTATATATTTGTGGGATGCAAACAGTATTTGGTTCTCTCTTGGACATGAAATCACAACTTAATTAATTAATGCACTCATCTTTCAGCTCTATCCAAGCAATTGTCAGTTGTGCGGCTTGAGGAAGGGATTCTTTTCTTTTTTCTTTTGTATGTTAGGGCCCTTGGGCAAGCGTGTGTTTGATAGTTTCATTTTGGGAGATATTCAAGCCTCTCACTTTGCTTGAGACTTGCCTCTATTTTCTTTTATTTTGTCCTCTTTGCAATTAGCTAACATAGATTTGTGTTGACAATTTGATCGATATTTCTTGACACAATATTTTTATAGCTTTTCTTCCATTTGGTTGCTTACTGGAGTTATGATTGTAACCTGCATGCTGCCTTTGATCTTCTCCATCTTGTATAGTATCCCATTCATAATTTTATGATAATTCAGATCAATGGTTATTGGTTATGTTCAGTGAGAACTAGTGGGTGACCATGTAGCTTTTAACCGGTAAAAAGTAGGGGGGTAAGAATATGGGTTGAACTCGAATAACCCGGACTACCTAACCCATATTATAAGGGTTGGGTTAAATTTTTTTGATTTTTTTGGGTTGGGTTAAAAAAATTTGATTTTTTCGGGTTGGAGGGTTGAAAAATTCGGTTCAACCCTACCCAACCCAAATTAATATAATAATATAATAATATATATATATATTATTTATTAAAAAATAAATTAGGTATATAAACTTTGAATTTATTGTATGAAATTTTGAATTATGTATGTTTGAAATTTAAATATAACAATTTTGGACTTTTATAACCATTAGAAACTAGAAACAAAAAGAAAAAAAAAAAAACATATACAACCCGACAATCCAACTCATATTTTACGGGTTGGGTTAGAAACTAAATTCGGGTTATTCAGGTTGCCAACCCAAATAACTCGAAAATATGGGTTGGGTTGAGAATGTCTCTCAACCCAACCCAACCCAACCCAATTTCACCCCTAGTAAAAACAGTGCTTTCATCGATGTGTAGGGTAGGTTGCCAAGTTGGCTTGTTAATAGGTTGGTCTCATTCGGCACTTTTCTATAGAATCTATAGCTCATGTTTCTGTTTGACGATCACACTGCTCCTATGATTTTATGCCCCCCTCTTAAGGACCTCTATTCTGTACACTAGGTATGCGGATGGGGAGCAACTGACATTGGAGGATGAGAGAACTGTGGTAGACAGACTTCTGGCACATCATCCACATGCTGAAGATAAAATTGGATGTGGACTTGAATCCATCATGGTATGCTCTTATCTTAGACTAAACGTTTCAGAGTTCTTATCATACTATGTTTCAACTTTCAAACATGCAGTTTGCATGCCTTATTTTGTTAGGTTGTATTGAAGTAAGAGCAGATGAAGAACCAAATGACATTTGGTTTATGGATATATATATATAACTTTTTTTTGGAAAGATATTGTAATACAATGCGGGGTGGAGAGATTTGAACCTAGGACCTCTTGTCCAGAGGTATATACAGGTGCTAGTTGAGCTAAGCTTATGTTGGCAAGTTTATGGATATTTCTAAAAGCTCAAAATGCAATGGGGGTGAGGGGGCATGTAGATTTACATGTTTTAGTAGGATGGAAGACGTTGAGTGCAGTTGCATGGACATCATGCTTGTGAGGTCCAAGAATCCTATGAAATGAAATCTGCAACTTTAGCTCTGAAGAAATAATGGGACAACAGGAACCAAGCTGTTATAACCATAAGATAAGAAAGTATTACAAAGTTGGGAATATAAATTTGAGATCCTTTTTGCCTAATTCTCTTAATTCCAAGCTACATTAAATTTGACGTGAACACCAACAATCTCTGATATTCCAGTCTTGGTTAATGATTCCAGCGCATATTAAAAAGGAAAATTTAAATAACTTATAACTTTTTGAAAACTTTGTCCTACCAATTACGAGTCATTAACTAAATATAGTGTAAAGATACAAGGTTGGAATTGATAGTAACGCTAAGCGAAACCATGACAGCATGTGAACACCCCCCCCCACGCACAAAAAAAAAAAGGTAGGAATTGGCAGAACCTTCTGGCTTCCATCTCAATTTTACCGAAAGGCTCGGCTTCCCCTACACTCCAACTCCCTTAATAACCTGTCTAATAAACTTCCTAGTTAATGACTAATTTACCCCTAATAACATTTGCTCTAACTTCTACGCCTTCTCAAATTGCTGCCCATGTGATCAAGTAATGGCCTCCAACTTGCATCAATCCCTTTCCCAATAAAGGGCACATTTGAATTGTGCTTGAAGTCCGCATGCAATTTCATATTAATAAAAGCCCGTACCAGAATAATATTGAGGCTTCTCTGATCGATACTTTTTGATGTGTATCTTCTGGCGCTGGCCTTTCCATTGAAGATCTGGGTGGGCTATCATTCTTTTCCTCATCTGTTTGTACACAAGATATATAACAGAGTTATTAAATGGTACTTGTCTGTTGGTGTTCGAAAATTAGCTTACTGGTCTATGTGGCTGTGTTTCTGTGTTGCTCAACTATAATCCTGGACCACATTTGTCATTTGAAATAGGTTACTGCATGAGGACACTGGCTTGAGTAATACGAAGTTATTCTCAGATTCTAATGTCCTTGCTTTCACTCTTCTTCTCCTACTTAGGCACTTTTTATCGGTTTTTTCTCTCCTTTGGATTTCAGATGTTCGTATGTCTGTTGGCCAGGCTCTCTGGTTTAACATATACTCTTTCCAAAAAATGGAAAAGGCTGGAAATTATAACTGACCTTATTATGCTATCTTTCAACATGTTCATACCTAACTAATATGAACTTGTACTATGAGGTTTGATCCCTCTCTCTCCATCCCACATATTGTTTAGGAAAAAAAGCAAAAGTAAAGAAATGGAAGAACAAAAGTGGTATGGATTCACAAAAACTACGTGGATGGATAGGAACTAAAAAAGAGAGATTGAAGTAGTTCGGACGATTCAATAATCTTATTACTTCAATTCGTAGTTTTTAGTTGCATCAATCTTAGTGGACTATTTTTCATGACACTTAAGCTTCATTTTCTAGCCAAACAAAGTCATTATGTTCTTATTTTTCCTTTTCCTAATCACTTCTCATTTTAAGATGTTGTGCACAATTCGTTAGATGATAGTACAAGTTCATGTGAGGCTCTCTAGTTTATATATACTCTTTCCAAAAAGTGAAGAAAGGTTGAAAATTACAACTGACTTAATTTTCTGTTTTTTAACACGAGAATAGCTGATTTGAACTTGTACTATCAACTTCGAGGTATGAGGTTCGATTTTCCCCCCACATCTTGTCAAATGTTGTTTTTTGTACACTTCACCTTCATCGTATGGGCAAACAAAATCACATGTTCTTTTTCTTTTCCTGATGTTTGTCCACACTACTATCTGGAGCTCTTATACCTTATTCAAGGAAGGGCAAACTGGAAATGCAGTTGCTACTAATATGGTGAAGTAACAGTATTGTTTCTTTTGTTCGAGTAACTATTTTGAATTAGGGAGTTGTAACTTAGTAACTTCTTTTAGTCCGCTATGTTCTTTTTTGATGAATTATTTCTATACTGTGTTTTTTAATATACTGGGCATCATTTTGTATTTTGTGTGGCTTCTTGAAAAGGTATGTAGAGAGACAGACTGATGACCCTCTCGAACTAGTCGTTAGGATATAAGTTGCTTGTGATAAAGGATTTCTATTACATTTTTAGTTTTGATATCCACCAAGCTTTACTCGTATATCGTATTGGTTGTTAGACGTATTTGATGTTCATGTTGTTTAAGTTATTTTCTGCTATTGAAGGTCGATCGGCACCCCCAATTTCGGCAATCAAGATGCTTCTTTGTTATAAGGACCGATGGTGGATGGATTGACTTCTCATATCAAAAGTGTCTTCGGGCATATATCCGAAATAAATACCCATCGTTTGCAGAGCGGTTTATTCGTGAGCATTTCAAACGTGGTAGTTGATGAATTTATGCTATCGTTGATGTTGAGCTGTGGTTTAAATGAATTAGTTTTAATCAAGAGAAATGTATGAATGATAAGGGTATGTTTGGTTTGCAACTAAATTCTGTTTATGTTTTCAGATTTACCGAGCTACCGAGCTGTAAATATGGTAGGCAACTCCAATTTTGATTTCTAAAAACGTTTTTTTAATTTGTTATTAGTATTTAGAATCTAAATTTTGAAATTTTGAAATGCACAATTATATTGAATAATGATAAAAATATTTAGAAATACAGTATTTTTTTTAATGTTATAACCTTATTTAATTTTTTTTAAAATATTTAAACATGTATTATGTAATGTGATATATTAAATTAGGTTAACCTCTAGTTTTTTCTTAATTATAATACCTAAGTTTTAATTTATTCTAAATTATAGGACCAAAATTTCATTTTCGTATAAATTATATAATCTATTACAAAACAATCAATAATTATACAATTTTTTTTTTAACATAAAACATGTTTACAAATAAAATTTTAGTAATTTATTATCAACTAATATTTAGTAGGTAATTACGACTATTTTATATTTGTCTAAATTAGATTTCAATTTCAAATACATGTTTAAAAACATAAAATTCAACTATGCTTTTATTTAGTCCATATTTTTTAAATTTCTGTTTTCAGGTTTTGTATCATTCAGAGGCTAAATGAATTATGTTCATTTTGCCAAAGCAGTAGATATCGTGTCCTGAACTCACTGCACAATTTTGAAAGAATCTATAATAATTGAAAACAAACCATCACTTTATTGACTTGCAACTCTGTTATGTTTGTGGTTAAGGTTGATGGATAATCAGGTCCAGGGCATTTATTGTATACGTTCAGATTGGGAATTCAGGACAAGAAGATTGATAGATAATGTTTGAAAGGTTTAAACTGATTTTTTTAAAATCTATTTATGTAGACTTCCCACCATGTGCTCTCCAAATCTTACGCATGTTTTAAGGTTCATGATGAACCAACCATCCAAAAGTATGAGAAATAATCAAACCTCAGGCGCATGAGCACTAGTTGAAGCGGTTGATAATTGCTGCTGTAATGACAGAAACTGTGATGGATCAAAAAGATTCATTTGTAAGCTTACAAAAGATGATGGCAGCGGTGGGAAAATGAAGGCATAAAGTGGCCTCATGAAGTTAGCCAATGAAAAAAATAGTAAAAGGTGGGCTTCAACATGGGTTTAGAGATGCTTGGAAAACCAAATTTATCACCAGGTTAGCTACATATATATATATTATATTATCTAAAAAGCATACAGTTGGGAGAACCTTGATGGTTAGATTTGGAATTGAGGTAAAGCAAAGGTGGGTCCCTATCACAGTCAAGCTTATTATTGGAAAGGATCAAGTCAAAAGAGTGGAGCGGTCTAATGAATCACTGAGCTCTTTCAAAGGCTTTCATTTGTCAAAACGGTGGTAAAGCAGTGGTCTGGCCTCTAGGCATCTCTCTCTATCTCTCCTGCATGTGCTTGTTTAAGAAGATGGGTAATACCTTTTTCTTTATTCTCTTTTGCTTTTGCCACTGAAAGCTCGACCTATATCTGAGGTTTCATTATGTAGGCTTTTTAGAAAATGACACAAGCATTTCTGCATTAATATGCTCTTTACAAGATGCTACCAAATATCAAAAACTGTGTATCATTCTGGATGACTTCGATCTAAGAACAACCCATTTTTCAAAACACACAGTTTTCCTTCTGCTAGATTCGTTGCTTGGGAATTATTTCAAGGGATTTCAATGCACTTAGTATGAGTTTGTTATTACACTAGTTCAGCCTTTTGTATTGAGCCTCACAAGTTACATACTAACGTTTACAAATAACAAAACTAGGGATCAATCACAAGAACTCTGAGGTACATAAATCAACGATGCTATTGGTAGGATATTTGTTTTTATTTCTTATTATTTAGATAATTAGGAAACAGAGGATTGAGCTCTGCAGCTTCTCTAGTGATTGAAACAAAACTCTCAATAGTAATGTCATGACAATATTATATCATTATAAATTGAGCACATCTTTAAAAAGAATTTGTGAGATATACATTGTTGATAAATTGTCATCGACTTGAATTCATTTTCTTTAAGTTGTTAGTTATTAAAGTTTGCTTTTTATTAATAACTAGGCCAAACTTAGAAATCATAGATCATACATACCTAAATCTAAATTTCTATTTCTAGGAGTTAGACATATGGTCTTGGATTCTTAGGTGGCTGATTATAGTCTTTGTTATTGAAATTCCTACAAGGTACAACATTGGTGTCATTAGAATCACAAATGGCAGGGGCAGTACAGCCATCCATCCGTTGCTTACACAGTTGGAAATTTTTTTTAAATTGTCTTGTGTTAGATAACCCCCAATAAAATTAGGTAGTGAAAGCATGATGATTATGGGCGTACTAATATCCGATCCAACCCGACCCAACACGAAAGCCAAATTGGAAGAAGAAATATCCCATGTGGGATCCTCCAGACTTGCACCATAATCAGTAATCGCGGCTAGCTGCATGATATGAGAACAGCTTAGCATTAGAGAAGGCTCGTGAATTATAATGAAAGCCCGTGTCTTCATAAATGTTTCCAATTATTTAGACAGGTCCAATCAGATTGAACTGTAGGGCAGTTCAATATTCATCCCCAACCTAATATTACAACACCTTTTTTCTTATCAACCCCTTTAGAAATTACCTAATCCTTTAGCTTTTACCAATACTAAATAAAAACTGAAATTAGTCATTATTCTCTTATACCATCTATCTCTGTACATCTTATCTTTATCTTTCAAACCAAAAATTTGTTAGGATGTACAAAGATAGATGATATCCATATGCAACCGAGTAGTTTTCTATCTTTATTACACTTTTTTTTTTTTTTTTTTTTTTGTTCAGAGGGGGTTGTAAATTTTGAAGTTGAAAAAAGAAATGGTGGGAAGCAAAAGGCAATAAAAGTAGTATAGTTTAGCTAAGAGCAGAGGGTTTTTGAAGAGTTGGGTGTACAGAAAACAATGGCAAAATTCCTTGTTGGGTTTCTGACCTCTGCCCTTCATTGATGCTGTTCTGTCCTACCCGCTTGCACTTCCCTTTTTGTCCGTTCACTAACCTTTTATCATTCATTTTTTTCATTACACTGTTACAACATTTTGAGCAAATCTCCGCTGACATTACCTCTATTTAATACCTTTAATTTAGGCTAATCACAATTCCCAAAAGTGTTCCCAGTGCCAAAAAGTAAAAGCAAGCTTGTTAAGTTCCAGAATCAAGTTTGACTAATACAAAAAAAGGTTGTTTATTTCTTGAAATTGTGGCTATGAAGATTGCTAGATGTGGTGTGTGGGGAGCCTAAGATATTGTGTGCTATAAATTCTGTCAATGGAAGCTGTCGGGTTTTAATAGCGGTCCATTCAAAATACTAACTCTTTTTGTACTCTCAACCCACAAAAGTGAAGGGAAAAAAAACGAAGGACCCGTGATTTTAAACTCCTTTTTCGATTTAGATATGCTTCGACTTAAGCAAAAATTAAAAAACAAGAAGTCTAAGCCATTTAGGCTTTAGCAAGTTTCAGCAATTTGGGACCATCATGTGCTTAATCAAAGCTTTTTCCTTTTATAAACATTAATTAGTAACAAATAATTCGTACATACCAAATTCAATTCACTCCATTATTAATCAAAAGTCTACGTATCTACTAATTATTACTATTCACTATAAATTTGACAGCTGCGACCAAACTTTAAAATCTGTACAAATATATTAGCACAATAAAAAGAAAATTTATATATGAAACTTTTGAATGTATAGATAATGGATAGATTTTATTGTAGTTGCAATTAGGATTGAGTTTGAAATTTTGTTATTATAAACAAGCAATTAATTGAAAATAATATGCTGGTGTTTCTTATAAATTGAGAGGGGAATGAAAGGGTTATCTATTAGAAGGATGTTTTATGGACTGGTGTGGGTGTGTATATGGCCCACGAGGGTATTGTACGAGTGTCACGTGTTGATTGATTATATTGCATGGCCCATGATTTATGTCTGCTGATTATAAGCAGGAGAGACGCTCCCAATACAGAAGCATATGTGTTATGAATATCATCCCCCAAACCCTCCAAATAAAAACACCCAAATTCTCCTATTCTTCCCATCTTTTCTACGACGAGCTGATGAAATGAGAAACTACAGGATGGCCAAACCACATTGTTACCCATCTTTATCAATTTCAACTCACCACAACACTTCCCTTCTTCTTGATTCCCTCTATTGCTTTGAAGATGAGATTGAAGATGGCCATTCCAATTCCCAACCGAAGTTCCAACCTCTCTCAATTAATCTTAACTTCAATTCCCCAAACTCTGTTTTCATGTCGGATTGGGAGGACGATGAATTGGTGTCTCTGTTTTCAAAAGAGAACAGAAATAAGCTTCACAACACTCTCCCACATAATCCTTCTCTAGCTGCAGCTCGTTCCAAGGCTGTTCACTGGATTCTCAAGGTCAATTCTCATTACTCTTTCTCTGCACACACCGCCGTTTTGGCCGTTGATTATGTCGATAGGTTTCTTTCCACCCCACATTTTCATATGGAGAAGCCATGGATGACTCATCTCACTGCCATTGCTTCTTTATCTCTCGCCGCTAAAGTGGAAGAAACCCAAGTACCCCTTCTTTTAGACCTCCAGGTAAATGTTAATCCCCATCTCTTCTCTCAAATTTATCTCGAAATTTACCTAATTGGGTTTGTCTTATTAATTTCTGCTAGGTGGAGGAAAATGAGTACTTTTTCGAAGCTAAAACCATTACAAGAATGGAAATTCTTGTTCTCTCTACACTTCTTTGGAGAATGAATCCAGTGAACCCACTTTCCTTCCTGGATTATATTGTAAGACGTCTCGGCTTCAAAGACCAACTCTGTTCTCAACTCCTCTGTAAATGTGAACGATTACTTCTCTCTGTCATTATAGGTGAGCCCCCCATGAAAATTTGATAAAATTAACGACACACCAAATTAGATTTCTATTGTATTTCTTAATTGTTTCTCTTAATTCCCAGATTGTAGATTCGTATGTTTTCTCCCATCAGTATTAGCAACCGCCATTATTTTTCAAGTTATCAACGACATAGAACCCCATCTCGCCACAAAATACCACAATCAGCTCATGGGTTTTCTTCAAATCGACAAGGTTTCTTTTCCCCCTCTCTTGAAATTAACTTTGTGAAAGGAATGAACAAAAAACTCAAAATGTTTTTGGGTTGCTCTGTTTTTTTTTTTTTTTCAAATAGGATAAAATGGAGGAATGCTCACGATTCATTTTAGAAGCTTCATGGAAAGGACAGAGAAAGGAATGGAAGAATAATAAACAAAGATTTGGGTTAGTCGACATGTCGTGCAGCTCAAATGGTGGGAATAGGAATGTGGACACTATGGTATCGTCGCCGGAGACAGCAACTAAGAAGAGAAAAATTGATGAACAACATCCGTAGAGGCTGAGGGTGCAGAATTTTGAGTAGAATTAGTTTGAAATGTTTGAGATCATTTAATTAAGGCTATAGCTATTTTGTACTTATTTGTTTCTTTGGTACACCAAAAGTGTACGTTCAATAATTAATACATAATTTCTTATATCATCTCAAGTCAAATTGTCGCATTAATTGTACATTTCATTTCCTATTATTATCCAAGAAAAACGTAATAATTGATCAACAATATTAATAGAAATTTTATTGAAACATGGATGAACAAATTTAATGGAAAGTAAAAAAAAAGTAAAAGTTGATAAAAAGAAAAGTTGAATCACTAAGCAAAATGGATATATGCTGTCAGCAACAAAAAGCATCATAAAGCCAATAAGCAATGCTTCCTCCCATCATTAATATTTGTTTTTTCCTTTCTTATTTTTAATAATTAACCCTCTATTCTATTAATAGAATCCTTGTTAAAATTAGCACAAATCTATTATTAGCAATAATTTGACTTAGTTGCCAAATGCCACTTATTTAGGACAGTGGTTAATTTTGTATTAATTTTGGATGCATGTGGGTTAGTGGAGTTGATTATAGAGGTCTTTATGGTTAGTGGCAGCTGTTCTTTTTTTCTTTTTCCTTTCTTTCTTTCTATAAATTCATAATATTTCTCACATTTTATTACCCATAATTTCTTGTACAAAAATTGGACCATCAAGTAAACTATCTTTGTTTAGCATAATGAACTGAATTGTAGAATGTGTTACCACTGACTACTTATTAATATTTTTGGTGTCACTATACAAGACATGATATATCCTAGTCCTACTTTATATCATATTGTTTTCTATAGGCTATATAAAATGAAATTGTTTTCATAAAAAAAGATGAGACAAAGGAGGGGCTTTAGGTTTGACTACACTGAAACACCTTAACTTCATTATTGCTTATAATCTTTTCTCAACTACACATACACTTCATGAAGTTTTCAATTATTAGTTCCAAATTTTCTCTTCTAATTCTTCTAATTACAACCCGTGACTAGCGGCCTTCTCATTATTTGTCATCATGTGACATCTAAACATAAAATTAATTAGTTATAACATTTATTAAAATCCAATTAATTAATTAGGATAATTTAAATTTCCTTAAACTTAATTGAAGCCACTGAAAGGAAGGATGTGTAAACCATTTAAATGGGAAGAGAACAGTGAGTGAGAGAGAGTGTGTGTTTGATTTGGTCAAAAAAGAAAAGAAAAGAAAAGAAGAAGACATTGTTGGGTTGGTCAAATGTCTTTTTTTTTTGGTTTTAGAAATTCAACTCCTGAAGGAAAAGATAGACATAATTGAATTGTTCCCAATAGATAACAACAACAGGCATTCATACCTCCACCACCTGATATCTATTCTTCTTTTATGGACACACACCCTCTCTCCTTTTGATATCCTCCATGCTTTGCTTTTTGACCTACATCCAATATTAAATAAAAGTTAGCTGCAACTAATTAATAGAGAGGTAACAAAATCAATGTTAATCAGTGTAGTTTATATAGATAATCATGAATCATAAATTGTTTTGTTACATACTTTTTTAATTATATTTTTCTAAACACACTTTTAAGAAATTTATTTATTTTAATCAAGATAGGATTACGATTTGTTTCATGTTATTTCATATAAAGTTATTGATTACTTGTGATTTTCATCAAACGTCCATTAAACCTCTAAATGATAATTGATTTAGATTAACGTTTTATAATTTAGCTGTAATTTTAATTTTTATCTTCCAATTAAAAGTTTCAGTATAGAAGTTTCCAAAGGGTGTTGAAGTTATTTTATTAATGAGAAGTAATTAATAAGCTTTTGACGTGATATTTGATATATAATTTATGTTGTTCTTGTAAAGTAAAAAATATGATTTAAATAGTATATAGTTTTACTTTTATAGTTTTAACTTTCTATATTTCGAATTTGGTTCATTTTAATTCATTTAGTTTTGAAATGTTTATTTTGTAAACTTTTTAAAAACTGTCATTTTTTTATTTCGTTCTTTTTTTTTTAATTATTTTTAAAGAATGAAAACTGAAAGAAGTTAAAAGTTTATCGTAAAAGAATAAAAATTTTGAAAGCATACTAACAAAAAAAAAAGTATTTAAAACTAAAATTACATGTAAATCTATTGAAATTATATGTTGCCCAAATTAGTTCCAGCAAAGTTCAAATATCGAAACGAAAACGAGTTTGTTTATCAACATGAAACACAGCTAGAGGCTGGTTTTGAATAACGAGATATGAAAAACATTAAAGTAGAGAGGTTCCAAAAATGATAATAAGGGTTCATGTTTAAATGTACTTTAATTTCAAATTAAAGTTCACAAGTGAGTAACATAGATGAGCAAAATATGGTATGATTTTTGAGAACATACAGCTACCTCACATTCACTGATCCCTATTCTCAAAAGCAAAAGGTAAAGTTGGTAAGTGAGTTCTAATTTGGGTTTTCTAAGATTTTGGTAGTACTTGTAATTCTACACAAACACATATCCATTTTAAGTTGTTGTTATGTCCATAAAAAGCCTCTTTAACTGCTCTCTGCTCTGCATGCTCTGATTTCATAAAGAGTGGAAATTGAAGTTTCTTCGGCTGCCAGTATATGTATGGCCCTACCTTCCATTACACAGACTCTCTCTTCTCTATTCATATAATAATAATAATAACAGTAAAAAGAGACCCACATTCCTCGCGTGAGTCTCATAATTCAACAATAACACTCTGCTCTTCTTCTGATCCCCAGATTTTACTCTCTTAATTTCACAGCAGAAGCAGAAGCAGAAGAAGATGAAGAGATAGAGACCCCACTTTGTGTTTTTTTCTTCTCACCTTCTGTAATGTAATTCCAAAAAGAAAAAAAATAAAAAACAAAAACAGCCTTATTCTTTTCTTTTGTACTATAGAATTGTGTTGTTTTAAAAAATCGGAGTCCCATTCATGTCGGCGCAGCAGACGATAGTACGATCTGAAGTGGTCCGGTAAAAAAGTTGGGTTGTCGTTTTTTCACTCACGCTCACGGGTTTTTCTTCTTCTTCTTACCTCTCTTTTCTCTCTCTTTTTTTTAAAAAAAAGATATTACTTGCTTTCTATCATTCCAAACTGCAAACTGACAGAGGATAACGGGTTTCAAAATCAATGCGCGCCCCCTCCTCGACAGCGATGTATATACATCCTCCTTTCTCTCCGGATCTCCTTGAGTTCTTTATGGTTGGGCTTACATTAAGCCCCAACTATAGTCTTTATGGCCTGAGTTTTATTTTTGTTATTAATATGGCCCTATATTGTTGTATGGGCCGAATGACCTTAAACCACACGACAATATGTAAAGGAAATGGAATGGATATGCATGGAAGCAGGGACAGATGACAGTGGTTGTCTTACGTTGAAAAGGTTCACAAATGTAATTGTAAGCTACAAGCACTAAGGAGTAGATATGTCTTTATGTTAATATGGTTTGAGAGAGCTATCTTACAACTGGGAGGATCTATGAGAGAGTATTAACATAAACTCTTAGTTGGCAAGCCAATGTTGGGTCTTCCTATCTTGCGCGACTTTTCAACTCTTTGAAGTAATTTTGCCATTTGGTGGTATGTCCATGTTGTGGTGCATTGATTTTTAGAGCTTATGTTTGGGGTTGTCACGCGTGGTCTCACTGGCCTCCTCTCTTATCGGGCTTAAGCAGTCATTTTGGGTCCCCAACTTTTCATTTGGGTTGAATGGGCTAACTTTTAAATGTTTGATTTTGCAACCTATATATTGTTATTGAAAGAAAAAACAAAAAATCTACCAATATAATGCAAACAAGATTCGTGATTTACTATCTTACAAACAGAAAAGGTCAAAATTGGTAGGTCCCATTAGAGAAATAAATATAGTTTTGGGAAAACAATAATAAGCATCCCATAAGATTGGCAACTGGATGGAAGAATCTTTGGGAATGATATTAGTAGGTTGAAAGAAACAAAAGGAAAGGGATCAGAAGATATGGTATCCTTTTGGAATCTTTGAGTTTTGAGAGAGAGAGAGAGGTGTGTGTGTGACAGACACCCTATTAGATATTGACGGCTAACTAATTTCACTGTATATTCTTCTTTTCTTTTTCCTCTATCAAATTATCTAACACTGCCTGCTTTACCAAATTATGCATATACTTTGCCTCCTAATATAATCCAATCCAACACACCAACTAATTATTCTCTTACAAATGAAATACTTTTAACATAAAGTGGATGACAATACAAACCACTCATGTTATGTGAAGTCATATGATATAGTACTATTATAATTATTGACATTTGCCAACGCATTTAAAATTGTACGAAAATTTTGAAATTCGTTACATAAATACACCAATAATAACATTAAAATAAATGTTTTTCTCATATATATTATGAAAAAAAAGTTGCATAAGATGTAATCAATAGTTGAGTTTTAGTTAAATTTTTCAAAAGATATTTCTACAAGTGATTATATTTTTAAAATAATTATGTATGAATCTTAAATACGGTACGAAACTCGTATTAAAATTTAAAAAGACTTGTGTAAAATAATAATGTGTTAGGTTATGAAAAATAGAGACAATATTTAAATAAGTTGTGGAGTTTGAAGAGAAGAAAAAGTAGTTTTTGTAATGAAATGAAAAGATAAGGTTGATCGTTTTAATTAATATAAAATTAGAGTTAATCAAATGAATGAAATGCAATGTTATCCCTTAGTCATCAACCAACAATAATTCTTATCATTATCATGTCAGAGTTTGATGCGAATTCCAAGTTCGAATCTTCCACATCCTTTGGCTTCTGATTGGGATCAACTCTATTTTTCTATACACATATATTGCCTCAAAAACTTTCTTTCCCATCAAATATAAAAAGAGCAAAATTGAGAAGTAATGTAAAACCTCTAATTCAAACAAGAATTTGTTGATCCCAATTCCCAATCTCCAAAACAATCAATCTGACCTCGTTAATTATTCTGTGGAAACTACCTCAAAGCATTCCATTTTTTGTCACGTAACCTTTTTCATAACATTGTACTTTTAAACGTGTATTTTTATAAAGAAGATTAAATCAATTGAAATTAAGCTTCTATTGATTTTACTCAACCAATATGAGAGTGTTTAAAAATGAATAAACATAATAGTTATTCTTTTATCAATCTTCCAAACGTAATTTATGTTTTATTAATTGGGTTGTTTCAAATAAAATAAAAATATTAATTTTTAAAATATTAGACTCTATAAATCATAATTAGATTAGCTATTTTAAAAGTTTCTAACAAATAATTTTAAAGTTCAAAAGTTTAAATTAGTGACCGATATTACATTTTTTTTTACTTTGGATATAACCCATCATCTTTTTTAACTTACAAAATTTAAAAATAACTTTAATTATTAGAAATTGCATAAACTATTTCTGAATATTGTTTCAATCACTGTCCTTCTTCGATTATAAGCAATTACATACAATAAAAGAAAAAATAACACTAAAAACACAAATATATATTTACTAACAAAATTTATTTGGGTTCGTGAAATCAAAATTTGCATTTAAACAAGAAAAAAGAAATGATGTATTGAATTTTTGTTTAGAGTTTAATAGTCTTACAATTTAACACTTTTTTTAATTAGAAAGCAATCATAAGCGGTTTGTTTCTTTAAAACGTAAATAATTGAAATTTTAGATGTTGGGATTATAGATATATGAAATCCTAGATCTTACATGGTTTGTTTTGTAATAATATTTTTTTAGATATATGGAATATATTTTAATTAATGAGTTTATTTTGTATATAATTTCTACTCGAAACGTCTTTAAATTTACTTAATACTTTAAAAATTTTCTTACAACTTCGCGCACAAACAAATGACAAAATTGTGAAAAGGAAGATTTTATAAATCCGAAAAATACCCAACTTTCCATAGGGCATCCAAAACTCTATGGATGCCACGTGTTCTAGACGTCTTAGCATAGGATGTTTGAGAACTTTTTTAGCATTTTACAACGGTACAAACAAACAATGATAGCCGTTTGTGAAACAAAGAGAGCTTCTATCTATACTTTGTGTATATTTTCTAATATTAGGGTATGTGTCGATTAATTTTGTAAGAGTGTTTGAAAGTGATTTTGAAAATCAAATTTTCTCTTGCAAAAATCATTTTTACTTAAAATGATGATGTTTTGACTGAACTAGATTTTAGAAAAATTTACCATATTTTAAATTTATTTTAGAAGAATGAGTTGATAGGTAATTTTGTCGAGTGATAAACTAAGAATCAATGTCAAAATAGTTATTTAATTTAATTTTTATATAAAAGTATTGTTGAATAACGGTTTGTGAACTCATAATTATAAATATTGAAACAAATTAAAGATGATAGACATTGTTTTTCATTAAATTGTTAATAAGATTTAAGTTATGTATATAAGGATTTAACAATAAAATAAATAGAAATATATATTTACTATAAACATTTTGTTAAATAATTATTTCTCACATAAAAAAGTTGATCGATTTTTTTGGAACTAAACATAAAAACTGATAAAATCAATAAAAAAAAAAGTGCTTTTAAGAGTTTGAAATCAAATCTATCACTCTCAAGTATGAAACGCTCGTAAAGTTAGACAAAACATAATTTCAATTACAAATAATTAATTAAATTATTTAAATGATTGATCGATTAAATTGATTTAATAATGAGTCATTTTTAAAACTAACAAAATATTAAAAATATTTATAAAATATAACAAAAATTATCAAACACTTTTCCTTAAAAAATAGTTTTAATATTTTTCTTTATATTTATATAATCATATTTGAAATAAGTATTAAGCATGTTTGATTGTGGAGAGTGGTGCAAGAGGTTTTTAAAGCCTAAGATTATCTTAAAACTATAAAAACTATAATAACAACGTTTTGCTACATTAAATATTATTTTGTAATCCACCATTAATTACTTCTAAACATATAATTGTTATAGTATTTATCATTTGCTATAATTTTTTTATTTATCATATTTTGTTATTTATTTGTTACAATATCTATTTACTTTTCAAACTAAAACATATAATAATTTAGTTTTATTTCATCACTAAGCTACAAAATATTACATTACTATCTCTAATTTTTTAGTTTTTGTTTCAACTTGGTTCTTAGGTTATAAAATATTATATTTTATACTTTACGTTTTTACCTCCATAATTTCACTAATATTTATTTTGGTCTTTTGCCTTAAATTTGTGTTGATTGATTTAAAATAATTAAGAATGGAAAATAATAATGACGGAAAATCAGGGAAATAATTTAATTATCATTAATTAGTTAAATAGAAATCAATACTAATAACAAAAGAAAAGAAGATTTAATGAAAACGGAAAATCTTGAAAGTTAGATTCAATAAGATTCATCGAAGAAAAAAAATACAAAACTAAATTAAAAAATGGGAGGTAATATTATAATATTTTAGAACTTAAAAACTAAATTAAAATGTGTAATATTTTGAAAGTTGATAAAATTAAAAAAAAAAAAATTATTTCGTTAAAAATATTTATTGAGCATAAAGCGTTTATAAAGAAAAATTAAAAACCAAACGAAGTTGGTTACTTCTTTGTCGTAGTTGGGAGGAAGAACGTTGAAGAATAAACACTCCGCCAGAACTAAAATGGAAGAAAACAAGTAATTTATTCCCAAAATCTGATCTCTTTCCTTTTTTATTTTGAAAATTTTTCTGTTTTTTATTATATATATATGTATATTTATTTATGTGCTTAATCAAAGAAGTTGATCACAAAATTAAATAATTAGTAGGTAATTGAGAAAAATATATATAAAAAAAAAAAAAAAGGAAAAATCGAATACTATAGAGACCCGGAAGTGGCGGAAGTAATCGTATGAGTAGGATCCTCGCAATCGCATCACAATACCACGGAATCCAAAACTGTTATTTACATTTCGAAATGAACGAGAACTAAATCATTTGGGTTCCGGGGAAATACTATATAAACCCTTTATTTTGGGGCATTACAATCACAGAGTGACGAATAAGGCAGAGGGAGAGAGAGAGATTTTAAAGAAAAATAAAGAAATAGAAACTGAAAGATGGGAGGTTGGGCCATTGCAGTTCATGGCGGGGCTGGCGTGGATCCTAATCTCCCATTGCATCGTCAAGACGATGCCAAAAAGTTTCTCACTCGCTGCCTTGATCTTGGCATCCACGCTCTTCGTTCAAATCATTCTGCCATTGATGTTGTCGAACTCGTCGTAAGCTTTCCATTTCCTTCTCACTCACATTTATGATCTTTTTCTCAATGTAATTTATAACCAACAATTTGCCTCTCCATCTTCACAAGGTTAGGGAATTGGAAAACGATCCCCTCTTCAACTCTGGCCGTGGATCTGCCCTCACCGAGGATGGAACCGTTGAGATGGAAGCCAGCATCATGGATGGCCCTAAACGGAGATGCGGAGCGGTGTCCGGACTCGTCACTGTCAAAAACCCCATCTCTCTCGCCCGTCTTGTCATGGATAAATCTCCCCATTCCTATCTCGCCTTCTCTGGCGCTGAGAAATTCGCTAGGCAACAGGTTTTATGCTATTTTCATTCGGATTTATTTTTTCCCGAATTCGTAACCTCCGATTTTTCTGACACTTACGATCGCCTCAGGGTGTAGAGCTTGTATCCAACGACTATTTCATCACCGAAGGAAACGTTGAACTGCTTCAACTAGCCAAAGAAGCCAACGGTATATGGGTAAGCCTAAGCCGGCCGCCATATAATCATTCCTTCATTCGATCGAGAAACGGACCTTTTAATTAACATTCGTTTGGTTTTTTTATTTGAAACAGTTAGATCGCCGGGTTCCAATCGAGACATGTTGCGCGAGCGTGGAGACGCCACCATTGCAAATGAACGGCGTCCCAATCAGCGTGTACGCGCCGGAGACAGTGGGATGCGTGGTGGTGGATAGCGAAGGAAGGTGTGCGGCCGCAACGTCCACGGGTGGATTGATAAACAAAAAGGTCGGACGTATCGGAGACTCGCCGTTGATTGGATTGGGGACGTACGCGTGTGATGTATGTGGGGTGTCGTGCACAGGAGAAGGGGAGGCGATCATGAGAGGAACATTGGCTCGGGAAGTGGCGGCGGTGATGGAGTATAAAGGGTTAGAACTACAAGAAGCGGTGAATTATGTGATAGAAGAGAGATTGGATGAAGGGCAAGCGGGATTGATTGCAGTGTCTAGCAAGGGAGAAGTGGCATGTGGTTTCAACACGACTGGGATGTTTAGGGGATTTGCCACGGAGGATGGGTTTATGGAAGTTGGGATTTGGTAATCTCAATAGTTAGATTAATTAAGAATGGGAATGGGCGGACTAATATGGCTTTGGGATATTAATGAATGCTTTTTTAGTGTGGTGTGTGTTCTGTTGTTGGTGAATCTTTTATGTTCGACCTTTTTCTCTGAACTTCAGATGATATTTGTGTTAGCACAGCAAATAATAAAGCCCTTAGTCCTAACCTTATATTTAACCTTAGCACAGTTTTCTTTCTTTCAATAATCTACTTTTAACTCCTTTTTTACTTTGTAATCCCGTCCCTAATAACTCAATTTGACTTGACACAGCTTAAAAAGTTTTTTTTTTCTCTTCATGATCTTTTTCTAGTTTAACCATCAAATACACTCCATTCTCATCAACTAATTCAGCTTTAATCATATGAAAGGTTATTATTAAACAATTGATTGAGATTCACAAATATTGGTATTGTTTAGATGCATGAACTTTTTTATGTTTCTATATAGTTGATACTCAATAAAAACAAAAAAAGTAAATATTTGAATTGATGATGCCTTCTAAAAATCAAACATAAATGTTTATTATTTATATATGTAAAACTTTGTAGTTTCTTTTGCAAGTTTATAATATGATTTAAAATGTTATTATTAAGATGTTGATTTACCAATTTAAAATGCTATTATTAAGATGTTGATTTACCACTTGGGTTGATATCAAAACTCATAGAAATGGCACAAATATACTTTGAATGCAATACAACTAATTATTTTTAAAATGAGCATAGCTAGGGGCACACCAATTTTACTATCACACTGTCAAAGGTTTAATTCAATTTATTCTTACATAGCTTGATTGAGTGTTTAACTCTGAAAAAGAATCTTTAGATCCACAAAGAGTATGAATGTTTGTATATTGAGTTGGTTTGGGTTAGACATGTCATTTAATTTAAATTGTTTTCTTAAGAAATAAAAAGCAGTATGTAAAAGGTTTATATAATAATTTTTTTGTAGTATAAAAGAAACCAACAACTCAATTCTAATTTATATTACAATTTATATTTTTTTTATATTCTTACCTATTGTAGGTAAATAACTTGAATTATATTTTTACAAAATGGGAATAATAATAATAATAGGAATTGATGTGTATATTGAAGTGGTTTTCCAAATTAGTTATTAAACAGAGACACTAAACATTTGCGTTTGAACCTTTGAATCATCACAATAATAGTATTGATGCAAAAGCAAGTCGATGATTACAAAAGAATGAGATGTAAGAATGGCAACAAAAACGTAAAAATGCAACAAATGGAAAGAAAAGTGGTAGAAATTCTTGAGATAGGAGCAGCATTTGTTAAGGGAGTAGCCAATGGGTGAGATGGAAATCGCCTATACGCATCAGCCAAAAGCCCGCCCAATCGAACTTGTGAAGGAGTGGTCAAGTGAAGCCCATCTGGTTCCAATGAAAGCCCCAATGCATCCACAATCATCACGTTCACTAAATCAATTCCCAATTGCCCCCTTCTTACTCCTTCTTTATACTCTCCCTCTCCCGACGCAATACCCACCTGCCAACACATTCACGTTTTATCAAACTCAAATTTAAATCTCTAATTATTATTGTAATCCACTTACCTGAATAATTGGGAGCAACGGAATCTTCAGATCGGAGCGAATGTCAGTGAAGAACTTCTTCAATCTGCCACCGTACAGCTCCGAATCTTCTGCATTTTCAGTATCGCTTTCACCTTGATACCATAGAAGCGCTTTAATTTTCCCCCCACTCAGAACCGATGCGTCGGCTCTGCTCAATAAATGGTTGTACAGATTGGATCCCTTTTGCCATTCCTTGATCGAAGTCCCACCCATCGCACATGGTACCAGACCGATTACCGTCCGACCCCCCGGTTTATCCATTACAATGGTGTTGGCAAAGGGCATGCCAGGCCCAATCCCGTTGGTCTTGAGAAAATCGATGTCTGCGTGGAGTGGCTCGCGAGCTTCAACCCAAGTGAGATCTGCGGCGAGGCGGAGGATGTAAGGGGTTGGTGAGCATTGGGGTGGCACAACACCGTCCCACGTGGGGTGGTGAGTGAGGGTGCTGTTGGTGACACCGCCTCGTCCGGCCATGTTGCTCTGTCCGGCGAGAAGGAAAATGTCGGTGGGTGGCGATGGTTGTTGAGAGGTGGAGGGGATTTGGGCGGCGGTGGTGAGAAATAATAGGCATAAGTAGAGCATTTTTGGGTTGGAGTGTGGGTGAATCAAACCGGGGGGAAACTGAAAGAATTTCTATACAATTTGAAAACAAAGTATTACCTTTGTTCAAGTTTTAACTTTAGTTGTGTGTCTTATTATATCATTCCCCAACCGTAGTCCACACTCAGTCTTTGAATTCCACTTGGCCTATTTGCTTTGTTTCGGATATCAGTTTCATTTTTCTTATTAATTTATCTGATTAACAGAACACTTAAGAAATGCTTATGTATCTCACTTTATAAAATATTTTAGAATAATAATATGGGGAAAGAAAACAAATGCTTCTAATTATTCTAAAAAAAAAAAAGCAGCATTAAATTAAAAAATACAGCCAATAACATATAAACTCATCAAATTTAAAAGGTTGGGACAGTTGGTTACAAGAAAAAGATAATATCATCAACGTAACACATAACACACTGTCTTCAGTCTTAGCTAACCAAGCAGTGGGCTCCTCAAAAGCTTTATTTTTCTACAAACAAATAAACCCCATGCCTTTTTCTAAATTATTGTACAAATTTTTAATTCATAGTTAAAGAAGAAGCAGTAGGTTTAGTATAGCCAAAGCATGGTGACCATTATGATTACTCTTCTGGGCTCAAATTTTCACTAAAATTTGACAAAGAAAAGAAAATTAGCCTTTTTTTTATTTTATTTTATTTTTTAATGTTTGGAGTTCAAACAATCAAGTCACTTGTATTTAAAAAATTCCCACGGATTGCAATGGTTAAATAGTGACAAAAAGTTTGTGAGACAATTATTTGTTTTTGGATTTAAATATATTACAAAAGAGACATTTGTATATACTTGTTTGTTACTGAGTGCATGTGTGAAGCTTAAAAGGACAACTATTTAATAGTACAACTTTTATTTATGAATAAGAGAGTTTGAAAGAAAGAAAAATTCAAAGATCAAATAATAAAACTAAGAAAAATTAAAATATAAATCTAAAATTAATTATAAAAGTAATAAAATTTAATATTTTAAAATCAAATATAAATCATACTTAAGGGTTGATAAAAAAAATAAAAAATAATAGTAATCAATAAATAATACGTTGTCAATAAAAGAAGAATTGAAATTGAAGTTTGAGCTAACCTACAAAAGTGAAATAGAAAAAGAGAAGAAGAAAAAAAAGAAGAGAAATGGAAATGTGGAGAGTCACAATTACTTCTTTTTTTAAAATAAAAGAAAAATTAAAGATAAGCTTCGAACATGGACTTGGGCTTTTAAACAGAATGTGGGCTCAGCCCATGCCCGCAATATAGATTACTTCAAATCACAAAACAGAAGTTCAGCCCATTAATCGAGGATCTACAAATCTCTCTCATTCCCATCAAATTTCATTTGAAGTTCATTTATCTTGTAATCTTAATTTTTCTAATATAGAATTCTTAACCTCCCATTCCTTGTCACGTTAAAATCTCTCCATGGTATTAACGTATGGTAGAAAGGGGTGACTTAGAGAAATGAACGAAATCACTAAGAAAATCAAAGAATTTGACGGACTCTATCGCTCTCTTCTATTTTCCATTTCAATTTGACTAACCAAATAAAAACATTCACTCTATTTATGTTTATTTCTTAACTTTGTCTATCTATCTATTCCACGTATTTTTAATCTGTTTTTTTCTCTGATTATAATTAATGATTCAATTTAATGTTAATATTTCATTTAATTGATCTTTGAACTAATTTAGTTTGATTTGGTTGCATTTTTACAAAGTCATTCCCATTCTTTTATGTGACTAACTTTTCTTTTTCTTAATTTCTCTTTCTTTCGTTTTCTATGTAATAAGAGTAACTAATTACAACCATAAATTCATAAATAATACAATTAATGAATTTATGGGATAAAAAAGATGTAGAAAGCATTAAAATTTCTCAAGACTATTACAATAAAAAAACATCATGTTTAAATACTATATATAAAGTTGGATGGACTATTACATCTAAATGAAACTAACACTAGTTAACATAATACAAATGATATTTACATCAATATTAAATACTCTTTAAAACATATATTAAACCAGTAATTGGACCCAAATCTTCTCCAATGATGTGAATAACTATAACTATATACATATATATAGTTTTGTGATGCCCAACCAATGATTTGAATTATTTTGATGAATGCAGAAAACACTTGGTGAATTAATTTATGATAATATAATAATGCATGTTGGTTGTAATCCACCAAACAAGTTTATGTACAATTATAAGTACGCTTCAATTCACAAACATTGGCTTCTAATTATATAATTAATGATTAATAATTAACATAATATATCTAAAAACCAATTATATGATATTATAAAACTCAAAGTGGTGGTTCCCTTCCCCCTATTTGTTATATTTTAATCCACCAACACTGCTTTTTAATTTTCAGCTAATTAAACTATATTCCCATAACATTTGTTTAGTTTAATTTGTTAAATCTTGGTTGTATTGAGAAGAGTTGTTTTGATGGGGTAGATGTAGAAAATTAGTATGGTGAGTTATTTTGTGGATGATATTTAGAAGGTCCCAGATTAGTTTTAATTTTGATTGCAATTTGATTGTAATTTGATATTTAAGTGATCCAAGTGGCATATAGCTGGCAGTGGCACTTCCCCCTTACCCCTTACCCCTTCAGATTTGTTAAAGTTTCCCATTTCCCATTTCCCATTTCCACCTCATCATCTCTCTCCATTCTCCAATTTTACTGCCTACATACTTATATACCTTCATTTTCTTTTTATAAATAAAATATTTACGGCACCCGAAACAAAAACAAAAAGTCTATAAAATATGTTCATAAATTCTAAATTTATCATTCTATTACAGATGATTCGTCATTTTTTTTCTTTATGATTTATTCATATTCTTTTCAAGATTTTATTTTTTCTATTTTTGTTCATTTTTTTTCTTTCTTCCCGTTTATCTTCCAAAATATCAATATAGTTTAAATATCGCTTATCTAGTCAACACGATCGTTTAGATTTGAAGTTCTTTTTCCATCGTTTAAAAAGAACTACACACAATCGCTTACCATAGTCAACACGATCGTTTAGATTTGAAGTCATTTTCTCGATCTAAATGATTCCTTACCGTAGTCAACACGATCATTTATGGTGATCTATAAATGAAGCATTTTTTTCATTGTTAAAAAAAACTGCACGATCGTGTATCATGATCATTTTGTGGCTTATTAATCTCGTGTTGACTTGAACATTTTTTGTATTTTTCACTGTGAGCTTTTTCCATTTTTCAAAATTGTTCTATACAATGCAATTTTTTTGTCGGTTTATTAATGTTCTCCTATCATCTTAAACCATCAATTGATCTAAAAGCATACAAATATGTAAGGAAATAGCATAATTGTGATACATTGCGTTGGGAGAGGATAAATGATTATTTCTTGTAGGGTTATTGTCAGTTGTGGGCCTTCTTTCAACTTCCCCATTGTCTTCTTTTTGTTTTGTTTCTTTTGCATTAAATTTTTATAGATTCATTCCTTCTAATTCCAACCCTCCCTTTGCATTCTATACATCTTTCAAATTCATTATAATTTATCTCCCCACTCCCTTGTCCTTTCCATTCTGTCATTGATCCCACAACCACAAACATTTATATATAACTATAACTAACACACCTATATTTTCAACCAAACTATTCTTAATTATATCCAAAGATCCTCTTTGATGTGTGATTAAATTCAAGCGTTGTTGGTTCATAGTTTTGAAAAATGTATGGTTCTTTGAATTATTGAGTTATATGGACAAAATACACGAGGTGGAGGTTGGCTTAGAGTTTTTATATTTTTAGGCATGTGCTTTTTGTGATGCATTGATTAATATGGAAGAGCAATGATTTTAGTACACATTATTAGTTTTGACATGAATCTAAACAAGAAAGAGAAAAAGAAGGTGAAAATAAATGTATAAACGACGACCATGTGTGTTTGTATGCGTCTTAAATTGGATGTTGAGAAAAATCATGTTTATACCTCACGCACTATGTTTCCAACTTTTAGACCATTGTCAATTTTTGTAATAGAAATTGATACAAAAGAAAGAGAAACAATTATCACTCTTGAATAAAGTATTTTTATTAAGAATTTATAAAGTTGTACTTTTGAAGATGATTTTCTTTCAATCTCTCTACTGCACTGAAAATTTGTGTCTTTTGTTTTTATAAGCTAACCAAACTAATTCTTATATTTTCAGTATTAACTCATCATAACTCAACTATCGAGTCTTTGGAGTAATATTAATCCAATATAATCTAAATATATGTTTGGCTTACATAGAGTTTAATTCAACATGTACTACTTAACACGTGTATATTTTTGTTAGTTGCTACTTAATAATATCTATACCTAACGTCACACGTTTATATTTTTGTTAGTTGAAGTTTTAATGAGACCATGTTCACGTGATATATCAAAAGTTAATATATTAATCACTCCAAAAGTTAGTTGGAATAGATAAGGCTTCTGAAGTTAATATCCTTGTATACAATCCAAATTAAAATAAGGAAAAAAAAACTGTCACAAATTGTCAAAATGCACAATTTTTGCGGGAAAAAACGAAAATTTTCGGATTGACCAAATTTATGACAGTTTTTTAATGTCATAAATCTATGACATTTTTTAACTGTCATTAAATAATAATAATAAAATAATATTTATTTTTTTAAGTTAAAAGAGAGGAAAGAAAGAAAAGAAAGGAAATCTCCTAAATTTCGAAAACCCTCCCCCTCTCTTCACAAAAATTGCCATTGCACTTCCCTCACAGCAATCTTTCTCAATCTCTCCACTGCCAACGCCGGCGACTTCTGCGATTGAGCACCGACCAGCCAAACGCACCGCTACCACCTCTTGTCAGCGTCTTCCCCCTCACTCTCAGGTTTTATTTTCCCATCACGCGCCCGGGTTTCTATCTTTTCCTTATGCCCCATCTCCGATTGTCGCCCTCCTCCTCTTTGTTTCAATTCCTCCTGTTTCTCCCCATCTCCGCCTGCTACCGCAACTCACGCTTCTTAGTGCCTCTTTTCTTTCTCTCTCTTCTTCCCTTTCTTTTTTTTTTTTTCTGTTAATTTTTTCCTCGCTTGCACACAGGTCTCCTTCCTTGCCCAAGCGCCATTTCGCTGTCGCTGTCGACGGTGATTAGAATAGAGTGGGTTTCCATTGATACTGCCGTGTGGAAGTCGGCTGTTTATATCCTTGGTTGGCTCCATTTCGACTTCATCCTATTTTTACTTTAGATTCAGGTTTTGGAGGATTTTATCGTGCTGTCCAACAGAAGTTAATTTCGTTTTGGGGAATTTCCAGTTAGTATCGAAGTTTTTTTTCTGTCCTTTCGAAATTCACTACAAATTTCTGAAAATTGGGCTTTAATATAAGAAATTTCATTATGCCTAGGTTTGGATTGTGTTAAATTAAAGGTTTTAAAGAAGTTTTGGATCAAAAACAGGTTGGGCAAATTTTTTAATGTTTTTTAGAGTTAAATTACAGTCTATATTTAGGTCCTAAATCTTGAAGGCTCCAGCAAAGGTCTTCAGTACTGAAGGTGATGCTCCTGGCGAGACTTGGCATATGGTCTTTAGTACTGAAGGTAAGTTCATTTGTTTTCCCCCATTTTGTGCGCCACTGATCAATCTCTGGTTTCTCTTCATTGGGCTTGGTACTCCTCTTTTTTCCTCTTTTTCCCTCTTTTCATTATTTTCTTTCTTTACTCCTCCTTAGATCTGTTCCTTCTCTGCCATTTTCTTTCTTTTATCATTAAATGTGGCCTCTTTTCATTTTTGTTGTAGTGATGTAACTAATAAACAAATTAAAAGAAAATCAAAGTGAAACATTCTAATTAATTAATTTTGTCTACTCCTCTTTCTTTCCCCCTTCATTCTTATTCTTTTCATTTTTGTTGTAGTGATATAACTAATAATCAAATTAAAAGAAAATCAAATTGAAACATTCTAATTAATTAATTTTGTCTACTCCTCTTTCCTTCCCCCTTCATTCTTACTTTCTTTTCTTTTTGCTTGGTTTTGTCCAAATCCAATTTATTTGAGTTGGAAGATCTAAGTTTGTGGTAAAGAGGTGGTTAGATCCATGAGTTGAAGTCCTTTATCAAACTCCTTTTAAAGGTAAAGTTGCTATAAACTCTTTTGAAAAACTTGTTTTAATTAATTAAATTTATGTTTCAAACTTTGAATTTCTCCCTGTTATATATATATATATATATATATATATATATATATATATATATATATGATTGTAAATTAAATTTAATTAGATTGATCGAACAAGATTTAAAGACGTATAATTGGATACTTTGACCTTTTTAAGGGTCATTTGTTCTTCACATGTGAGTAAATAATTGTTAGTTCCCCTCCATTATGAAACTCATTTTATATTATAAACAAATTTAGATGCTAAATCATTTGAGTTGATAGTGATCATAATATAATATATAATTCTAATTACAATATTGTTGTTGTTTGATTATTTTGTACATATATGGTGTGATACTTCAAATCCTAATTTATTTTGATCTTGTTATATATATACTCTTCTAATTCAAAAGTTAGATCAGTATATGTATATATATATGTTATGTATTAAAAATGTTAAAAACACAACACTTCTTTTGTCTAAACTTTAGCTTTCTTTATAACTAACTATTCATTCTTTCTTGGGAATATTTTGGAAAATATAGGAAATTACATATTACTGCATGCTTGAAGGGCTTCAAAGCTGTACAAGCCAAGGTGTAAAGTAGAAACACTCTAGTCCTACCAAATTTACAGAACACAGTTCTCCTCTCTTCCTTTCTTTCTCTACTTGCATACTGAAAATGAGTACTTCTTTCCCTAAAAAAAGTGCTTACTAGAGAAGTGTTTCAAAAGAGTTCTATTGTATCTGATTTGTTTTCATGTGCAGGATGTAATGCTCTGCGGAGTATCAGATGCAACAATCATACCCATTGATATTTTTCTATTTATTATGCCAATAAAGTTCAACTCTTCTTGCCTGAGATATTTGAAGTGAATCTATTTTATTTTACTGTTGCTAGGTTTGGGAGGTTTTATTGCTTGCAATACACTTTCACAAAGAAACAATGATCCTTCCAAAGCTTCACGGCCTTGGGATATTATAATGTTAGCTTCATTTTTTTTTCTCTGGTTATCTGAATCATAGTTTTTCAGTTAACAAAAACTTTGCCTACGAATAAATAAAATATCAGCAATGAAGATAGAAAGTCTTAAATTTGGGTTAATTTTCTTATCTATAATTCTTAATCTTAACTTGCAAAAAGGTGGAATAAGGAGCTACAAGATTTGGTAGTTTTTTTTCATAGGAAAATATAATAAGTTCTATTTTTTGTGGTTCTATATGTCGTTTCTCTAAAGAATGAACAAAATAGAAGTAAATGGTGTATATACTTCTACTGTGGCTTTTATGATAGGATCTAAGTATATTAGCTTCTACAATTACTTACTAGGTTCTCATAATACTCAGTTATTCAGGTACAAAATTTAGGATACTTGTTTTACAGTGTACTTCAGGAAGCTAATGAAGCATTTAATTATTTGTATTACCTTATCAATACTATATAGTATCTAGCTACTATTTCTGTTTTTTTTTTCCAGCTCCATAACATAACCTCACTCAAGTCTTCTGTGCAGTGAATGCAACTAATTAAAATTAGGGCTTTTCTTACAATCTTTTTACATATGCAATATTTTCTAACAACACAAATTAGACAGAATTTTATTCGATCCTACTGAAACATTGGGGTTAAATGTTGCGTCGTGCTTTACTTATTGAACTGCTTTTCTTTGATGGTTTCTATGATATATTGATGGTTCTTTGTAGAAAAAACATCCCTCATAGTTTTGCTTTTATAGGAACGGTTCTTTAGATTCTTGTCAACATGTTTATGTATGCTTCCTTGATAGTGACTTCTAGATTCTTCCTTTGTAGTTAGCTCAACATGAAGAGATTTCTTCAAAACGATTACCAGCTAGATTAACAACTATAGTGGCTAAAAGCTGAGATTGTCGAGCTACTTTTAGCTACTGTAGTTGTCAATCTAGCTGGAACAAAGGATTTGGATATTCATCTTCAAAACTAATTTCACTTCAGGTTTTTTATTGTTTATTTGTCATGAGATTATTGGTGTTCTATTATTCAATGTTTCTCTGTTTCGTAGGTTTAATCATGCTCTAAGGTCAGTTGCCAATATTATACAAACTTCACATATATGCCTCATGTTTAACTGATCTTAGGCAAAATATTATTTTCTTTTTTCTTTATTTCTTGGTGAGAGGTGTTTGCTATCATTTGTGAACGTGTATTCTACCATGGTGGTGACTCCTGAAGAATATCTTTAGTTTGACTCCATAGTAAGCAACTATAATTTTGTTGGCACACCATGCCAAATATTTTCATTCATACATTTTGTCTTCTTTGAGATTTTTAGGTTGAATTATGACATTTGCATAATGCGAAACAATTTATCTTGTAGGAACCAACTAAACTTTTGCTAAACATGAAAAAGTTTGGGGATATTGCATTTAGGGACAAGGATTATAAAAATGGTCATTGAGTACTACTCAAAGGTGCTTCTTCCCTCTTGACTTCATAGCTTTGATATATTGTTATGATATGAATAACATAACAGCTAGTTCTCAAAGTCGTTGAAATTCAAGACTTTATTTTTTGTTCATGTCAATGGTTAACATTATGACCATTTTTTAAACTACAGCTCGTATGAATGATGTCAGTTCCTTCTGGTAACTTTAACCAGCTAGTATCAAACTGCAAAATTGGGTTTTTTACCTCCCATTTGTTCTTCCTGTGAAATCATGCTCATAAAAGTTACTCATTTGTTTACTTTCTCAGGGGTATCGCTATCAAAAGAAGATTCTTCAGAAGGTAAGCACTTTTTTTTTCCCGCCCCTAAAGGAAAAGGGTGGAAGTGATAGTCTTGCACTGAGATGGTCTTGTAATTATCATTGTTGTGGTATGTAGCATTTCTTACTTTTTTTATGACATAATAAACATAATCGATCATCATATTTTTTCTTATAAGCGAGGACAGAACAAAATGTTCACCAATTAGACACAATGGAGTGATTTTTTATTTTTACAGTTTCTATTGGAGTTCTGGTTTCGTAGTCCACGGTTTAAGTTGCCTTGGGCCTGTATAATCGATGATGATGTTTTTTATTGTATTATTGTCCATACTTTAGAAGTCACAAAGATAAAAATCACGATTACAACTTAAAACATGGGTAGAGTTGTGAAATGAACTATAATAAATAATATCATATCCAATAGGTGTCATATATTTTTCTTCTTTTCCATTTGTCATTTGACTATACGCTGAGTATGGTTCTTCAGGAATATTATCTCATTTTCTATGTTATTTTTCAAGGTAAGTTCGCAACAAAAGGAAACAAGTAGTACATCAGGAATGCGGGAAACTGTAGAAACAAAGAATATTTTCAGAGGTGAAGGATTACCGGTTGGTTGTTTATGCTTGCACAGAAAATCATGTTATATGTATTATGATGGTATTTACACTGGTTTTGATTAAGGGCTGTAATTCCATACTTGTAAATTGTTCAAACTTAATTGGAAATGTACGAATATTACAAAGTGTATTGTAGTGTATTTATATTAAAGTGTCGACCATTTGTTTCTATATGGGTGTTATGTATTATAACATTATTGTCGTTCAAATGGTTCATGTAATGGCGGAGCGACAAGGAGAACAGGAAAAAACGATAGTAATTGAAGAATTTGCAACAGGAAATAAATGTCATAATATATGAATTCGTTACACTCCATAATTGTCGTCAATATTAAAACAATGACATTTTTTATAAGAAAAACTGTCACGATTGCCCTATATTTGACAGGAAAAAAATGTCGTCAATAGCAAAACAATGACATTTAATTTCTAAAAAAACTGTCACGATTGACATATCCTTGACATTTAAAAAATATCATAATAAACGAATTAACGACATTTTTAAACTGTCGTAAATACACAAATGATGACAATTATTTGTTGTCATAATATAAAATATGACAGTTATTTGTTGTCATAAAATAGTAATTAACGACATTTATTTTCTGTCATGAAAAAACGTATTGCGATAATTTTAAAAAACTGTCATGGAATGACTTTTCATGACTCCCGCTTCTATGACTGTAAATAACTGTCACGGATTTTATTCGCGACAGAAAATAACTGTCGTCGTAGATCACTTTTCTTGTAGTGAAGAGTAGTATGGCTTTGGATATAAACTATTGGTTAAAAAAAAACGTTGGAGTTGAAAACTATAATATGTTTTTGCAATATATTATAATTAATAATTAATAATTAATAATATAGTGTTTGAGATTCACATCGATTTGTGGAATATATTATTATATAGATTATATCTAACACTAACCAATTGGTTTAGTGTATTTGTACAAATAAATGAGTATAAATTATGGACGATGACTTATAGTCCATAACCTTTTGTTCAAAATAGATATATACAAGACATGATTATTACGTCATATTTTAAAAATGACAAAGACACATTTATATGAATATTGTAAAAGAAAATGAAATGAAGTAATAAGGAGTAATGGTAGTTGACACATGCAGCTGCTGCTATTAGACAGAGATAAGAAAAAGAAAAGAAGGGAAGTGGGAAGTGGTTTATTGAGAAGGGGAAAGCGGGGGTGTATGGAGGGTCAGGTGAGAGGGAGTTGAAAGTCACGTGAGGAGGATGAAGTGAAATAAAGAAAGAAAACATGAAAACGTGGGGGGGTGTTGTGGTGTTGTGGTTGTACGGTAAAAGGACTCTTTTGTATTTGTATAGTAAAGGACTGAGGTGCGTTGCTGTTGGGAGATGTTTGCACTGCACGTGCCACTTCACTTTGGATTTTTATGCCCTTTCCCCTACTTCTATTCTATCTTATTATCATGCAATGCAATATCCCTCTCTTTCTCCTTATCCTTTTATTTTTATCCTTATCTTTTGGGGATGCCCAAATTTAGCCTTCTTCAATTATAGAACCAATTCCAAAGTAAGTATGGATGATTATTATACTCACTCACTACTTAATTACCATTTAAAACATACAAGTCCAAAGTTAAACCTCTCCTCTCCTTTTTCTCTCTTACTTTCATCTTTCTTTTTTTTTGTAACACTATTGTGTCCAGGACAACAGCATTGCTTATTACTGCTAATAATATCCATTACTTTTCCTTTGCTTTTTTTTTTTTTTTTTAAAAAAAATCTTTTATCATTTGCTTTTGTAGTCGAGCTCAAATTATTCCTCTAACTTTGTTTGTGAATCCAGCCGCCATGGTTGTTGTCGCTTTGAACTACAACGATTATTGAAGAGAAATGGTAATGCAAGAATTTGTTTTTTTGAGAAATTATTTCGTGATTGTTATGATGATGATTGCTTGATCTAAAATGATTTAGTTGTAGAAAAAAAAGTATTTATTAAAGAGACACATTTTTTATTATTATAATAATCGTACGGAAAATGATGATTGAACTTTCCACCTTAAAAAATAGAGTGATACCAAACTCACATTATCGACGCATGTGAGTTTTAACACATTGTAAGAAACGAAAACAAATCTAGTGTCATATTTAATTTCTAAACAACTCTGTATTATACTACAAACAAAATTTGTAACAAGTGAAATACACAAATAAATAATATATAAACTTAATGCATAGGTTTGAACATTTGAGTAACTTAATAAAAAAAATGATTAAATTGATATATACAATCAATAGACTTATAAAGGAATTTAAAAACATAATTTTTTTAATATAATTTTAAAACGGTCTCAAAGCAATGAGTAAAGGTACTCTTCCTGAGCCCATGAAAGGAGAGAGATATTTAGTTGAAATTTGAAAATAAAATTGAATATAATGGTTTTGATAATTTTCCTATAAATAATGGTTGAAGAAATCAAATTGTTTTGGTATATAAAAACAAATAAAGCTGAATGAAAACAATACAAAGCCATAATTTTGAAGAATTTTGGAATCTCCCGATTATCTCATAAAGGAAATACGGTGAAGGAAATAAATGGATAACTAACTTAACTTTTCCCCTAAACTATCGTTTATTTTCCTCCTTTACAAATATGATATATTTGAATGTATGATTCTTCAGTTGGATTTTACTTGTAAAATGAATGAAATGTTAAATGTGAAGTTCTAAAGTAAGGGCGAATGGGGTTTGGAAATGGATTTGGAGTTGGATATGGATATGGAGGTGTGTTGGGTTGAGAGAATGAAAGAGTGTGTCTATGTGTGTATATATATTGAATTGAATTGAATTGAATTGAATTGAATTTGAATTGGATTTGTGAGTTAGGAAAAGGCAGGAAGCGGTTTACAGGCTGTACTCACATGATTGCACTACACCTTTGGTTCCCCGGATTCTCTTTCTTTCTCTCCTTTTATCTTTGTCGTTTTCCTAACACAGCTCACCACTTCTTCCGTGCGTCCTTTTCGGATGTAAAATATCCCTAATTATAAGAAACCCTTTTGTTTTGTTTTGTTTGTTTTTTAAAATTTGTGGGTTTGGTAAATGCTGTACAGCCTGGGTGTGTAAGCTCAGTCAAATTCGTCCGCTCCCCATCCCCAACTCCCAACTGTATCCTTTCTCTTTCTTTTTCCTTTTCCTTTCTTTAAATTTTGTTGAAAGCCCAGACTATATAGCCTAAAGTGCAAGTCGGTTTTCACAAACACCTTCCTAATACGTGTGCTCATCTCGCCACCGTTACATGACGCGTGTCCCTTTGACAGCTGTTTTCTTTTTTTTACTAACTGAAACGCCTCTCGCCTCTCACCTCTCACCTCTCACCTCTCACCTCTTCTCTCCACTTATAAAATCCCTTCCCCTTTTTTTCCTCTTTTTCTCTCTTCTTCTCTATTACCTACAACACCCCCTTCTTCTCTCTTACACTCTTCCCCTATTCTTTTTTAATGGCTACCATCACTGACCGTATTAAGGGTCCTTGGAGTCCCGATGAGGATGAGTTACTCCGCCGTCTCGTCCATAACTACGGCCCTAGGAATTGGTCTCTTATTAGCAAGTCTATCCCTGGTCGATCTGGTAAATCCTGTCGTCTTAGGTGGTGTAATCAGCTTTCCCCTGAAGTCGAGCACCGTCCCTTCACTTCTGATGAAGATGATACTATTATCCAGGCTCACTCCAGATTTGGTAACAAGTGGGCCACCATTGCTCGTCTTCTTAATGGTCGCACCGACAACGCTATCAAAAACCACTGGAACTCTACTCTCAAGCGTAAATCTTCATCCTCTGCCCCTGAAGATGACCATCCTCTTAAGAGATCCACCAGTGCTGCTGCTCCCCCTTTGTATTTTAATCCCAGTAGTCCATCTGGCTCCGACTTGAGCGATTCTAGTCTCTCTGGAATGTCTTCTTCCCAGGTCTGTAAGCCTTTCCCCCCCGTTCCACCTCTGATTTCTCATTCAAATCATCCCCCCATGGACACAACCTCCATCGATCCTCCCACCTCTCTAACGCTCTCTCTCCCTGGATCCGACTCCGGTGACGCACCTAAACACATGTCCGAACCCAATCATGAGAGTGGGAAGGTGGGGATTGAGAAGCAGTTCTTCAGTGCGGAGTTCTTGGGTGTGATGCAAGAAATGATTAGAAAAGAAGTGCAGAGCTACATGTCTGGGATGGAACAGAATGGACTTTGTTTGCAGACGGAGGCTATCACCAACGCAGTCGTAAAACGGATTGGAATAAGAAAGATCGATTAGAAATTAGATGACGAAGAAGTCATCCGCTTTCCTTACGCCGCCGCTCCAATCTCTTGAAGACTTCACCTTTTTCTGTTTATTATTTTTTTTTTCTTTTTTTCTTTTCTCCTTCTCCCCATCCCCAAAACTATAGACGGGAATAAATTTTGGTAGTGTACATAAGGAAGAACAATCAAATTGGGGGTCTGTGGGTTGAACAACGTAGACAAGAACTTCAAATATATATAATATATATATCGTAAATGAATGATAGAACTTAGATCATCAGTTCAAGAGGGTGATCTTTTGGCAAGTTTATGCAAAGTTTCTGTTGCTGTTCTCTTTTTATTTATTTATTTATTTATTTTGTTTTTAAAATGTAAGAAGAAGAAGAATAACCAAAAGTACAAAAAAAAAAAAAAAAAAAAAAAAGAAATTCTTAGAAATTTTTGGATTTGCCATCTTTTTAGAAACGAGAAAGTTTCGAGATGCAAAACAAGATGACGAAAATCCAAGAAAAGACACAAGTGGGAACTCTCTTGAGTGGACAAGAATTGATTAACAATAATAAAATGAGTTTTTGTAGATAAGTGGTTTGAGAACAAAACAAAACAGTAGTATAATATAATAGTTGTGAGCAGCCACTTGGAATTTGGAAATGTGGAGGAATATGGAGTACAGTTTTTAGATCAAATCACGAAGACACAAACTCTCAAACTAAATTATTAAAGCAAAAGGGGATGTACGAACTCAAAGATAGATATCAGATAGATAGATCCAAAGAAAAAAAAAAACTGACTTGGAAACTAAATAAAAAAGTAAAAAGCACTAGAATTTGATATAAAGGGCTTAACGTTTATTATGGGTGGCATTGTAGTTCCAGACGATATTAGAAATATATGTACAGTGAAATAAAAAGGCACAATGAAGTAAGGATTGAATAGTAACTAAATTAATACTTGAGATTGCTGCATGCAATTGTATTAGTCATCGGCATTGTTGGTACTTGTTTCCATATTCTCAGGCACATGGTACGATGATAAGAAAAACGCATTCTGATTCTTCCTTAAAAACCTGCAACGAACAAACACATCGAAACAAGACCCGTCTCACTGGTCACCACCACATTTTGTTGAAAATTTCAACACGAAAACCCACGGTAAATGTCTCAAAGGAAAGTAGTCAGAAGAGGAATAAATACTTGAGCAAGTCAACTAACTTCTGTTGCAGTTCCATCAAAGTCTCCTCTTCAATATTGGCTTGAGACAACAACTCAGGCAACCTAACTGCAATGAATGAAACAACAGATATCATTGTCAAAAGGGCTGCCCTCTATACCCTCTAACTTTGACCTTTGGTTAGAATAATAATCAAACAACCAGTATTACCAAATAGACGTAGAAGGTGTTCGGCACCATATATGGAAGAAGGGGAGACATCATTGATCATCAATTCTTCATATTGTTGTCGTTCACTTTTGTATAGAAGCATCACAGGTAGTGCTTTATCGAAGTAACAAATCAGCCCCTTCACGATTTCTCCAATTGATTCATCTTTCCTGTAATCGTGTATAGCATTGTTAAGAAGATGATGGACAGGGTGGGAACAGACAACATACTTACGTTGCATCCTTCTTCAGTCTGTACTCAAGATATTTCTTCATTATATCGTCTACGTTAGGTGTGCGTGGAAGCTTTACTAGCTGCAGTGCGAAATGAAATTAACAAACCTCAAATTACTAGATCATTAAATCCGACGGAAGTAATAGATATTAATCCAGATATCATTACCTTCCCAAGATGCGTTACAAACTCACTATCATCAACTAGTTGCTTCTTTAGTTTAACTGGAATCTGTATACTCACAAGCTTTTCAACATTCATGGCACCCTTTTCCTACCAGTAAACAATTGATATGGTAAAATTTTAAAAAGTAACGATGACTTGTAAAAGGCTCATGCTAAGTACCAGATAAAATACTGAACACATGGAAGAAATAATGCAAGGGTGAGGAAGTGGAAAGGCGAGGCCGTTTAGTAACTTTGAAGGACAACTGGCAACATTTAAATTTGGCATACCTTACTAGCATCATTCTTTCGCTTCTTCCCTTTTACCACTGCACATAAATTTATAATTTGCATGAACAGATTAAACCAAGAGCTAGCATAAATATTTCTCACAGGAAACACGATGCTTCATGTCATCTTTTAGAATAGTTGGCGAATGTTCCTTAAATAAATTACTGTAAAGTATAAGCATCGCTTACACTCCAATATTGTCTGTTCAATTTATCAGGTCAGTTTTTGATAGAATGCTACAAAGGGTTAAGAACGACAAGATTAGGTAATTCTTTTATCTAAAGCTAATAAATACCTAAAGTTCTCGTATTCCCTGAATGTAAGAACCACAAATAAATATAGTACGTCCATGAATGCCTTACAGCACAATTCACAAAACTAGAAGTCTAGAATATCCTTGACATTATCCAAGATTGAAAACTTGAAACTAGAAAGGAACTTTGCCTGCTAATATCCTAAATGCTTCACCCCTTATTGTATAAATGTCCTTTCCAATCACATCACAAACATCTGAAGCTAGCTTCACCTTGGATGGACTGATACTTGTACTAACCGTGATACATAAATGCCAAGATATCACCAGAAGTTAGGGGTCATCTTTCAGAACATTCTTAACTTGACACTTATAGTTCAATAATTTCCTCTTAGAAAAACTAGCACTCCTTACTAATTCTATCTGCCAAATTATTTCACAAGTTCTGATGTTCTCCCTCCCTCCCTCTCTTTCTGAGAAGTGAACTTTTATTGATTTGGTAAACATTTAAACTACATTCCACCATGAATTTTAAAAAAATGCATCCTAATTGAATTTTAGAGACATGATAGAGTAGGAGAAACCTCGAAGACTTAGACTATTCCATCCAACTGTTCTCTTTAAATTAAAATTCAAGTGTTCCCTTCTAACCACACAAACTACATGGCCGGCTTACCGTATGACTTTAAAGTATGTATAGATGCTCTGATGAGCTGAAAAGCCAAACAGCCAGGAAAACTGAAATAGTTGAATAAATTTTTATTGTCCTCGATACACTGTTTGTAGTTCTGATAATCTAAATTGAAGGCTAACCTACACTTGCGCTCAAGTAATATGCAGCAATGCATAAGTTAATTAAACAAACCAACAATTACCGTTCTTGGGCTTGATATGGGACGCTCGAGATGCCTTCTTGTCAGTCCCCCTCTTCTCGTTCAGTTCCTGCTGTTTCTGCACATTCTCTTCTGTAAACTTCAGTAATCGATCAAGTCCTACCCACTCATCCCAGCTGTAACATAAAATAAACAAGGAAATAGAGGATCTATAAGTGGAAGTAGTAAAGTAAAAGCACCATCTTTTCCAACCAAGGAAACCCAACATTGAGAGAATCCCCATTTTACACTTGTCCAACCAAGGAAACCCAACATTTTCATACATTTATAACTAAAAAACTTCCCTGACTTTCTTACACCACGAAATCTAAATGGTGGGTTAAAATAACAAAGCTTCAATAAAAGATTGCAGAACGCATAAATTTTGACTGTGAGGTTTTGAGAAAGCTTATCTTAGGATGTTTTCAAGTTATATCCTGAAATGTATCCAAGCAAAGTAACAAACCGATGCTAATCAACTCCAATTGGCAGATGGTACTTGTTTTTGGTGTTTACAATGAAGAAGAGATCAATAATATCTCCTTGGAACCCAGAAAACTTTGGTAGCTGCAGCTGGTAGGAAAATTAACTTGTGGAAAACCACTTAAGCAGGCACTGACATTGATGTGTAGGAAATGATTTATAAAGCAGAAAAAATGGCATGCTTTTCTGAAGCTCGATAATTCTGAGTACCAAAGTATGCACTCAAGCGGTTACCTTATTTCTGGAAGCCAATGCTTGAAAAGGTGCTTAGTTCATGGAATGCTATTTGCTTTAATAATAGGGGAACTATTATCCAGCCTAGACATCAAAAGCTTAAGATGAGAAAATGCATTTCAATCTCAAACATAAGTGCTTTGTCCACGACTCTCATGGGCATTTTATTATCTCAAGCAGATATGAGACAGAGGTGAGGGTTACTTACTGCTAATAATCATAGAATAAAAGGTACAAGAGCCTCGAATTAGGGTTCATTGCAAAACACTTTTGTGTCTATTGTCCAGTCCCTTTTGATCAGAATAACAAGTGACCTCAATACCATCTTCTGGAACAATTGTAGGTCATCAAAAGGCCATCAAGATTTGTTTGTTCCTACAAACTTCATCATTGAATGCTTTAAAAATGTCACACTTCGTTTGAATGTTGGTGTTAGCGCCAACGGTAATCCAGTTTATCCCAAAGGTTCTTGGGTTTGAGGGTGGAGGTTTTTATGTTATACGGGATCTGCCTCAGTAAAGATTCTCTATGGGAGTTCCTTTTTTATTCGGTAACTATACTACTTTTTATAATTATTACAGGTCCTTGGAGAAATTCCCATAAACTCCTAGTCTTCTTTGATTCGATTTATTATCAACTGTGGTAGTTTTGCTCTCTCGATAACAGGTTTTTTAGTTTCCTATACAAAAAATGAATGAATAAGTAAAACAAGTATGTATCATCAATACGCTGAAGTCAACAAAAAAATGCATGCTGACAGTTTATGTGAATCATCGAAAGCTCTGATGCCTTTTTCTTCTTCAATTATTTATATTTTGAAGATCAAAGGATGAATAAAATCAACAATTATGCAGAACTATTTACCCACCTGTATGAACTCATATCTACAACATTTTATAGAAGTTTCAGCATTGAATTATAAGAATTTTTTGTAAGCAAGATTGAGGCAACCTCTGATCTACCTTTAAATAGAACCAACAAACCAAAAACCGGAAGTATATTTAGGTGGATGCCAAGCAACAGGAATAAAAAAAACACATAAAGAACAAGGAATCTATCAAAACATCATCTGTCAAGAAAACAATAGGCCTAGAACTAACATTCTGCTTCAAAAACCATCAGATTAGAGATGGGAACAGTCTCTGTCATAAAATCAAAAGGAGGACTCACTTACGTTTTGCTCCATCCCTGCAAAACAAAGAACGTGGTCTCAAGATCCTCCCTCATGCACAATACCCTTCTCCACAAGAGAGAGATAGAGAGAGAGAGAAGAGAGACGCACACACACAAGCGCACACATAATACACAGGCACACAGTCTACTTACAAGGTAATGAACATAACATCTCCATTCTTTCAACTGATATTCTGTTTTTAGTACCTAAAAATGAAAATGGCACATAGAAAGTAAGAAGACAAATAAGCTAAATTCTGTAGGTTTCACAGTAATAACCAAATGATTTGATGCACCTATGAAGACATTATTAACATATCAATCCAAATCTGGATCACGCTATGATCTCCCAATCATTAGAACTATAGGTATTCGGAATTCAATCCTTCATCCTATAATTTCTTAATTATTCAAGTGCTTCAGGAAGATTACGAGGTTAAGTATTCCAGATGAGTATTAGCTCTTGTTCTTCACAATTAACGAACCGTCATATTGCATATTAAAAAAAAGATTGAATCACTGTTTCAAAGTGGAGGTTCTAAACCACAAAAATGCAAATGCAAAGATTAAGAAGGGCTGATTATTACAGAAGTGTAAAATAAATTCTTGCTAATTTCTCCTACTTAGCTGGCAATTCAATATGCTTCCTCACATTTTTTTATCATCTATTCTTGAAGATGTCGAGTTCACAAGGTGAGAAGTAACTAAAAACCTGCCTACTCCTTCCACTAAACTACAGAAGCTTTTGTGAGCTTGCAATTTCAGCGAAACAAGAAAAAGAAAAAGAAAATAGGGAAATTTGAAACAGAGATTCCTCCAAACCGTAATGTTCAGGAATTGGGGAAATGAAGTGAAAGATAAAGAGGGAAAAGAGGTCAAACCTTAGCTTCATAAATGACGAAGCTATGAAAGGCAAGAACCTTCTCTCCTTCAGAGAAAGGACAAGGATGGGAAGGGGGGTTCTGAACTCCATTGTCGTCGTCGTCTTCGGAGTCATTCTTGGAAGTGGTATCGGCGGAGTCGGAAGCAACCCGATTCTCAGGGCTTCCCATTTGGATGGCTAAGTTGAGAATCAATCGTGTTGAGCTCCGAGAAGAAGCAAATCAACGACTCCCAATTGGGGTTTCAATCGCAAACGAAGCGCACTAGAAATTGGGGGTTTCTGTGTCTTTGTTGTTATGTACTATAACGGGGCCGGCCGGGAGTCATCTTTGAAAAATTGGGAAAGAAAATAACTCTTCCTATTGGAATTCCACGCTCTCTACAATACGTTTCTGACAAAGAGACGACATAGTGTACTACCAAAACTTTACTGATTAAATATGTAAATTATTGCTTCCTCATTTATTGCTTCCTGTAATATATGGTTTTAATAGTGTATCAAACATTACAACAAAGCTCCTTTGCTAGTAATCCAAGTTTTTGTGTTCATTGTCTTAAATGTTGTACAAAAATATCAATAGTGTCATGTATCTACCATTTGATGTCATGTCAATCATTATAAGATATCAGTTGGTTCTTTGCCTTTGATCACCATTAAATTTCAAAGAATATTACCTTGTGTGGAAATTTGCATATACAGTTTTCAGGAAGGAAGGGAACAAATATCCTTGAACTATCAAACAAGGTTGATATTTACTCATTTTTCGATACTTATTAGTTCAACCAAATAGATATAAGCGTTAAGAAATAATGATTTAAGATGATTGAATAATATTGATAATATTCATTCATGGATGTATTGACACAAGTTAAACGGGCTGGTTAAGTTGATGGAGTTTTGGGCCAAGCTCATTGGTTCATCAAGTTTACACATATAGCTATAAAGGAAATGGAATTGCCGTAGGTAGGTGGCAATGGCATGAGCCAAAGGTTAAGTGAAGTTGTGGTCTAATATTAAAAATGAGTAAAGAAATCTGGAGCATGTCAATAGTTCGTAAGAAATTAAATGTCTCTACATATCAGTATTGGCACCCTTGGGTCCCCCTTACGAGCTTGACATTGGTATGGGAAGAAAGTAGTAGCAGTCTAGTAGTAGTACAAGCATAGAAGAAGATCAGTTCCCAATACACAGGGCATTCGAATTTTATTCATGCCCAAACTTGATAACACTTTGTATTTGTGAGATAGGACATGCCATCCATGAAGATTGTTCAATCTGCCAATTTTATCCGCCAATTAAAAGAAATAAAACTGAATTTTTTTGCTAAATCCTTAATATTGAGATCCAGTTTTTGGCAATGCTTGCGTACGCCCCTCCTCCATGGATGAGATTAGGGAAATAGAGAGAGGTAGGGAAACCAACACCTCCACCAATGGCCAAGGTCTTTGAATCTAGATGTAATACTGTCATATTATACCTAAAATTACTACCTATTATAATTATTCATTCTTTTTTCGATAATATATGTGGCAATTTATTTAAGAGAAATAAACATTACATAAGATACTTAAATACGATCAAATATAAAAATCAAAACTAAATTTGTTTACACTGTAATTTCATCCTTGTTGGATTTTTTACGGGTCTCCAATGGTCTAAGCGGGTAGGAATAATTATTTCACCTAAACACTAAGAAGGTATGTACTCTTCTTTAAAGATTAATTACTTTTTCCTTCAGGGTGGTCAAATTTAAAGGTGAGCGTGATTGTCCGAAACACCAAACCGACCAATCAAATTCAAGGTGGTTGGTCGAAGTTGGTTTGAAAATAATTCCATATCGACAATTATTGTAAACAAATCTCAAAGTTTTAAACTGACCTAAAATGATCGATGGATGGTTACACTCATTCACGATTATTAGATCTGTTTGAATTTTACAATGGGTCTTTTACTTAGTAAGAGAGGAAGAAAAAAAAGAGTGATTATTGATTAATTTGTTAATTGGTAAAACAATGTGGTATTCATAATATCCATAAAAAATACCCAACCATTGTGAACCTCTATATCAAATAAACAAATAAAATTGTAGATTACAAATAGTCTCCTCACAAAACTAAATGCTAAATTAGTCTTACTGACATAATTATATATAAATTTAGCGTATCAAAGAAATTTCTCGATAAAATTATCTTTTTAAAAAAGACAAAATTTCTTTTGTATTATAAAATAATCCAACATTTGTTGTCATCATCTTTAAAAATATTTTTATCTTTAAATTATTGGTACATTCACGGAGTATAAGTTAATGTTCAAAGTACATACGGTACCTTCCATAATAAAAATCAACCGTTTAATTAAACTTCACCCCACATTTGTCAAATATGTATACAATCGGTTTAAAATAAGTTTAGAAATACTTTTCTCAGAAATAACATAGTGGGAAAATAATTAAGAAGTTTGATATAAAGAAAAAACAGTTAATTAGAGTAATCATAAAATATGAAAGAAGAAAAGAAAAACAGATTAGTAAGAAAGTGAGAAGTCAATGAACATAATAAGGTGTAAGAGAAAAAAAGAAAAAAGAAAAAACCCAAAACGGCATTGTTTGTTTGGGTTTTGGGTTTTGGCTGTTGGCTTTACTCAGATCTCAGTATTCTGCAATTTCGAAAAGCCAACTCCTCTATTTGTCTTATGCTATTTGTCTACAAGCTTACGGAGGCATTTCCATTTCCTTCTTCTTTCATTAACCTCAATTCTCCAAATTCTCAATCCCCATCCTCTTTTTTACATCTGTCGTCTCTTTCTTCTTCTTCTTCTTCTTTTTTCTTTTTCTTTTTTTATCATTACAGTTTTTTTCCATTTATTGGTTCATCTTCTTCTCTCCTGCAATTCTTTTCGTTTTCATATAATTTATAGATGTAATCAGATGGATAGATAAACAAAGTTAGAGATTTAATTTATGTTGTTTTATAAAGTACACACCCAAATCAGATACAGATCTAATTAAACAAAAGGAAAGAAAAAAAAAAAAAAAAAAAAAAAAGAACAAACCCCAGATCAAATCCAAAACACATTGAAAGGGAAATTTCAATTGCCACATTTGAAAGGAAAATGGTTAAATGGACTGAATATGGAAGCCAAGCCACTCATCTGCCTCTGTTGCTGAAATTCATCTTCTCGTAGTAACGAATTGAGAGAAGGGAAAGTGAGAGATGGACCTCATCTTTCCCCCACCGGGCCGGCGGTTTCGATCCAATCATTGCCGGAAACGGAGACCAAGATGCGGACGAGGAAGAGGATGTGGATGAAGTTGTGGAGGAAGATGAGGAGGAGGAAGAGGAGGAGGAGGATTGGGGCTTGGTAAGAGGCCAGATGAAGAGGGAGTGAAGTCGACGGAAGCCGCCGAGGGCGAGAACTACAGATCGGAGTTGTTGGTTGCCGCAGCCGGTGTTAGCCCAGTGTCTGGTGCAGATCAGCTCCCAAAGCCGCTCATCTTCTGCGGTTTTATGCCATTGCTTGCTCACACAGGCCGCCATAGCCAAAGTCCTAGCATCCACATGTTTAAAAACCTCAAACAACAAATTATCATCCAAATTCATAAATCCAGTCTTGTCGGAGCAGTCTTCTCCTCCACCTCCGCGGGTAAAATCTTGGGTTTCCGCCTTAGGTTTCTTCCCCATCTTCCGATCCCCAACCCCATCTGGAACAACTCGCTTCATCTAAAAAAACAAATCGGAAAATCCGGTTTTAGTGAAAAGAAAAGGAGAAATTGAGAGAAACCATAGTGGGTGAGGTTTAATAAGGATCGAATTTGATAAGGAAGAAATGGGAATTGGGTAATGAAGATTGAGGATTGAGGATGAAAAAAAGAAACGAAAGTTGGGTTTGGAATTGGGGGAAGAGTGGTTAAGACTTAAAGCATAAGTTTTGAAGGTTTACGAAGAAGACAAGATGAGAATTGAATGCACTTGGATGCTTTTTTCTCCAAATTGACCAACTGTGTCTTCGCCTTGTGTCTTCTTCCCACTATCACCAATTTTTCCCCTGTTTGTTTTCACGGACAATTAAATCCTCAAACCCGCTTTAACCCTTATTCTCATTTTCTTATTCCTATACTCCCCCTGTTTGGATACACCTCAAACAAACTTTATTCTTCTTTCTCTTTTTCTTTTTTCTTTTTTCTTTTTTTTTTCTTTCTTTCTCTATTTTACTTATTTTACAATAAATAACATTGTGTGCTCATAGTTGATGCCAAAGCAAATTAATTTCTATTCTATTGCATTTCTAAATTACTATTTATTATTATTCTGTAATTCTCCATTTACCCTAACCTACTCTCTTTTCAATTTTCATCCTTATTTTATTTTACTTTTAGTCAAGACTTTCTCAATATTTCCACTATTTCAAATGACTTTATTTGCCGTTGACTAATTTAAACTAGGAGCGTGAGAGAAATATCGAAAAATCAAGTTCACGGACAAAAACCTACCAAACCAAATGTGGCCGGTCTAAGAAAAAGACAAGTTTTGGTTGATGTCGTTTTAGTAAAAATACAAACCCACTATAATTATAAAAAAAATTCAAAGGCTTAAACGGACTAAAATCAACTTTTTTCACTTCCTTAAGATCAGGTTGGTTTGGAAACCTACTAAACCGTCTTAAACAACAATCTTTGACAACCCACTCTAATGAAGATCACATATGATGCTCAATTCCGACATTGACCACCTCCTTTGACTGATTTTGACGACCAATTTTGTTAATGACACATTGGCAACCAATTCATTGGGTTTATTGGTTTTCTTTCATAGTACTTTATGATTTTTAGTTTATAACCAAGCAAATAAAACTTTGGTGTTAAAATACATTTGAGAAAATGTGACCAAACAATACATTGATGTTTTTATTAATTAATTTAAACAATTTCTATAAAAGAATTATTAAATGAAAATAACTCGTTAAAAACTTTTTTTCATACGTAATCTAAACATATTAATTTTTTTTATGGTCTCATCACATTTTAAAGTAAGAAAGTTGTGTATGTATATATTGAAAACACAAAGTCATTCATAAAATTGACCTAAGAAATTTGTCAATAATATTTTACAACCGTTTATATATTTTAATTCAATTTATACGATAATAACAACTTATTTTAGTATTGCGAGCTTCAACTGAAAAAAAACACATTTCATCATAAACCATTTATTCTACTTTTTGCACAATAAACCTATTATTAATTATATTTTGAAGAACCATATATCTAACTATTTAAGTTGACAATATATTTTATGTATGTCATCGTGGTGCGATGATGACCTATACTCGAGAACAACTATCGCATATATATAAAACCTTTTGTACAAAATTACTTTGAAGTTACAATTTTTTTTTTTTATATCCTTAAAATGTGAAAAAATTTCTATAAATGAAAGTACAGTGACAAAAAGTCAAGATAAAATATAAGAACATAAATGAAAGTACTAAGAAAATAAATACTTAAAAGTATATAAAAAGATTGAACAAAACAAAAAATACAGACTTGAAATGAAAATAAAATCAATTTATTGACATAGTGTGTATGAATGTGCCAGGGTATATGAATCTTTAATAATCATCCCTTTTAGGGGAAAAAATAAAATGAATTTATTTTGTCAATTTGATTTGTTTTATTTATTAATTTAGACTTTCCAGTTCTATTTGATTTCGTAGTCTCAATAATTCCAAACAGCAATAAATGATTAAGTTATAACACAGAATTAATGTGGTGTTAATCCGTTCTAACGAGGTGATAATGCGACAAAAAAAAAGTGTACTAATTGTATAATTCTTTTTATAGGAAGGTCATCGGAAAAGTCCACAAAAAATCAACCATCCAAATTAGAGTTAAAAACAACAAGGGATCAGAAGTGACTCTAAATAAGAACATCAAAAGACCCTTTCATAAACCAAAATTGATGAGCAACAACAAGGTTACTCGACCTTGGCCAATAGGTGAATCGAGCAACTCTTTTGATTTGATTTTGTCAACCACGTTTGAGATATATTTTAGTAACATAATTTTACTCAATGTTAATCAAATCGTTGTTTATCTTGTGTATAACTATTTTGTTATGAGAACGAAATGAATGGAACTCATATCTTGCACATGTTTGCATCATGGTGAGCTCTTTATACACTTATCATCTTACTTGATTATTATGATCTTGTCTCAAATTGTTTTTTAAAGTTGTTAGATGATTTTTAACCATTTGAAAATTTAAATCATTAGCAATTTCAATCTAAAATTACCGATAATTTTTTAAAAAATAGTTAACTATAAGTTGCATTATTGCCAGTAGTTGGTTGTGTTTTTGTACAATTATTCATATAAAACCCTTAATTTATAAGGTAGATAATTAATTTACCAACATTATAACTTTATCTACTTTTATTTTAGCGTCAACGTAGAAAGCTTTAATTTGAAATCACTCCAATATCATTTTCTTCCATTAATATTAATAGTTTACGTGTTAGATTCTAATAATGTGACAAGATTACACGTATAGTTTATGTGGAAAGCTTTTAGTTTAACATTGATCTTGAAAATAAATAATGAAAGTAAGAAAAGATATGAATGGGTTTAATGTAATGTTATTTAGAGGTTGGGTGATGTGGTTTTGACTTTGGTAGAAAACTACAAGTGTGTTAGGTTGGTTGGTCATTGGGAGAAAAGAAAAAACAGAAGCTCCTTTTCTTTACAAGCCCACAAAATATGAATATATAAAAGTCTTAAAAAATGTTATATAATAAAACCAATTCCTATAATAAGAAGAGAAAAAAAGGGGAACTATTTAATATAATTTCATCAATTCTATCCATAATCCTTATGATTAGATAAAACTCTCCTAAATGCTTTCATACGATAAAGTATTATCGTTTGATTATAATAATTTGTGTTTGTGGTGTACATTATTTTAGTTTGAAAAGAAAATAGTATATACATTATAGTAAAAAATAAAATGTAACAAGAGGTGATTATAATAGTTTTAGATAATATTTGTCCCAAACTTCTACTTAAAAATTATTGATCTAAATCTTACTTTGATCCCTGAACTTTTTAAAACTTTTGTTTTAGTCCCTAAACTTTTAAAAAATGCATATTTTAGTTCATGCGGTTAAGATTCCATTAACTTTCTAAGAGAATGGTGAGGTGACTTCAATAATTAGATGTGACTAGACTATCAAATAAGATAATCGCTTTTAATAATCTAGGGTTTTAATTTTAATTATAGTTAGATGATTAATTGATGTTTTATCAAATAACTCAAGAAATTAGTGTCTTCTAAATATCGATAGTCATCGTTTTGACGCATTGTCATTTTATTTCATTTTCTCTACTCATATGCTATATGTAATTCATCCACGTACAAATTTTTTAATTTCTAAAGTTTAAGATATTTTATAATTCATTCAGCTGATTTTTTCTTTCTTTTCCTTTTTTGGGTTTTTGTTATTCATGGTGGAAATATTTGTTTGCAATTTCGTAAAATTTGTTTTATACAAGTATTGTACTTATTTTATTTTTCTAGTTTATATTACCGTGTAATGGATGTTAACACCAATATATGAATTCTATTTTTTTTTGTTATAGTCAATGTTGTTTTTCTGATTTGCTCAACATTTCAATTTGAAAAATAAATAAATCTTTAATTTTTTAAATTTAAAGTTTATTTGATTAAAAACTTGATCATGTTTCTTTGTTGGCATAAAAAAATTAGTAAGATTTATGAATTATTTAACAATTTATTTAATATGATGAATAATCTAGAGTCTAATTATTTAAATATGGAACTCACATCATAAGTATGTTTAACGAAATTCTAAATAACAACCATGATGAAAGTAATTTTTTTATTTTTTTTTAATTCGAGAACCAAAATAGACATTTATACAGAGACCAAAATAGAAATGAGAGAATTTAGATGGTAAATAAAAAGTTTTGAAAAATGATAAAAATAAAGGAAAAAAGAAAAAAAAAAAGAAAGAGAAAGGGAAAGGCAAAAGGTGAAGTGGAAGTGGTTGGGAGTTGGGAGTAAAGTAACTTTAGAATTGCTTTATATTACAGCTACCTATTCATAATCTTATTGTGCGGTTTTTTGTTTTTTGCCACAAAGATTCCAAGCAATATTTTCGAGAATCGTTTCCGATAACGATGTTTTTGGCATTACATTATCTCTCTCTCTCTCTCTCTCTCTCTTTTTTCACTTTTTCTTTCTTTTATCTATTTCCCTTTTCCACACCAATGAAAATTCAATTCAATCTCTTTTTATTTCTTTATTTTATCTTTTAGGAAATGAATGAATGATTACTTCTTTCTTTTGTTTTTAACCCAATATTTGCCTAATCTTATTATTATTCAATTAAAACAACTAATTCTGCTTACCTGGAAAATCTGGATCTCTCTTCACTTAACCCTCAGGCCTTATTGGGCCTAAATGGCCCACTACACATATCACCAACCCTTCTACGTCATCATGATTCATTAATAACTAATAAATGGAAAAATAATTTCACTTCCTTCATTTCTTATACCTCTACGTAACCACAAAGGCCATTCTCCTTTTTCAACAATTATTGTATCTTTAAACTTCTCATCTTTATCCTTCTCCAATACAAACCAATTTGAAGGATATACATATCAACTCTGGAAGAAAGTTAAATCATGTATTTATCAATTTTGTTTTTTCTTTTTGTTTTTAATTATTTCTACTTTCTTAATTAAATTAATATATATTTTTAAAAATTTTCAACTTTTATTGTTGGTTTTAATAACATTTCTTGATGTGTCTCAAACTATTGAAGTATATCTCTTTTTTGGTCCAGACTAATTCTTAACCTATAGTTTATTTGATTTTTGAATGTACCTCTGTTGAAGTAGATTTTAGTAATATGCATATTGCACTAATGTCAAATCCAAATACCCTCTTTTCTCTTTTGAATAAATTCTCTTTACCTTAAACCCAAATTATGTCCCAACTTTAAAAAGTTTCGAAAGCCAACATTATACTACTAGATGCTTTTCTAACACCAAACAAACAAACAAACAGAATCTATACCTTAGCGTCCATTTTAATCAACAAATTAGATTAACTTCTTCCAATAATTTCATTTTATGAAACTCCCACGTTCAAATTATGAGTTCACACCTATCTGACCATCATCAACAAAATTATATGTTCAAGGACTTAGCTGGAATTATTGGGATGAAGCAAAGCCACAACCGCGATCACCAGAAGAATGATGATCAGGACAGACTTCATTTTCCAACGAGTCGTACGTCCTCAATGTCGTTTGAAAAAGAACAAACAATAATCTATATAGGAAACTTTATGTATATATATATATAGGGTAAGAGAAAGGGAGTGGCCCACTTCACAAAAACCAAAATCCAATTCCAATATTTGCTTCGTTACTAAAATTTTGTTTTGGACGGAAACATTTGAAAAGTGAGAGTGTGGGTGAGGTTTGGCTTGGCTTGGCTTGGCTTGGCCCATGTTTATTGGATTAATGTCGTTGAATGTCAAAGCTATGACCATTCCACTGGACGGCTCAATCTGAACCACCCGTGAGTCACAGGACACAAATCCAACAATGCTGCCCCCACCCCCCGTCGCAACCGTCGGCCGTTCAAATCTTAACCCGTTTCCCATCGTCCGTCAATAACGTTAATCCTCGACTCTAATATACAATCATGGGTCAAAGGGTCTCGTGTGTGTGATGATCATGATTATGATTTACATGTTGAAAAATGTACGTTTTGATTAAAAACAAATGGCACGTAAATTATGGCCTAAGGTTTGAAGTTAAATATTATGGATTAATATGGTTATGAATGGAAATTTTAAGGGATTGATTTATGGGAGAGTGTCTGCTGAGAAATGACAAAGGAAGCGTGCAGATTTTTCTATACTGTCATCTTTGAAGTTTGACGGTTGAAAAGAAAGGTGTATTTTGCTTTTTCCATTGAAACCAGTTGTTGCATTTACATTTTAAAGTGTCTGTGTAATTTTGTTTTTGCCACAGGTTTTGTTCAACTGCACACCAATAACAATACTGTTGGACAGTCCCTTTCCCCTTTTTTGTTTGTGATTATATAGTTTAAACTATATCAATGAAGAGATTCACCCATTGTGTCGGTGTTGTATATATATTCAACAAAAGGTTGGGTTACTTGATAAATACAGTTCTCTACATTTGGTGTGTCACAACCTTAACAATAAGGCCGTATACGAATTAAATGCTTATTTATGCATGAAATGGACATAATTTATGTAATTTTTTAGACCCTCTAAAGACGATGAACAAAAGATGAATTTATTCCGTCGATCAAACTAAAACTTTCTATACATTAGTAGAAAAGAAAAATCAAGTGGTGGGTCAATTAAATCTATTTTATGCACCAAATACAGTTGTCTAATAAAAATTACTTTGATCATGTAATTTGAAAATTGTTCGATTTTAGTTTTAAACTTGTAATTTTTCAGTTTAGTTATTTGTGAAGTATTGTAAAACGTGGGAGGGAGGTGGATGAAGGTTGTTGTCAAATCCACCCAGCTCAATTCCAAGACTTAATTTTAGGTGAGAAGTTACATTTGAATTTCTTCATACCAATAATGAAACCGTCGGAGTTTTCTCCTTCATAACTAAACCATCCCCCACTAACCGGCAATACTTGGAATTTTTGTCTACCTCAATTCACATTAATGATCAAAAGTTTAGATGTTGAAATTCTACTACTAAAAGTATACTCAACATAATTTTAGATGAAACTACATAGCTATCTAATAGTATCGAAAACTTGTTGTGAAAGCCAAATAAAAGAAAATTGATAAAAACGCATGAATTTTGTTTTTCGATTTAAGCGCCAAAGTCAACTTCCCAACAGCATTCCTCCCAATGGATACACATTTGACAATACAAATCCCTTAGCTTTCACGAGTCTTTGAAAATCCTTTAAATATTAAAGATCAGCAGAGTCAAATAATCACACGTAATTGGTATTTAACCACCGTTCCCATTCTTCACAATCCAAAATTAAGCTCATCCTTCACCTTATATATACCCCAAATTATTCCTCATTCTCCTACTCAGAATCACCGAACTCAGCCAGCTCAACGGCAACCTGAAGAATAAGCAAAAGGGAGATCAATGGCAATGGAATTAAGCACTAAAAGTATCTGTTTTGTTGTGGGTGTTCTGTTAATGATGGCTTCGACCCATTTTCTAATTGTTGAAGGCAGAGTTTTGGGATCAGAAGAAGAGAAGTTAGCTGATATGAAGGAGAGAATGGAAGATATGAAGCCAATAGTACTCATGGACGAAGCTAATTCATTAAGTAGCAGTAGTCACAGTTCGTTTAGGAGTTTGAGTTTCGTGTTGGCGTCTGGGCCTAGTAAAAAAGGACCTGGGCATTAACCATTTTTGCCAATTTCTTCTTCATTCCATTGTTATTGTATACTGACTCTGCACAAAAGTAGAGGCTTTTTGTATTAGTTTTAGTGAGGGAAGTTTTGTTTTGTTTCTTCATTGATTTAAATAACAGAGTTTCATGATGAAGAACAACGTTAAATTCTCATTACAAAGCAAGGGAGTGGAAGAAAAGCGAGGAATTTGGGGGAATATGTTTCTGTTTTTGGTAAAAGACAGATAGTTGATATGAAAACAAAGTGAAAGGGAATTGGGGAAATCGAGGATTTGTTTGACCAATTCTTTGTTTATATTTGCAATTTGATTGGGAATCCCCTGTTTTGTGGACTTAGTGTTTGATGACTTCAAATTTAGAATCTTTATTTTTTAAACCTTCATTTCTTTTTATAGTTCTAAATTTTTCATAAACTAAATTTATAGTACAATGTATTCAAATCTAATGAAATTTAAAGATCGTTTATTGAAAAAATGAAAGTACAAGTTAATAAACAAAACTACTGATTAAATAAAAGTACCAAAAAAACTAATATAAATGAAAAATAACTCCAAACGCAAATCTTCTTACCACATTTGAAGGGCTTAAAAGTACATTTAAACTAACTAATATGAACATGTTTTGATGGTTAAAATGATAATAAGGATTGACGGTTCAAAATTTCAATAATTTTCTAATACATTTTATAAAAATTATTGTAAATAGTAAACGGCTAAATATATTTACAAAATTTAGTAAAATTTCAAATTCTACCCATGAAAGACATGATCGATACCAATAAACTTCTATTGATGTTTATCATTGAGAAATTTAAAATTTTACTACATTTACTATATTTTGTAAATATTTTGGTTTATTTCTTTTTATATAAAATTGTCTAAATTTATCACTTACCATTTTTAGGAATGATTACCCACTGAAGAATTATTGAAACAAAATTATAAAAATATATTTTGAGAAAAAACATATTAAAATAAGTTAATATTTTTGGGCAAAATGCCAAAATCTTGCAATATCACTCTCAAACTTCTAATGGTAAAAATTATATCCATAAACTTGTATTAAATCTTAGTCAAATTGACCTTCAAATTTATATAATAGTATAAATTATAACATTTTTTATAAGTTCGAGGTACAATTTTATCATTTATTAGTGCAATTTCTACAATTATTTATAGCTTGAGGGTTTAATTTTAACAAACATAGAAGTTTAGTTAAAAGTTTGATGATATAATTATAACTACAATCATATATTCTAAGGATATCTAAGAGTTGATTTAGTACTAAGTTCATTTGGTCCAAAGGAGTGATTCAAATTCAATCTAACAAATAGCTAAATAGCTAGGTTGGGAAAGCCCAATCAAACTTCTTAGTTTAAGCTAAGCTTGAATTTGAACTTGGACCTCTCGAACCTGTTGTGGAAGCGGAGCAATGGCAAATAACAACTTAAAGTATTAGTCTATATAATATTTAGAAAAATTATAAATATATCAAAATCTTTCTAACAATAAAAGTCTTATCACTTAAAAACTTGGTAATATTTGCACTTTTTTTTTTCTTTAATGTTCTTATACACTAAATTATTATTAATAACATTACTATCCATTACCACTCGATTTTGGCTGGGTACCAACACACCTACACTGTTAAACAAAGGCAAAGCATATTTACACTGATTCTGGAGATGTCCAGTTTCAAAATGCATCATGTTCATATAAATAAACCAAACAATTCAATCAGCAGGTAATCCAGAAACCAAACATTTTCATTACCCACATGATGTCAGAGTTCATTTAGTTTCTCATTGTAATTAACTCAACCTGCTTCATTTATGTAGAGAAAGGAAGTAAATGAATGGTAGAAGTGAATATGTATTACGTGTGTGCTATTACTATGTCCATATCTACATATTATCATCAATAATTTGTAAACCTGCTGTATCCCAATGACAAGGCATAGTCCCACATCAATAGGACGTTGACAGAAATTCTAATACTTCTTAAGATTACTGATACTCATCCATGCCAAATGAAACTGAACTAGTCTACAAGATCTAGTGAAGCATGACTGAGCACTATACAGCACGGAAAAATTCATGGCAATGAAATTCTTGGATGGAAAAAAAAGAGCAGAAAGAGGAAAATTCAGTAGCAACACTGATGTCCATATTGAGAATGGAAGAGAATAAGAAGTCACAAAGGAGAAACAGAGAGTAAATAAGACCAATTTATCATACAGATCCATGTGCGGACTACCAAACCTTATGCATGTGGTTTTAAGTTAGAAACATGTTACCGAAATAGTTGAGCAAACCTCATGAAACAAAACTTTTTGGCAATCAAGAAGATGATGAGAAACAAAGTAAAAAGAGAGCCTTGATAACACTATACATAATAACAAATTGTTGAACAAAATCTCACCCAATATTAAAATATCAAGCTGGGGTTATGTTCCAAGCGATTGAGAAAATCTTGCCACATTTTGATTATTGATAACAGCCACCAGAATTTTGCAGGCAGGCATGTCTCTCTTGAAGTTAGAGGTATGCATCATACCAATTTGATCATACAACACAGACACATGTATAAACAGAGCTAGAAGGATTATTGTACAACAAGTACGAATATCCATGGTATCAAGATGACAACATGACATGGCCTGCCGACCAGAGATTATGACACAAAAGAAACGGCAATGGAACTTGCACAAGCAACTCAAGGAGTGCATTCCCAAAGATGCATTTTTTCCACCAGGAGTCAAGATAGGTTTAAAATGTGCTTCAATCAATACCCAGGTTCAAAACCAAAAAACCACCCATAAACAACAGACAATTATCATTTTTCCACCATGAACTACAAGGTTCAAAACACCAATGTAACGAATATAAATATAACACAAGAAAGGAAATCTTAGTTGCGGTATTTTCCATTGCCACCTAAAACTAAAAGCGATTCCCACCTATCTAATTTCTTATAGATGGCAATGTACTACAATTAAAGCCCTAATTCTACTCGGCCACCAAACAACCAGAGCCGTAGCAACGAAACAAAAAAAATCCTATGTAAGGAAATGAACCATTAAACGAGACAGGGATAAGGAGTTAGCCACATTCTAATCAAAACATGTTTAGGAACAGAAGATCATGGACAAATTATGTATGAAAAACGCAACTTTAGATTGTAAGAAAATATAAAATAGACAGAAAAGCACAAAATGAGTCAAGATATAAGGGGGCGGGGGACCTAGACGTTCAAATTAAAAGGTAATAATTCTCATGTAAACATCACAGATTCATAAGCAATACAAACAGATATCCGTAGAAGAAACCCTCAAAAACCATTCTGAAAACCTAATTCACATTCTACGAGAACAAAGTCCTAGGCGAATTAGGATTCTTCAACAGATGGGGTTTCCTCGTTGGTGGTGGTCAACACAACAGGAGGTGACGAAGCGTTTTCAGCTGTAGAATCAGATGCCGCTCTGGCCTTGACAGTCTCGAGCGTACGCTTGCTGATCTCCCTCGAATAGAGTTGAAGGATCTCGATCCCATCGTCGTCGACACTGGCTTTACAAGCAGCAAAAGAATAGGCTTCTTCCTCTATAAGACGAGCTGCTTCAGAGGCCTCTTCTTGGGGTACAGTGCCATAGCGCTTGGAGAGAACAGAAGGGTTGGAGAGGGTCTCAATGAGGCGTTTGATGACAGCGTCACGGGTGCGTTGGGAAGGAGGCCAAATGCTGAAGGAGGTGTTGAAAGATTTGGGTGATTTGGTTGATTCCTTAGCCTGATCTCCAATTTGGGAATCCGTCGGAGGGGTGGGAGAATCGTGTTCGGTGGGGGTGCCGGCGGCGATCTGAGGGTCAGACATTTTGGGGGAATAGGAAAAGGGGGGGTTGGAAGGTATGGAGATTTGGAAATGGAAATAAGAAGAAAGGGGAAAGGAAGTGCTTGGGGGGTGGGTATTAAAGAGCGGAGCACCGTGAAGAAAGTATCGGAAATGATGAATCACAGAGAATCGGACGGTGGGAATAATTCAGTGTTGTAGGTATTGGAATTGATTGGGAAAGGGAAAGTTGTAGAGGCGTCATCAATGGTTTCGTTGGGAGTTCAAACTACACGGTCCATCCAAGCGCGTCCTTTGTTCGGCTCTGAGTTTTTATTTTCTTTCATTTTCAACCTCATCTCACTTCTCTTTATTTATTTATTTTTCCACACTTCTTATCTCTTTAAATCTTTAGTTTAAGTTTGTATTTCTTATGAAATTTTTCCTAAACCATTTTAAGATTGATATGATTATTTCAAATTTTTGTTAGTTGTGCTTTTTGAAAAATCAACGGTTGTGCTACGAACTAAAATATTAATATAATTAAATCATATGAATTAGATTGGACTTGTTATGTTTACTTAAGTTGATAATTAAATTATAGATTTATTATAATATATATTTTAAAAAATTTTATGATTTGAAAATTTCAACTAATTTTGCTTCATGCGAATCCCTCATAAAAGTTTAAGGAAAATAGTAATTGTCATAAACAATGAATAAATTTAAATTTGGAAATACATGTGAAAACATATCTTAATATGAAAGAATTTTATTATAATATATTTATTTAAATGGTTAAAGAAATGAGTAGATTTCGCACCTTAATTATAGTTTCGAGGTGATTCTTTTAGATTATCTAATAATTTGAGGACAATCTCAAATGGATACTAATCCTAAGAGATTCTTAGAGTTATAAACTTTTTTGGAAAATTATAATGTACAACCATTTTAAGGATAAATTACAAATATATGGTCGATTCTCAATAATAATTGATTAAGGTATAGTTACCTCGTCTATAATCTTGATACATTAGTTTATAATTCAAATAAAACTGACACCATACAACTCTAAAGCACTAAAATAATGATACTGAGGAGGGAAGATTCATAAAATAGAGAATAATAGGGATACGTGTGGATATAGTAGTATTCAGCATATCATAATAGCAAGCCAATTGCCAAATTTTACTTCTTATTTTATATTCCTATATAGTATACTTCTAGATTTCAAAGGTCCTTTATAATATTATACTTAATTAGTAAAGTAACCAAATCAAAGCTGAGCAAGCAAGTGAAGCATGGAGTTACGAGGTTTACACATTGCCTCCAAAGCTTTCGCTTTCGGCATAGTGATTCCACTCCCTTCAGACAAGTCTATTTGTTCATGTTCATCAACTTTCTCCCACTCAAAGCACTGAATCAGAGTTGCTAATGTCAATCCCATAGATCGTTGGGCCAGAGCAAACCCTGGACAAGCCCTCCTCCCCATTCCAAAAGGTATCCACTTGTACGATTCAACACCTTCCCAATTTAGAAACCTCTCCGGTCGAAAGCTGGTGGGATCCTCCCACACTTTCGGATCCCTATGAATGGCCCATGCATTCACCATCAGCATCGTTCCTTTGGGTATCTCAAATCCTTCAATACTACAATCCTCACTGCATTCATGTGGAACCAACAATGGAGCTGCTGGAAACATTCGAAGAGTCTCGTAGATTATAGCTTCTAAATATTTTAGTTTACCCACATCACCTTCCTCCACCATTTGATTTTCTCCGATACAGTCTCTTATCTCGATCCAAGCTTTCTCCATCACCATTGGATGATTCAAAAGTAGTGACATTGCCCATTCTATTGTTCCTGAAGTTGTATCTGTACCTGCAGCCAACATCGTCTGTACACACAAATCAAATTTAAGTTAAACTATTACCTACAAAACTATTATATCATAAAGTTAAACAAAATTAAATGGTTAGAGAATTATATTGAAACTGTAATTATTACCATTTAAGTTATGAGCCTAAATATTAATTACTATTTCTATACAAAATTCAGAAACAAATACTTTAAATTACATTATTGTTTTAGTTCACAGATTGATGATTTTATATAGTATGAAACAAAAGGATGTAAATTTTGGCCAGGTGGTGGATTAGGAGATAGTACATAGAGTGTTGTTATTCATGGTGAAGACAAGTGGATAGAAAAGTCTGTTTGGGGGTTTCTGCCACATTGATAGGTGTTGATATTCTCGTCCAAGAGTGACACCGCAATTTATATTATCTTACAACACAATAACAACAAATCCATATGTATTTTAGAACTCCAATGTTAAAAGATTATAAGATACTTACTGTTTGAATTATCTTTGACTTTATTTAGAAATATAACTCTTTATCATTGATAAAAATTGTACTATATTTTTTAAATTATTTTAGTTCATTTTTCACATATTTGGAAACGACCCGTTCAAAAAAATAGTAAGAAGAAGAATATTCCCCTTTAATCTATAGATTATACTCCATTTTTAAATATGTTTTATAGTAAATTAAGATACTTATATGTTTAGAGTTATTGCTAAAATGAAGTAAAATCATTTTTCAGGTTAAACTACCCATCAATCCAAAATCTTCAAGTAGTCGTAGTTATGGTAAATTTGATTAAATTTATTAAAAAAATGCTTAGTACATGATGTTCGTATATTTTTTGCATTCCACCAAATTTATCATTTGATTATAGCAATAGGCCTTAAAATTTTATAGAATGTCTAATAGGTAAAAATCAATATTAAAGGACAATTTTTTTTTGATATAACAGGAATTTTGATCATCAAAATCTGATTTTTTTTCGATATCACATGTTAAATTGATATTAAAATTGAATCTTTATTTTTCTTTTTCTAGTAAGAAAAGGATGCATATAGATTAAGTTAGCATCTAATCATAACATGCTTTTTTTTTGGAAATTCTTATTTTATTTGTAAGAGGAGAAGTGTGGAAATGGTGTAATTTAAACCATATAAATTATATTTGGAGCGATCATCAGTTGTCAATTCAATATAGTTCTCGTTTTTCATTCAACTCATTTCGATTTGGATACTAAGATCTAAACTATATATCAAAAGGGTTAAAAATGAAGTTGTTATTTTTAAGGAAGTTACGGCTACTTACCAGAACGTGACCCTTGATTATATCATCGGAGTAATACTGAGGTTGAGATTCTTGCAAGGAAAGCAAAGTTCGAATCATAGACGTTTTCCCCTCTTTCTGTTTTTCCTTCGGCCAACGTGAAACTCCCTTTTCTCTCTCTTCATCAATAAGTTTCTGTAGAAAAACATCTGCTCTTCCACTCGCTTTCATCATCTTCTTCTTAACTCCTTCAATATCAAACACTCTCAAAATTGTAAAAAAATCTGCCGCATTAGTAGCCCCACTCAGTTCAAGTAGCTCTTTCATTATCTCTCTAAATTCCAATGCTTCTTCCACATCCTCCACTTCCACACCGTAATACCTTTTCCCACTGATCATCCTCATCACCGTATTGAATGAAAGTTCCTTCAATTTGGACTTCATATCCACCACAACAAAATCCCCCCGCCCACTACTCCATTTGTACAAATTATTCTTTACCCATAACTTCAGTTCTTCCACTCGAATGTTGAGATACGTGTTGAGCCGGTGGTTGGAGAGTAGCTCTGTTGTGGCGATGCGGCGCATGTTGCGCCAGTGCTGCCCGTACGGTGCAAATCCCATGGCGGTGTAGTTGTAATTGATGTATTTTCCTGAGAGTAAGCGAGGGCGGTTGGCAAATACGATATCGTTTTTGGTGAAGCATTCACGGACGGCAGTGGGGGAGGAGACGACTACCACGGGACGGGAGCCGATTGTGAGGGATAGAATTGGACCGTATTTGTTGGAGAGATCGTGTAGTACTCGGTAGAAAGGTTGTTTGAGGAGATGGAGGTGACCGATTATGGGAAAAGAAGGTGGGGTTGGTGGACGTTTTTCTTGGTTTCTCACTTTTCTGAGGTTGGAAAGAAGAATGAGAGTACTGATGAAGAGAAGAGAAAGAGAAAGGCAAGTAAGTGTGTGAGGTTCCATGGATGGATGCAAGAATACAAATGCCTGCCATTTTCATTCTTTTATACAACAATAGCAGGGTGGGGAGGGGAAGCGGATAAATTTGTATGGAAAACGTTTTCTTAATTTTTTGCACTCTACAACGCATGGACAAGTGTTAGATGTAAGAGGATACATGCATCTTGGGATGCAAGGGGTGATAATCCGTCGACTCGCAGTTGATTCTTTTGACTAAATCACCACCCAAATTGACTATAAACTCGATTTAGTTTAATTATATCCATTGGTTGTTTGCTACAAAAGCAAAAGTGTAAAATTTTTCACTATATAAATTAACAATAAGTGATATATGTGGTTGTTGAACAAAAATATTTGGCCAATTAAGCACCAAATGTTGATATCCATAATTTAATTAAGTTTGGGTAGTCAAGTTTTCTTATATCCAACTAATTCAATTCCCACCTAATGTAAAACCTCACCAAAAAATAATGGGTCCAAGTCCAAACCCAACAAGTAATGGATCCAAGCTCAAACCCACCAAGCAAAATGGGTTCAAGCCCACATAAAGCTCATGGAAATTTTCTATAAATAGAGACGTTCTAATTCATTTTGAAGATCTTTGGTTGAAGGAAGAATTAAAGCTGTGAAGTTCCGAAACTCTGAATAATTGAATATTCAAACTTCTACAAGCTCTCATGACGTGAGATCAACATCTTTTGAAAGATTGAAGACTTAAAAGATTAAACTTTTTTTGGATTCAAGAAGATCGAAGTTCAAATCGACTTGCAATTATAGCATCCTGAAGACCGAAGACCAAGAATTTCTAAGTTTTTAACTTGTATTTGAGAGAAAACATCAAAAGAGTAAATACTAAAGATTGTATTCACTATTCATTATATAAATCAATATACAAAGTTTAATTCCATAAATTAAAATTTTTCTGAAATCTCGTGTAAACAGTGGTGACTAACAAATTTCTAAAAAAAAAAATTGATCATTTTTTTTTACATATTGTTCTTTCTTTATGATTGAGAAAACAATGTACAATGCAAAAAAACAAAAAAAAAAATGAAATGAGTGTAATTTGATTTGCATCCAAAATTATTGTTCCACACTTTACATAAAAAAAAACGGAATTGAAGCTTTCATTTTATCGACTAGAAAAATGAGAGAGTTAATGTTACCGTTCACACAAGATTTCAAAGAAATGTATTTCGTGGAATTGAATTTTTTTATATTGATGAATATTGTGAATACAATCTCTAGTATTTACTCCTTTGATGTTTTCTCTCGAATACAAGTTAAAACTTAGAACTTCTTGATCTTCGGTCTTTAGGATGTTGTAGTTGTAAGTCGATTTGAACTTCGATCTTCTGGAATGCAAAGAAAGTTTAATTTTCTGAGTCTTCAATCTTTCAGAAGTTGTTGATCTCGAGGTTGATACGAACTTGCACGTCTTGAGAGCTTGTAGAAGTTTGAATCTTCAATTCTTTAGAGCTTCAGTGCTTCACAGCTTCAATTATTCCTTTAACCAAAGATCCCAAAAATAAATGGCAATGGTCTCTATTTATAGAGAAATTTTATGGGCTTTAGGTGAGTTTGGGCTCATTTGCTGGTGGGCTTGGACTTGAGCCCATTTGCGAGTTAGGCTTGGACTTGGGCTCATTCGCTTCTTGGACTTGGGCTTGAGCCTAATTGTTTATTTGACCATATTTACTGTGATGATATGACATAATTTAATTGGTTAAAATTTCTTGTTCAACCGTTACATTATAGTAAAAAAAATTGTAAATAAAGGATCTCTCTCTCCTTAATTAAATTTTATTATAAATTCATATCTTAGAATAGCTTTTCTAAAAATGAATTGTTGTAAAAGAATGTCCATACTCCTTTGGGATTCGCATTAAAAAGATACCTTAAGCCTTATGGGCTAAAATGAAGAGGACAAAGGTATGGCAATTGGGTTGGATTTAATGCACTAAAGTTTATCACATTTTTGGAACCTATACGACTATATCCATATCACTAACTTTTACTTTGTATATATACCAGATTTGCAGGCTAGCATCATTCAAGTACTCTCCTCAAACTATCTTGTATGCTAAATTATTTTGATTTTAACTTTAGAAAACAAGTTTCATTATACTTCAGAATTTGGGCTGTATTTACAACCATAATAATCATAATATATAATACAAAAATAAATAGGTAAAATTATTTACGGAACATTACAAGACTTTACATTATTCCTTTTCCAAATTTCATGATACAACAAATGCAAACCTTAGCTACAACATACACACACATATATACCTAACGACTTCAAGCATTTTTATGTTTGGGACCAAAACTAAGTTACAACAATATCAAACATGATGTCCAATTTCATGCTTGGACTTGACTAAGAGATAAAATTCAAATTAAAAATGCACGATACATGACAGTTAGATAAATAAGAGGTCATGGCATTAATAATAAATGAGTGACGGAAGGGCGAGGTTTGCACATAGCTTCAAGAGGAATGGCTTTAGGCATAGTGAGTCCAATTCCTGGGCACAAGTCAACATCTTTTTGGTTGTCGAGTTTGCCCCATTCAAAGCATTGAATGAGAGTAGCCAAAGCCAAAGCCACGACTCTATGAGCAAGCCCAGCCCCTGGACAAGCCCTCCGTCCCATTCCGAACGGCAACAATTTACTAACCTCCACAGTTTCTCCTTGTTTAAACCTCTCGGGTCTAAAACTGTTAGGATCTTCCCACATCTTGGGGTCTCGATGGACGGCCCAAGCATTCACCACCAACATGGTTCCTTTGGGAATGTCAAACCCTCCAATCGTGCAATCTTCTGATGATTCACGCGGTACAAGTATTGGAAGAGCTGGAAATAGACGGTAGGTTTCGTTGATTATGGCTTGAAGATAGTGTAGCTTGTTTGTATCTGCTTCCCTTACTAGTCTTTGGTCTCCAACAACCTGGTTTATCTCAGTCCAAGCCTTCTCTAGCACAGTTGGATGGTTTAGGAGTAGGGATATTGCCCATTCTAACGTGCTTGCTGTTGTATCGGTTCCTGCAGCGAGTAAAGTCTGCAACCATAACATTGCTTTAATTAATTAGAGTATTCAAATTCAAAAGACAAATATAATATTAATGTGAGATGTAATCATGGGAATGTTAATATTTAAGATAAGCTTACCAAGAATTGTCCCTTAATAATATCATCCTTATAATACTCAGGGTCTGACTCCTGCAAAGACAACATACTATCAATCATCGTCTTCCTCTCACACCAAGAACCCTTCAATTTCCGCCTTTCATCCACCAGACTTTGAGCAAATGCATCTCCATCCACCCTCACCTTCGCCAATCTCTTCCTAAATCCTTGAAAATCAATCAACTTCAAAATCGACAAAAAATCCGCCGGATACGAAGCTCCACTCAACAGAGGAACTTGCTTCATCGTCTCCTTCAACTCCTTTGCCTCCTCACTCTCCCCCGCTTCGATTTCTTCTCCAAAGTACCTTCTCCCCGCCATTAACATCAATGCAATATTGAACGAAAGCTCCGTCAGTTTCGATCTTAATCCCACTCTACCTCCCTCGTTAACTTCCGCCCTCGTCACTGATCCGTACAATCTTTTCACCCACAACTTCACCTCCTCTTCTCTGATTTTACTCAAGTCGTTGAGACGCTTGGTGGACAGCAATTCGGTGGTAGCTATCCGTCGCATGATACGCCAGTGCTGGCCGTACGCGGTGGCACCAACAGCTGTGTAATCGTAATTGAGGATCTTTCCAGACAGCATTCGGGGGCGGTTGGCAAAAACGATGTGAAGCATTCTTGTACGGAGGAAAGGGAGGAGAGAACCACGAGGGGGCGGAAACCGAGAGTGAGAGAGAAAACAGGGCCGTATTTTTGAGAGAATCTTGTAACATTTGGTGGAATGGTTCTTTGAGAAGATGAAGGTGACCGATTACAGGAAGAGAAGGAGGACTTGGTGGCAGCAGTTTTTTGTGCTGTGTTCTTCGAAATTTGGAAATGAGAAACAGAGCAGTTAAGAAAATGGCTAAGAGAGGGATAGAGATTGGATGAAAATGATGATCGTGAGAGAAGAAGAAAGAAGTTTGTTGTTCCATTTTGAATGGAAATTCAAAATTGTATGAGAATTGTTTGTTTTGTTATCTCTGAATATTGAGTATGGTGTGATGCTAATGCTCTTCATTCCTTGCTTTTATAGATGAAAAATTGGGTGTCAATATCTCTGTATTTTAAAAAACGTTCATAAAATGTCAATATTTTGTGTCCACAAATAAATATATGTACAAATAAGTATATATATATTATATATTCATTCAAAAACATTTAAGTTACAAATACCATTTCATACAAAATGGACACTGATAATAAACCAAACTAAATAAAAATTAATACATTTCATCAACTTGTTGGATCATAATTTATGGTTTAGCATTGATTTGTTCAATTATTATCTAATATACTCTTCTTAATTAAATACTCTTCCAATATTATACTCTTCCAATATTATGATTTCAAATATCCTTACAATTTGCTGATCATTGAGTGTTTTCTTTAATATATAATGGCCAAAAATATACTGCTTGGCACTATTTTCTCCTTTCTGGACCTCTCTCCAAGTAGAAATGATACCACATCACCCCTTCTTCTCACCCTTCCAAGAAAAGAAATGAAATATTTTTTTCTTTTTCTTTTAACAATATTAGATTTTTAAAAATTAATAATTTATTAATCTCTTATAATTTGTAAATATTTATGTTTACTTTACAAACATTACTTTTAAAAAATATATTTTAAAGGTCTAAATTAATTTTATTTTATTCATAATTTATTTTTATTTAATAGTAAATCATCTAATAGATAATCTATTGGTAATATGTGTTTTGTTTTACATTAATCTAAAATATTCATATTAAATAAATCAAGAAAGGATAGGTTCATTACCATATAATAGTTAGAACCAAAATGAAGATGGTTTATTGGAAGATATCTACACTTTGGCCACATAAGGTGTGTCCTTTGAATCTCTTCATATATTGAAGGTCTAAATTAAGTTTTATTCACTAACTAATTGTATAATATAAGTGTTTTAGTATATGTTTATTTGATCCAGAATCTTCTTTTAAAATTATAAGTTTACTCCTTAATTTTCTTTCTCTTCTATTTCAAAATTCAAAAAATCATTAAAATCAAAATTAAAAGTTTCACGTTCCGTTAAAATATAAAATTCAAATTTATATATAATTGTAAATGGTAAAACTACTAAAATATTTACAAAATAAGACAAATTTTCATATTCCATCAATCAATGACACTTATAAAATCTCCAACTATATGGAGAAGATGTTGGGAATCTCAAGTTAGAAAAATCAAGAGAGACTCGTATACTTTTTATAAGATATAGAATACATTTTTTATTAATGTGAATTAGTTTTGAGATAAAACCGATAATAACAAATAGAAGAAAGGTGACAGGACATTTTTTGGTGTAGTTTTGTTACCCTACAAAACCCCCACTTGGGTACGAATTGCACACTCCAACAATGCTAATTTTAACGTTTGCTTTCTTGGAATTTGCACGTGGGAGAAAAAAACTTGCCCAAGTTAGGATGGAAACAAAGGAAATAGACTTTCTCGTGATATATAATTTGTAGGTTTGCCATGTGAGAGTCCAAGACTCTAATATTAAAATTAGAGACTGCGATAAGATAAGAAAAGGAAAAATAAATAAGGTAGAATTTTAAATTTCATGTGAAGTGCAAGTATGATAATTATTTAGAACCACTTAGAATTAAGATAAAATTTAGTTGGAGTAAATATCAGTGACTCCTTCAATCACAAATTCACTTTATTTTTAACTTATTCTTTCTTTTCCTGATCTCTTGCTTACTTTACTAGGTCTAAATATAACCCTAATGTTAGCCTCCACCCACTTAAAAGTTGGATTCATAGCTCAACTTAATTATTAATTGGACTTTAACCGGATGTTTGAGGCAAGGAATTAGTTATATAGTCATATATTATTATAGTTGAGTTATAATAATTTGTGTTTGGAGTAAATTATTTTAGTTTGAAAAAAAGAGATAAATGAAAAATACTAAACCAACTCTCAGTTCCTAATAAACCAATAAACCACAAAGCATAGTTGTACGTAGTTGTTACCCTACAAGACCCACAAGTCTCTCTCCTATTCTCTATTAACTACCATGATTAGCAGGCATTCAGCCAGCACGTGAACTCATGAAAAAGTATGGAGATAATTGAACTGCAAATATGCATTCGATTAAAAAAAATGCAAGCGTACAAATTGAAAGTTCAATTATATACATTTGGTGTCCAAATTTAAAGGAAAAGTTTCACTTGGAATTAGTCATCCCAAAGGACCCCATGATCAAGCAAAGGAAGACACAGACGTGCCAACCATTACTACCACCACTATGGCTAGTATGTTGTGGAGATTGTTTGTATCATCTTTCACTTTGATTTCCAAGATTACTGCGATCACCACCTGTTTCATGATTCATCGCACATTTTAGATTTAATTACAAAGATAATACAAGGCCTATATTTGAACTAAAAGGCTCCTAGTGTGTTAAAAAATTTCAAATAAATTCATAAACTTTTAAATTAAATACAAAATAGATCTCTTAACTGGAAGACTTGGAGTACAACGGCGATGATGAGTTGCGGTTGATTCTGGCGATTGAGCAAGTTTCTAAATAGGTGTTTCACTTCTTTTTCAATTCGGCTCGCCTCGACCAACTCTAGAAACTCTGGTTCGACGTTCTCGGTTCCTCTTATCCTTGTTAGAGTGGCTTTTCCTTCTTCAAGACGACCTCGTTCGATCAAACTGAAAAAAAAATGGGTTGAAGAGAAAAAGAAGGATAGTGAAATGAAGAAAGAACTAATTGAAAAGTAACTTGAACTGATAGAAGCTGAAATTTGTCTGGAAGAGGCCATTGATGAAATGGAAGAGGAATTGAAAAGGACAGAGAAAGAGGAAGAGAAGATCAAAGTGAAGATGGGTTTGCTTGATGAATATTCTACTTCATCAACCAACTTAGAGAAAAAAGCATCAGTCGAAGAGGAAAGGGAAGAAGAAGACGACGACGACGACGACGATGAAGACGCTAATGATGCTCCACCGTTCAGTTTTGGTCCTATTGCAGCCGATCGAGACCCATCAAAGGACCAAAAGCCAAACAAGCCAAGAGATTCATCATTTAAAAACAGTCCCAAGCCTGTGTTTAAACAGATTGAACAGGTTGCGACAGAGGAGGTTTCGTCCGGTAGATGAGGTTGTGGCAGCGCTGGAGTGAAGAGATGGACACGAGGGGCGGTGGTGGTGATGGGATCGAGCGTCGTCCGGAGATGGCCTTCTTCGCATTTGGAGATGGCTTCTTGGCGTGAGTGAGGTTTTTTATTTGGGAAAAAATTTTGATTTGGGGAAAAATCTTGATTTAGGGAAAAACCTTAATTAACCTTAAATTTTATTAAATTTTAATTTTAATTTATTAAAATTTAAAAAATTATTTTATGTATATTCTATGACATCAAATAACTGTGGCAAAAAGTGTAGTAAAAAAATTTCCGTCTTTTCACGTAAAAAACGTGTATTTTCACCAAAATTCATCCATAATATTAGCTTCCACTCCCAATTTGGATTCTAGACTTAATTAGTATCAACCTTTTAATCATTAGTTGGACTTTGAAGCTCAAATTCCGGAGATCTGTAGAGCAACAATTTTAGAGAGAATTATAACAAAATAGTCATTTCAGGCATAATTTGGATAAAGAACTCGCTATATATCAATTCTAAGCCCCTAATGTCTGCGATGAGATAAGATTGTCTTTGTCTTCCACACCACGATTGCAATCCTTCCTCATGCTAAACTGCTACTACAGGACGGTGAGAACAGGTCCTTCATGGGCCACCCACGAGTAGACCTTCGAACGGAGAAGAGAGTTGAACACAACAGCCCGCTTTGGGTTGTTGTTTATTGATTTTTAATTACTAAGTTTTCTAATTAGTAAGTTTATGTTGATGACTTGCAAAATGGAAGAGTTACTGCTTTACTTTTCTTCTCTTCTTGTCAGTATTATTGTTTGATTGGTATTAATTTGCAAAAACAAGATCGAGTTGTACCACATTTAAATTCTAAAAAGTACTATATATATGAACACAAATCAAAACGTTAAACTTGTTACATTATTATACAAAATTAGTGCCAAAGTTCTTGATAAGCAATTGAAGGCCACACACTGTACACTAGAAACAAAAAATATCCCAATCCCACAAGGGAACACACTTTCTACCCTACACACAAACTGACCTATCGAACTTCACTTTCAGTAGTATCGCTACCTCACAAAACAAAAAACAATAATAACTTAAAGGAATTTCCTCTTGATGTAATTTACATGTGGGAAAAGAGATACCAAATTAATTTCATCCCTATCTTTCTCTGTCAATCATGTAGAATTAATCTGATATAATATTGTCCTGATCATCTCTCTAAAGAACAAGCCAAGGGACAATTTGAGTATTTATTCAACATATTGTAAATGTGCTAGGTTATCTGTACAAATTAAACAAGAAGAAAACCTTCTTTAATCCATATGCTGCACATGTTTAAAAAACATTAACCATTTAGGGTGTGTTTGTATTGTATTTGCAATTGATTAAATTAAAAAATAAGTTGATTTTGGAAAAAGGATTATGTATTTAGCAACCACCTAAAATAAATTTTTATAGAGTAATGTGGTTTAAGATAAGCACGTAAAACCAACTTTTAGAAAAATATACTTTGTGTGGGGTTTGATGATCAATCTCTCTAATTTGTATGAAACAATTCCGCTAACACCTTCATCTATCTTCACCAACTAACCTTCGACAACCATCTTAGTCAACTGTCGTCGGCAAACTTTCTTTTAACGTTTTTTCATGGTCGTTGTCTATCAACTTTTGTTGGTCATTTTTCTATGGCTGTTGTTGGCTTAGTTTTGTCAATTGTTTTATGATAACTATTACCGGTCAACTTTTCTCAATCGTTTTTCTATGACCGTTATCGACGAACTGCCAACAACTACTTTTCTGTGATTGTCATCGTTTGACTTCTAATGATATTCATTGTCGCCAATCTCTGATTATCATTTTACAGTAACTATCCCCGACCATCTCAAACCAACATCCTCGATGATTGTTGTCGAACTTCTATCAAAATCTCAACGGACAAATTATATATATATATATATGATTATGCCTATTCACCTAAAAACTAATATGGACATTTAGATTAGGGAAATTGCATAGGGTAGCATTTTGAGAATATAATATAGCAAATATAGCACACTGTTTTACAATTTTGCAAATATGGCAAAATTTGCACTTATACAAATACTCTTCATATTAAATTTGTTTTTATTTTTAAACTACCATTCAATAACTTATTTCTCTTCATCTTTTTAATTTTCTACTCATTATTTATTTTTTTCTCTCACTTTTTAAGGTCCTAATTATTTATTTATTCTTATATGAAAAAAATTATTTGTTCTTTCTGTCTTAATCTTGATTTTATAATATCAATAGTACAATAATTGCAATATGAAATATAATGGTTGTTGATTTGAGTAATTTAACTTCATTTGTGATTTTTTTTTTACTTTCTCCGATGTGTATTTTGAGTTGAATCTTATTTCAAATGATTTTGTTTTATTTTTTTACATTGATTTTATTTTGGTTTTACATTGTCTCAATTTTTTATATCAGTATTGTGATATACTTATATTATATGTATTAGTTGGTTGATATACTTAATTACTAAGTGATTTTCATTTTTAAAAATTTTATGCATTTTATTATAGTATTATTAAGTATATGAATGATATTACTCACTGTATTATTATCAAGTATATCAACAATATATTGTTAAAGCATATCAGTAAAATGAATTATTATCCAGTATATGAGTCAAGTTTACAAATGTATATCAAGTGTATATATAAGTAGGACTTCAAGGACATCAACTGTATTTAATCAATCAAATGTATAAGTGAAGAATACTAATTAAGTGTATCTGCAGCGCATCGGGTGTATCAAACATATCATGTGCATCAAACGTATCAAATTTGTTGAGTGTACCAATGAAGCATAACAAGTTTAATATATTAGCGGTGTATCAAGTTTATCAAACTTATAAGTGAAGCCTTTAAGTGTATCAAACTAATCAAGATGTGTACTAAAAAATATCGAATGTATCAAAGAGTATCAGATGCATCAAGTGTGTTTATTAAATGTATCGGGTATATTAAAGGGTATTAGGTGTATCAGACGTGTATAAGGTCTATCAAACGTATATTAGTAACGAGGGCATTTGTGACATTTTACCTTTTCATGTGTGGGATAGGCTTTGTTATTATCATTTTTGCAAATAATAGAATATGTGTGTTATGGACTTAATTATTATAACTTGTTTTGACATTTTTTGCAAGTGCCCCTTGTACTTTGTACTTTGTAAATATTATAAATATTGTACTTTGTAGCTTCTTTTATTTTATTTGTAACCGAGTACCACGGATTTTGAAGGCGTTGAATGATGAATCATAAAGAATAACATAACAAAACCAAGTAAGAAGAAAGAGGAGAGAAGATGAGAGAATTAAACAACGTGATGATTATTGATTATAGTGTGGTTCCAATCGCCAGATGATGTCTACATCCACTTTTAAATCGGAGAGGGAAGGTTCATTCGGACCAATCAAAATGATACAAAAAAAACCATATATGGCAAGTTGTAAATTGACTCTACACTCACAAAACCTCACACACAAAAACAAACTAAATGTTACCAAATTGGAATTTACAAAAATATCCAAAAGGATAACACTATGGCATGAGAGTTCATAAAAGTTAAATGGGTATTTGATCCAATAAAATGAAATTGGATTTAGGATATGATTCCAACTAAATTCCACCATCCCAGGTAAATGAGTATCTAATCTCACCTACCAATTCTAATAATGCAAAGTATGGCATTAGAACAAAGGAGATAATTAGTTATGATCCAGGTTGGAACAATAATGGAATCTGTGTTGCAATTACTTTGAGTTCTTGACGATGTTGAGCAGTTACTCTAGATCGTGTAATGGAGGTTGCTTTGAAGTTGGAATGCATCGAGAGAATTAGAATTATTTTGAAGGGTTGAACACAGCCAAAACCACTTTTGTCTACAGTACTATTCTTCATAATATCTTTCCATATATGGATGCCTATATCTTTATCTTAACAAAATTCTCTGGAATTATTTGCATCCTGAATAAAGCTGGTTAGAATATTTGTAGATCCTTTGTTTTTCAGATATTGATTTGTGTTGGCACTTAAGATCTCGTCCACGTTAGGCATGTTGCTACGACCCCTAGTCTACTTCTCTCTAGTCCAGTATGGTGTTGACCCTATCTTACTCTAATACCCAAGAAGTGTTTGGCTTAATGAAACACAAAAGAACTAAAGTCAAGGCTTTCCTTCGGATGGGTGGTCAACTAGAGTTGTCATATATACTCCCTTTTTTACGCCTGTCTCTAGTTACATGTAACGTTCATGGTGTTAGAGACCCTTTTTATTGATATATACCGAGTATAATGAATATTTACATTTTCTCAATTATATTTATTACAAAAAAAAAAAAAAAAAAGTAATGTGCTAATATTTTCAAAAGTATATGAGCAATATACTTTACATCAACTTGAGATCTCCAAAAATGTCAGCAATTTTTAAAGAAATAAACAAAATCTTCTAAAATGGATGAACCATTCATTTAGAATATCCTATTCCTAGCCAAATAAATATAAATCAATGGTGGCAGCGAGATGAGGAGGAAGAAACAATGAATAAATAAACATTGTCAATATAATTAATTTTCCAAATCAATGAGCAAATTTTAAAAACAGTAAGTCTAGAGACCATTTAAAATTATTTTTCAAATCTTAGCGATTAAAGTGTCATTCTTTAAAATTTTATAGATCAAGTAGACATTAACTAAACTTTAAGAATTAAAAGTCCATTTTCTCCAATTTTTTAATTATATTAATGAAATAGAAATGTGTTACCAAAATATATATATTAGTGCTACCATTCACAATTATAATGAATTCAACAATAGTAATGAATTACATGTGTATAAGTCATGATTTTTCATATTAGTGTATATAGATGTTTATGGAATGAAGGGCATGGAGGGGTGTGCTGTGAGGCACATAGTGCACTGAGTCCTTTGGTTGAAGAAGAATTACACCTGAGAGAGACTGAGAGAGCATGGTGAATGGAAGGGATGGACCAGACGAAACTGCTTGTAAGTTTAGTCTGTCTATTTTATTGAGTTCATGGTTACTCTTATTGTTAATTTCAAGTTACCGATTTTGGGCGGCAAAAGGTTGAACGTAGTCTCAAGCTTAATGCGAACCATTGTATTTTTTTGATGTTATTCTTTTTTCCTACACTTAATTATTTAAAATTTTATCATCAAAATTGCTAAATTGACTCTAACTAGTGAAAAGAATTTGAGATATAATTTAGTTTATTTTACATTTAATTAGAAAAACCAAACGAGATGTTTGCATCTCACACTAACCAAAAATGCAACTAGCAATGACTAAAAAATTATATCTGGATACATCTATACAACCACTAAATCAATAATCCACCAGGATAAATAAGAACCATACATAGTTGCACATCATGATCCCAATGAAATTAGCATAAATATTTTAAATATTATTGAGGCTTACAGAGATAGTTGGACACGAAAAAAGAAGAAAAAATACTATGGCCACACCACACACAGATTTTGGAGAAGATATCTATGGAAAGGGTTTTATATTTAATTGAATTTTACTAAAATGATTGTGAAAAAAAGAAAAGGGATAGAAATAGATAGCATTTCCCCATAAAGTTTGCACCCAGAAAAAAGCTGAGATCGAGTAGATGTCCGAATTCACGAACTAAAGGAAGGCAAGCAAACCAAAAGTCCACCTGAACACGTGTACCAATAGAATCAACACCACTATTTTGACCGAAATTCATACTCTAATCAGATCAGAAGCCAACCTCATAATCCCATAATCCTATTCCTCCCTAAAGATTCAAACAACCAGACAGCTTCAACGATTGTGGAGTGGATCCCAAGTGTTGGGGACCTTTCTCTTGCTTGCAAAGAGAGCACTGAACAAGTGACTCCGCAGTGGGGGTGACGACAGCAACTGCAGATGTTTCCTGTGCTTCTCCTGCATATTGGATAACGGATGTTGATCGATAACGGCAACAGCAGCCCCCATCGTCGCTTTGTTATCACCAGAGACCAGAAGAGTGATAACTGTCATTAACAGAAGCAGTCGAGCTTCCATGGAGAGAGGAAACGGGGAGACAGAAGAAGAAACCCGGGTGCTTACTTCGTAACAATGGTGTTCTTAGATTATTTGGAGGGAAAAGTCACATGGCTTTGTATGGCAGTGCAATGCAGTATAGAAGAATAAAAGAAAAGTAGAAGCTTAAATGAATGCAATTGAGTATACAACCTGCAAAATAGCAACACAGCAGACGAGACGCGGCAACTTTTCCTTTTCCGCAGAAGCCTTTTTAATATTCTTTCTTCCATTCTTCCTTTTCTTTCTAGCTTTCAGTCCCTTCAATCTCTGAAGACAGAGGGTCGCTTTAAGGCTACGTATAGCATTTGTTGTTGTAGCATATCCATATTGACTCTTCTCTTTTCTTCTCTTCTGCCTTTTCCCTCTTCTACCAATCCATGTACAAGTAGGAATTTGGAAAATACCCTATTTGTCCCTTCAGAAAACTTTTAAGAATGCATGAATGACAATATGCTATATTTTGATGCTTTTCAAGCCACCCTTTATAGTTCTCGCAATTATTAGACATGTGGTTTATGTACATTGCCAACTCAAACTTCAAAAAAGAAAATATATATATATATCTATATATATATATATGAGAACTCTATGCTTTCAAATGGGCTTCCGGCCCAATGCATGATGTGCATTGCTGAATTTTGTACAGAACTGAACACACCCTAAAATCTACGAAGTGAGCCACATCGGGTTATCTGTTTCCAAAAGAAATCTTTACAAGGGAAGAAAATGCAATAAATGTTGTGGGAAAGAAAATATGCCAGCTTGGCCTTCAAGCTTTGGCTTGCCTTCCAGTGCACAAAAATGTTCCATTCCAAGTGGACACTTCGCCCATCAGCTAATGCCTTATAGAGCTTGTGTAGATCGAAACCGAACCATGCCTCTGGAATTCAGATTCCTATCTAATATAAATTTCTATTCACTCCCATATCGTAAGTTCCTAACTACTATTGTCATCTTGTACATTCATATTCTAACATCTTCAAAATATGGAATAGGAATCTCTGGAGGTGAAGGCATTACAGACACAAATTTGAACTGCAATGAAACAGGAGTCGATGATATACAAATTAATACAAGTGCTACATTCCAAAAACTCTCAGAAGCTAAAATTTTCAATCAAAATATAATAAGAACCTCTATCCAGTAACAAAAGTAGAGATTTAACCATGAAAATACCTTGTGCTGTTTGTATTTCTCCCTTATAGCTGACAAAGCGCCTCCTCTTCTGCTAAGGTATAAATCATGTACAAGTAGAATGCAATCCTTCATATCAGCTGGTTTATATCCAGTAAAATGCTCCAATCTGGAAGTCTACAAAATATACATATGTTACAAATGCTCGATCCCTACCAAAGACAATATGATGCATTTTAATCCAGTTCCAAAAATCTTACCCATGGATGCTTCTTGGTTTGAATCATAAATCGTGCTAGAAACGTAACAGATGCAGCAACAAGAGACGGTAAGAATTTAACACAGTTGTAGTCTAGTAGGCTTAACTCAGCAAGATAGTAGCCCAAGAATTCAAATTGCAAGGTATTAAACTGCAAATACCAACAAGGTATAAGTAACTGTAATTATTGTGGAACATCTTTAAAATTGACAGAGAATTAGGATATTACCTCGTAAGTCTCTTGAGCAACCAATGTGAATCTCCTGCACATCACAAAAATGCTCCATAAGTTAGAAAATCAAGCAAGTGCTGCACATTTTGCACAATTACAAACAGTGAAAGATAGACCCATTGCACTTGCCTTAAAAAGGTCTTTATCGTGGGATTTCCAAGTTCAAATTCCAGTGACTTCAATATTTCAGCCTCCATCTCAACCACCTTCAGAATCAAAATAAATACAAACACTGTGATCTAACCAATCTTGATTATGACAACTTGTCAGAGGATTGACATAAATTAAACATTAGATGAGTAGAGAATTACCTCTTCTCTATTGTAGGTATTGTCTGTGATATAAACAAATTCTTCAACATGTGGAGGACTGATTTCTTCATACTTTCTTCGCACACACAAATATTCAAAAAGAAACAATGTTAATGGGTGACTTAATGTAAAGCACGAACAAGCCAGAGGACAAAAGAACAGTGGGAGTGTTAATGGGCTTACGAGGCAATGAGCATAGCAGAAACGCCCACCAACTGGAGTTTTTGCCTGCTGATTGCATTTAGGGACAAGTATCTGTCAACATATGAAATAGAGAGGTAAAGAGTATCTGAAACTAGTTTGTATTCTTCTGCAACTTCAACCAACCAATCCACCAGAATCCCCCTCATATTGGCACTAATATCATTTTGCACCCTCCCGATGTAATCTGGTAAGGGTCTTCTTCTTGGATCAGTCTGGAATGTTCAAATAAGAATCAGTAATAAGAAAATACCCATATAGCAGAAAACCCCCCACACACACATGCTTTCATACTAATCCCAGATATCAGGGCAACATTGAAATATGACTAATCAGATTAAAATTAAGATCTGAAATACAAATTGAGTATCATACCCAGCTTCCCCAACGCCCCCCCCCCCCCCCCCCCCCCAAACACAAAAAAACACACACAATCTTCTTCCATGACCGCTAGTGAAAATTGGACGAACATAATCCATTCCTAAAGAAAACCCCTATAACTAAGGCTAATTTTTAAACTAGAAGCAATTAAAGTGGAGAACGGTGAATATTCGAATCACACAACCAGTAATCTACAACTATAAATATGGTTTCTTAAAATTTAATTTAAGAAGAGGAGAAAAACCCAGACCTCCATTGCACGAAGATATTCATAAATATCAGAAGCGTAAACCCTGCACATTTGCGGGTCTTCAGAATTGGCCTCATCAGATAACTTGACATCACCTTCGGCTTGGGGAAGTGTATTGATTTCAGCAGCAGCACTGGTGCCAGCAGTGTCCTTGGATTTTACTCTCCGTCTATGCCTGGTAGCTCTAGACCTGGACTTACGATCGAAGGAAGAAGAAGCATTCTGTAAAATAGGAAGCTCACCAAGAACGACTCTCCTCTTGTTAGAGGAGCGGTCGTCGAGGGTAGCAGCAGCGTCGGCGGCTCTCTTCTTAGAAGCTCTGGTGAATCGAAATATATTCTCCTTATCCGCCATAGTTTGAAGGAAGATGGGATCTGAAAAGGGCTGGAAAAGGGGAACTGAGAAGGAGAAGGGGAATGTTCGGTTAAGTGAGAGGTTTTGGAGTTGGCGCGGGTTGAATATGTACTAACAATGAAATTGGGAATAGAATTTGGGGAAAATGAGAAGCGCCAGTTTTGTTTTACAAAACAACCAAACGAAATTATGTAAATCTGCAGAAACATTAAGGTTGCGCGCTCTTCCATTCGGGAAACCAATCCTTTCAGATTTTTGGCTCAATTTTGAAAATTTTCGGAGACTTTCCCCATTTTGGTACTTCCCGGGTTTTAAAGTGAAACGCCAGCGTTTCTTATTTTCCCCAATCATATATATATATTTTACGGATTCCCATTTCCCTCCCGCACCTCCTCCTTCACCCTTTTTTTTTTAATTTTAATTCTACTATACTATTTTCCAATCATTTAATCCACCTCGATTAAATTTCCCTTTTTTCCTTTTCTTTTCTAATTATTCCTTAAACTTAATTACATTTTTACCCTCCAATAAACAACCCACCCAATCCCAATGTTCAATTCATAAGAAAAATAACTTCTATTCCTCTAAATAAAAAACTAATCAATTACGAAAACATCCAAAGCTTAGTCAAAATACCCTAAATCCAGTCAGAAAAGTAAGTTGAATTTAGGAGTTGGGGAAAAGAAAAGTGCGGTTGAAATTATGAGTGAAAAGAAAGTAATAAAATATTAATATTTATAAAGCTTTTATTAGTGTATAGTTCCTCATCCTCGTCAATTGCTTCAACTTCTTTAAAAGCAAACTTTTTTTATTGTATGTAAAAATGATAGATCGTTATTAGTTGTACAATATTGTCCTTTTTTTTCCTAATATTTCATTTACACCATATCTCTACAATTAGTAAAGCTTGAACTTTATGCAGTAGTTTGCCACAAATTCACAATCACATCCAAACATGGACAATTGAGAGGTATAATACTAAGACGGAAAAGGGAGAATGTGGAGAAGATGAGTATGTTATTTTGATTCTTGACCATGCATGCCTAAAACAGCAAAAAAATTGAAAAAGTGAAGTATAAATTGACATCATTGTAATTAGAGAATATTGATTCTATATATATATATTAATTAAGAGAAATTATGTACTTTAGGGGCTGTTCAACGCGTTTTATGACAGGAAGTCAAATAAGAATGGGACACTACTTTGTAGCTAGATCTTAGCCTGTTTCAGCAATGACAAATGTTAAATTGTATCCCAATTGACAGTGTAAAGTTAAAAAAAGAGAGCGGGTTTTTGGACGGTCACGCACCCACGTTGGTTGGCCCAGCCCAAGTTTTAGCCTAATGAGACAATGGTTATCTCTTGTGATAAGCCATTTCTGGTGAAATTTTGCTAAACAATTCTCTGTTTACTTAATGGGAGTGTTTCTGTTGTACTGAATGATGGGCAAGTATTGTTCAATTTTGTAATGGGTAAGGAGTAAGGGGTTTCTTTTGATTTTGATTTTGATTTTGATTTTGATTTTGTATCTTTAACAAATATTTAGAATTATAATCGATTATTACCCGGAAACTCCGAGGGTTCGCCGGTTTCCAGGACCGCTGTTATCTCCGGGAACAATCGACGAGATTTCTAGGGATTGGTGGGAAAGAAGGCAATCCGCTGTGAAATGTTGATGAAATTTTCAGTGGTTGTATTTTCTTCGGGAATAAGATTGGAAGACGACGCTGTGGTGCCATCCTCACGACGCGAGTGGGCCGATCTAATCTCTCAACGAGAAAGAGGTCGGTCAGGGAAGGACGAAAGAATCAAGTTAACAGAGACGATCCATTATCGATTCCAAGATGAATTCACGTACCCGATGACAGAGTGTATGGCTTCAATCTGCGAACGAGTTTCTTGTGGAGACAAATTGGGGAGAAAGGCTGCTTCTAAATGGTCAGAGCTCGTCGGGAAAAGCAGAGGGAACGGCCTCAATCAGGGAGCGGATTGTCAGTAAAGACAAAATCGGGGAGAATCGTCGCTCTTAAATGTCTAGAGCTCGCCGGAGAAAGCAAAGGCAATTGCAGTGGCTGATTAACCTGCTGAATCACAAAACCACGCCGATTCTTTCTCTACATTCAACCGATTGAAAAACGAAGTACTGAAAACGGAAAATGTGGATTACGTTGAAAATTAGGGTTACGTACGTGAGAGAAATTGCACTGCCGCTGCTGGAGCAAGAACAATTGCTGCAAAATTCATCTTTCAAATTTGTAAAACTCAGCCGCAAATGACCAAATAACAGTAGAATCCATCAATCAATGAATCAATAAAAAAACAGCCAGTAGCATTACTAACCTTTGGCGCAAGCAAATTTCCTCAAGGTTTCCCCGACAAATCCGCCTTCCAATGCCCTAAAATGGAACCGTTCATAATAAACTTTACAATCAAAATAATTTCCTTCAGATTGAAAGTTACCTAAGCTGCTTCCTTGATCCTGGAACGCTGAGAATTATCTCATGACGTCATGTTGGAATTCAACAGTAATTATATATAAAAACATCTGAAAATCGAAGAGCAGATTGAGGTACCAATCTCGTCGCCGAAAGTGAAATTCATGTGTACCTTTTTGCCATGCTCATTGCTACCACCGCTGCCTCACATGAACCCATTAAAGTGATTCTTTTATTAATTAATTAATTATTATCCAATAACTCTACATGCAAAATTATTATTTATAATATATATAGAACTAATGCAAATAGAATAAAACACAAATAATTATTTGGGTTATCTTTTTTTTCTTTAATCCAACAACAAATTGAATTGCTAACTTTTTTTTTTTTAAGGAGAATGGTTGTATTTATTATTATTAGGTTAAACTCGTTTTAGCTTCCACAGCACAGAAAATGGACTCGCAATGGAAGTGTACAAAATCTATTGTTCTTTGCAGTGATGTTGATATTGTTGATATTCCTCTCATCAGTCTCCATCCCTTCCTACTGATTCTGTGTTTTTTTCTCTATAACTTCAATATTAATTTCCCATTTCTTCAACTTTAAACTTCATCTGGATCAATTCAATAAAAACAATATGATACTTTTTGTTTCTGTTTTTGTGAGAATAAAAGACTTGATGGAACAATTCATAACTGATAAAACAAATATGTTATGGACTTAGCAAAGGATGGGTCAATAAATTTCTGGTTCTAATTTTCACTGAAAAAGAAGAAAGAAGAAAACAATTGTCGAGAGGGTGAATAAATGTATCCGTAACTAATTCAAACAATGACAAATATAGCAATTAGATTCAAATGATTGACATGTATGTATGTGTGTATATATATATATATATAGTGATATTTTAATAAATTGCAAATAAAACAAAGTTTGATCTATTTATCAACTACAACAAAAGTCTGTCAATAATAGATAATATTATAAATATTTGTCTATTATTCATAAATTATAAGAGTATCAATTATATAATAGATTTCGTTGTATTTACAAAAAATTTTAAAAATAGTTGAAAAAGGTGAAAGACTTCATCATAATATTGTTTCAAACTTTACCTATATATTGATCATTAAGAAAACTTTCTTAAACAAGGTTGAAGAGATACTTACTATTTAACTCTTTTAGACTCTTTTTACTACTAGATATTCTATTCAATTGTTCATTAAGTTTTAAATAAAAATAGTTAAATATTCTATAAGGATCTAAATCTAGACAAACCCTTTCTTAATTACGAAACGAAAGGTGTACAGTGATATAGAAAAACGTTAAATACAATTTTGTGTCATAAAACAAAGATTTGACTTATGTCTAATAAGTTATTACATATATCTATTTAGACATTTCAAATTTTAAATATTCAGATAATAAATATCAAAATCCCACCGCGAACACTTGTGCAACCAATTTGGGCATATTGCTTGATCCAAATAAACTAGATTAAAGTCTCCCAACACTTCAATCATGATTAAACTGAAAAATAGCATAATAATTCTACCATAATAAGTGCATGTAATAAATATTTAATTTGTACTTTAATTTTACATATATAGTTATTTTTTTCTCCTCTATAAGGTAACCCGTCAACAAAAGTACAAATGAGGAGATATCCAATCTCCATCACTTAGAATTGAATGATTGGAAAAACAAACTTAAACATCTATTTCTTTTCCCATTACCAATCAAACTTGAGAATTGATCGATGTTAGCTCGACTGAGTTTTCAAATATATATTTCAATCCACATGTGTTTGAAAAAACAATCATTTTAATTACTCAAGTCATTGTATTACTGATATCTAACATATATATTTAATCACTTTGATAGTCTATTTTAGTATATGCATGATGAATTATGGTATAAACTGTACGTTTTTTTTTTAAAGTAATGTGCTTTTGTTAATTAAGTACTATAATTGAAACATTGGGTTTACTACCTATGATTTGTGATTCTTAATGGTCATCATCTATATCACATTATCATTTGTACATTATGCCTGGATTGGAATATAATGAGTTTAACAACTTACCAAAAAGACTATGGGAGGAAATTACTTTGCTGATTATTTTCAAACTAATCATTTTTTATTTCATGCTGTTTAGGTAAGGCAAGAACTTAATGTCGATAATGAGTGGGCCCCTGATCAGGCATATGGAAACTGCTTAATTTACGTTTGCACTATTGTTTTTAGAAAGTTAAGATAATTAGATTAGTAATAACCTCGATTTGGTTTTGAAATAACATGTTGCAAACATTGGTTTATAACTAATGAACTACAAGAATCTATCACGGTTGAAGTCTATTATTGTTAGATTTTGTTATATTTACATTTTTCAAAATATTGTTATATATTTAGGTATTATTTCTAAAACTGCTCCCTATCATAATTACTCTTTTTCTTATCATGTGATTTAGGTATGTTTGTAATGTTTTGATTTTCTTAAAATTACGTTTTTTTCCAATTTATTTATTTTCCATTTTTTTAATTAAATAGAATTTTTTAAAATTATTATATGAAAATTGTGGATGTGATCTATCAGTTTCATTATTTGATGTGTCAATTAAGACACCATGTAGATCGAATTTTTTTCTTCTCCACTATTTTTATCATTATTTATTAAAATAATATTTGTTTGTTGAACAAATTATAATTTTCACTGCTATTAAACTTATTATCAAAGATGGAAAACAAGTATTTAATAAAAATAATCAAAATGTTGTATGAATTTGGAACATACAAATCGAATAGAAACAAAACTTTAAGTATTCATATTAAAATTGCTATATTTCAATATTTCGAAACTGAAGGACTAAATCAAACTCAAAATCTAACAATTGTATACGTAACATCCTGAAATATATAAATAAAATGGAAACAAAATACAAAATATATTCACCAAGTATTGTTAAATTTATAAATTATCATGTTTTAGAAAAGGATATTAATAATAAAATGGAAACAAAAAGGAGACAGAAAGTGTATATGTGATGCGTGGAATTGCTTTTGGCATTAGGGCTTGGCACGAGGCTTTCTCATGGGCCCACGTGGGTACTGAGTGGGCATGGCCCGTGAAGAAGCGATAGCATCGAATTACCCAATGGATCATTATGTCTTCCACATTGCTATCCTCTCATTTGCCTCTGCCCCCACTGCCCCCAACCTCTGTACCCATTATGCCCTACATCACATCTCATTTTATTCCTCTTATTCTTCCTTTTATAAACCTCCATCTTGTGATAAATATATTCTATTTAATTCCCCATCCATTCAACTAAATTTTGTTTCTTTAACCATTAATCACATCCTCACTACCACCCACCACCACACATCTTCAAATTAATGGAAAATTAACTGCAAATGAAACAAAATTCAGTTTACGAATGGGGAATTCTCTGTCTCACTTCACTCTCTACATCAACGATTGGTTATTCAAAGTACACTCAGTGGATTTGAGAGAATTTTCCCCTTTCCATTTTTTCCCAGAAAATGACCATTTTGCCCTCACTGGGTTCATTGATTTCTTTTCTCTTTCAGGGTATTTAAGGAAACTTGAAAGGAATTTGTGTATAAGATTTTTTTCTGGCTCTTCTTCGTGACTTGAGGTTTTATGGGTTTTTGGTTTTTCTCTATTCAGGATTTGAATCTCCCAACCAAGAAAGCTAATGTTTCTTCTTCGGATGGAAGATGGTTCATGGATGGTAACGTTTTTCTTTTTTAATTCATTTAGCATTTTAGTTTTGAAATTTTCAGTATTAATACTGTTTTTGAGATTTTGTTGTAGAGGACATTCAGTTTATAATGAATAATGTAAATATTATATTCTTTGTTCATATTTCCAAGTTTGTTTTCCAGGATTCTCTTTCACTAAAGGTTCATTTTATTAAATAATTATTTAGTTTATATGAAATCTGAATCATTACAAGGAATCACAGAAGCGATTACTCATGAGGTCAGTTTATCTAATTTCAATTTACGGAGATCAACATATAACTTTTTTTTTTTTTTTTTCAATTATGGATTTCAATTTTGTTCATTTTTTTCTCTACATTTTTTTTGGTCAATAATTTACTCTTTTACAAATTGTATACAAATGGTACAATTATAACTGACTGTATATTTCACCATACAAAATATATACAATTATATATCCATTATTTTTTTTCTTTTTGTTTTAAAATAATATAACTTTCTATTAATTTTTTTTATAGCGTCACATTTTTATTATCAAATCTAAAGACCACTATCCCATTCTTTTAAGTTTTGTAAACAAAATGTTAGATCACATAAATTTAGTTTTTTAAATCTCCATCAAACCCATTTTTTAGTTTAAACTCACAGGTAAAAACAATTTTAAGAGAATATATAACATTCGTCTACATTCAAATATTATCTAAGTTTTTGAGTGAAATAAATTTAATATAACATTTAACTAACATTGCCGAATTGACTTGCAGGTAAGAAAGCAACTTGAAAAATTTCAACGGAACTCAATGATACTTCGACCAACCCAACTAACATGGTTATAATTTACAAATGATTCTCGCAGGTAAATTTCATGGTGATCCCATTCCTACATCTTCTGATTTTATTCATACTTCAAATCTTCACAAATCACTTCCTTCATAGAATCCGAAATCTCCCTCCCAGCCCATTTTTTTCTCTACCCATTATAGGCCAACTATACCTCCTTAAAACCCCCCTCCACCGGACCTTATCGGAGATCTCCCGCCGTCATGGCCCAATCCTCTTCTTCCAATTCGGTTTCCGTCCAGTCCTGGTCGTTTCATCTCCGTCGGCCGCCGAGGACTGCCTATCCAAAAACGACGTCATCTTCGCCAACCGACCTCGTCTCGTTAGCGGCAAATACCTCGGGTACAATTACACAAGCCTCCTCTGGGCGCCGTACGGCGAGCATTGGCGAAACCTCCGTCGAATCTCGTCGTTAGAGATCCTTTCCAGCCACCGCCTCCAAACGCTTTCAAGTATTCGCGTGGATGAAGTCCGTACGCTGATCCGGAGACTGTACAACGCTAAAAACGACGTCGTAGACATGAGAACAGAATTTTTTGAATTGATGTTCAATATCATGATGAGAATGATCGCCGGAAAACGATATTACGGGGAAGATGTGGCAGCGAACTCGGAGGAGGCGGGGAGATTTCGAGAGATACAAGAGGAGACGTTTCGATTAAGCGGCAAGACTAATTTGGGGGACTTTTTAAGGGTTGTGAAATGGGTTAGATTGTCTAAAGGGATTGAAAATAGATTGAGGGAGTTACAGATTAAGAGGGATGATTGGATGCAGAGTTTGATTGAAGAACATCGGAAGAAAATGAATAATGCTTATAGTTCTTCTTCTTCTTCTATTCAAAGTGATGCTAAAAAGACTATGATTGAGGTTCTCCTCTCATTGCAACAAAAGGAACCTCATTATTATAAGGACGAGTATATCAGAGGCCTCATGCTCGTGAGTTAACTTGATTTCTCTCTTAGTTATTCAAAACACATAATGAAATAAATTTTGAAACACCATTTTAAACACATATGAAAATATATGTAATCCAACTCTATTTTTCATTAAATCAACCAAATCGTCCCTAATAAAATTGGATTGTTGTAGGTGTTGCTATTAGCCGGAACGGAAGGTTCCATCAATACAATGGAGTGGCTTCTATCACTATTACTCAACCACCCACACTCTCTTCAACGAGCCCGAATGGAAATCGACGACGTAGTTGGAAGAACTAATCGGCTCCTGGAGGAATCAGATCTAACCCACCTTCCTTACCTCCGTAGCCTGATCCACGAGACTCTTCGAATGTACCCGCCAGGCCCATTACTGATTCCACACGAATCGTCGGAGGATTGCCACGTTGGAGGGTTCCATGTCCCAGCAGGCACAATGTTATTCGTCAACGTATGGGCCATTCAAAACGATCCCACCGTATGGGTGGAGCCGAGGAAATTTAACCCGGATAGATTCGAAAGCGATGGAGAGGGGTTCAAATGGATGCCATTTGGGGCTGGGCGGAGGAGGTGTCCCGGCGAGGGCTTGGGGCTTCGCGTCGTTGGATTGGTTGTAGGGTCGCTGATTCAATGCTTTGAATGGGAGTCAATGGACGGAGAATGTATTGATATGAGCGAAGGTGGTGGATTGACCTTGCCCAAAGCTCTCCCCCTTCGCACCCTTTGCCGGCCACGTTCAAATGCCACACATTTGCTTTCCCAAATCTAATTCAAAATGCATGGTCTTGTTTATTTTGTTCAACAACTATTAATTCTGTACATAAATTTTACATATTTTAGTAGTAGTTGAAAACACCTACATTATTTCCAATTTGTTGACGTCCTATTTTTCTTTTTTCTTTTTTCTTTTGCCTCTGTGTTTATGTGATGATTGGTTGATGTCCTATATTTTAGTAGAAGCAAAAGTACTCTTTGTAAGATATTTAAATTGAGTGGATGTTGAAAGAAAGAGCATCATTTATCCATTGATATTATGCTCTTCTAGGTAGGTAAATGACAAAATTCCGGCTATGTCAGGCCGTCTCCATCGCATCACAATCCCCAATTATTTATTTTTCCTTATTTAATACTAATATACGAACACATATATGTATGTACATATGTATCATACATATGGATGTACATGCATAGGATGTAGATACATAGACATGCATATGAATGTATATACATAGACATGCATCTACATCTAATATATGTAGACATATACATAAAAACATATACATATATGTATATATTAATTTGATAAAAACAACCAAGTTATATATTTTTTTTCCGACCTGTGGCCTGTAGTCCTTGTACCCATATGAATTTCAATGTATGTAAACAACTAACCACCACTTAGAAAAAGAAATAAGACGAGAAATACCAAGCATTGCAATGACCGTTGTTGCCTTTAATTTAACTTAAATACTTCGGTTAAACTTTCATTTCAAGCTAAAAATATTCGAACTTGGACAAAGAGTTGTAAGGTAAAGGGTATGGGAGTCTTGGAGTCTATATTTGTATACATTCCACTATTCTTTGTGTTGTATACATTAATAGAGTACCTTATTCACAAGATCAGAAATCTTCCACCCACGCCTTTTCCTTTACTTCCGATCATCGGCCATCTCCATCTCTTGAAGAATCCAATCTATCGAACTTTGGCGGAGATCTCAAACCACTATGGTCCAGTTGTGTATTTTCGGTTTGGCCTACGCAGAGTTCTCGTGGTATCGTCTCCTTTCACGGCAGAAGAATGTCTAACCAAGAACGATATTGTGTTTGCAAACCGGCCTCGTCTCATTATATCAAAGTGGTTCGGATACAACAATACGAACCTCGTATGGTCTTCCTATGGGGACCACTGGCGTAACCTTCGCCGAATCTCCACCATTGAAATTTTGTCCACCCATCGCATTCAATTGCTCTCAACGGTTCGTCTCGAAGAGGTCAAGTCTTTGATTCAAAGACTTGCAAATAATGAAAACCAAATTCATAACATGAAGAATGAGTTTTTTGATCTGACGTATAACGTGATGTTGAGAATGCTAGTCGGAAAGCGGTTTTACGGTGAGGATGTGGACGATGCAGACGAGGCAAAGATATTTAGACAGTTACAAATCGATTTGGGTCAATTGGGTGGAAAGTCCATTTTACAAGATTTCATCCCACTTGTATCGTGGATGGGATTTGGTTCGACTATAGAAAATAAGATAATTGAATGTCATGTGAAAAGAGACACTTTTATGCAAAATTTGATTGATCAACATAAGAAAAGAATCGTTGATCAAAATAAATCTAATAACAAATCTCAAGATGGAAGGAGGAAGACGATGATTGAAGTATTATTAGAACTACAACAGTACGATCCTGGCCAATATACTGATGAAACTATTAGAGCCTTAATTCTGGTAATCGATCATTTCTTACCCCTTTTCGACTTTATCTTGATAAATGTTTTTAAATTATTTTTTTATAGTAATTGTGTGCTCGAATAGGTTTTGTTGGCTGCAGGTACGGAAACATCAGTTGCCGCAATGGAATGGGCTCTATCTCTTATGTTGAACCATCCCGAATTTTTAAAGAACCTACAAAACGAAATTGACAATCAAGTTGGCCACGACCGTTTGATCGATGAGTCTGACATGGCCAACCTTCCTAGTCTACGTGGCATCATCAACGAGACCTTACGAATGTATCCTCCGGCCCCATTAGTGGTACCGCATGAATCATCAAAAGACTGTACTGTTGGAGGATATCATATCCCACGTGGCACTATTTTATTAGTGAATTTATGGGCCATTCACAACGACCCTAAGATATGGGATAACCCAAGAAAGTTCAATCCAAATAGGTTCAAGAGTTTGGAGAATGAAAAATCCGGGTTCAATCTGATACCATTCGGGTCAGGTAGAAGAGGGTGTCCAGGAGAAGGATTGGCTCTTCGAGTTATTGGGCTTGTATTGGGCTCATTGGTCCAATGTTTTGAATGGGAGCGTCCCGGGGAGGAGTTGGTAGATATGACAGAAGGTGTTGCACTCACTATGCCTAAGGCTCATTGCTTGCAAGCTAAATGTACGCCTCGACCAATTGTTCATCGTCTTCATCTATCTCATAAAGAATCCAACCCATGAGCAATTGATTGATTGTGGATTCCATAGTTCTTTTCTTTTGAAAACATGTGTAGATCTATGATTAAACTTTTTGATGCAACAAGCTAGTTTGATAACAAAAGGAGACTATATATACAGAGAATTAATACTATGTTTTCGTAATCAAAATTGAAAAGTTTTAGGGATACTCTACAACGTTGATATTATGCGAGTAAAGGTTGGAATTATTTGTTCAAAATAAAAAATATTTTTATCTATAATTTATAATTATATAGTATAATGAAAGAAGTTAAAAGACGACAAATTTTTAATAGAGAAATTACACAAGTAGCTGAATACACTTATATATTTTCAACCGTCACTTAATTTTTAAAATTTTGTATTTATAGCAAAACATACCTCTTTTTTTTTTCTTTTTTTTTTTTTTTTTATCTAAACAATGATTTTAGATTCTCCAAAAAAAGCATCAATACGAAAAGAAACTACCACTCTTCTTTATTAAAATTACATTGTTTCTTTCTCTTTTGTTCTTTCTTTTTAAAAAATGACAAAATTTCTACTCGTCCAATTTTTTAGATTCATGTAAATACTTCATATTTTATATAGAGAATTGTTACGAGTAATAAAAAAAATTGAAACCATTTATAAAATATAACAAATACTTAAATGTCCTAAGTAAAGTTTGATGAATTTTACTGTATATTTTAAAATAGTTTGAATATTTTGATATTTTTTTAAAAATTCCCATTATATTATATATAATTATAAATAATAATTTTGTAAACCTGGATTTGCTTTTCTTCCTTTTTTTTTTTTCTCTCTCTCTTTGATTTCACATTTCAAATAATTTTTGGTGCACATTTGATTTTCACCCGCCTCCTCTCAAAAGTGTGTTTTTTAACCTTCCATTGATGTTATAGTGTTTTATGCATTGATGATGACCTCACATTCGTTTCAACATTCATCATATACGGTGGTGGATTGTCCCTAGCCCAATAGCCCTTCCAAGTGCAAGGGACACACTTTGATAGTCTTCCAAAGATTGAAGAGTGTAGATTCATTTGAAATTTTTTAGTGTATGGAGATTGAATATGTAACCTATATTGTGACTGTTATCTGATTGTCATCTTGATTGCCATGAAATGGTTATCTGATTGGTATTATATTGAGAAAAGTTGTAGAGGTAAACAATGCTATATCGTCTTCGATTGTTAAACGTCAAGTCAGACGACTTCAAAAGAAAAGGGTTCCTTAAATTGTTCAATTGGCAAACCACACAAAGAATAGTTGTTTGGTAATAATAAAAGATTATATTATGCAAATTAGATAACAATATTGATTATCAGAAATACTTAGTAGTAATAATAAAAAATTCGTCACATGATAAATTATAATTTGACAATTTAGAGGAATATACATAAGGAATCCGATTTATTTTTTAAAATTATCTTGATATGACGTAGAATCCATTAAAATATTAATGAAGTATTTATTATTGTATACTTTGTTGCCGAATGGCTTCAGGCTAGAGGTTGGTTGAACTTGCAACTACCCTTCCCTCAGCCTCATTGGTCGATTTGGTTATATATTCCCCTTTTGGGTTCATCTGGTTGACCAAATGCTTTAGTCTCTGCTCCAATTTCTAGTAGAAGCAATCTTCATAAGAACAGCCAAACTCAACCCCATGGCTATGGCTATGACTATGGGAGCTATCTTTCTTTTCATCCCTCCGTTTCTTGTCTTGTATTTCTTAACAAAGCACTTTCTCCACAACATCAGAAACCTCCCACCCACCCCTTTCCCATCACTACCTATCCTTGGCCATCTCCACCTTTTGAACAAGCCCATATACCGTGCTCTATACAACATCTCCAATCGCTATGGTCCGGTTGTGTTTCTCCGCTTAGGATCTCGTTCGGTCTTGATCGTGTCGTCTCCTTCGGCAGCAGAAGAATGTTTGACTAAGAATGACATCATCTTTGCAAACCGGCCTCGTCTCCTATTATCAAAGTGCTTCGGATACAACAATACGAATCTTGTATGGTCATCTTATGGAGACCATTGGCGCAACCTCCGTCGAATCTGTACCGTTGAAATTTTGTCCACCCATCGCCTCCACATGCTTTATATTGTTCGTTTGGAAGAGGTTAGGTCTTTGATTCAACGGCTTGTGAAACGTGAAAACCAAGTAGTTAACATGAAACATGTGTTTTTTGATCTATCTTTCAACTTGATGTTGAGAATGATTATTGGAAAACGTTTTTATGGAGATGATGTAGACGATGTTGAAGAGGCAAAATTATTTAGGGAATTACAAGCCGAGTCAAGTCGGTTGTCTGGTAAATCTAATATGGGGGATTTTATTCCATTAATGTCATGGTTGGGATTTGATTCGACTTTGGAGAAAGAGATGATTGGTTGTCAAAATGGAAGAGACGCTTTGATGCAAAGTTTAATCGAGCAACATCGAAGAAGAAGAATTACAGAAATTGACTATTCTTTTCGTGATGGAAGGAAGAAGACCTTGATTGAAGTATTATTAGAATTGCAAGAATCTGAACCTGAACAATATACCGATGAAACTATCAGAGCACTAATGCTAGTAACTATTCTCTCTCTCCTTTTATCATTCTCAATTAGTACATGCAAATTAACAACAGTGTGGAGTTAGATAAAAAGTTCAACAACCTATCAACAATTTACATCCTAAAAAATAAACTTCACATTTTTCTCAAAATTAAATATATCATAGATACACGAGATTTTGAAGATGTTAACTTTTTCCTATTATTTTATTAAAGTTTAGCTAATATAATATTTGCAATAACAATTAAACTATATACTTGTCACATCGGTTTTGGTACTAAGTCATCTTACATTAATTAAAATATTAGGAAAAAACAAAGATTATTAAAAACAATACAATTACAGAAGCATAAAAAATATAAATTAATATAAAATTGGAAGAACATGGGATCATTTTGATTCCATTTTTGGTTCCAAAATGTAATTTTACAATTTCATTTTGTCAAATAGTAAATGGCTTCTTGGAAACTTCTTGGAAACTCAGAAGTTTGATCCTAATGAAAACAACAAGATAGATAATTTGTTAAACTATTAATAGAAATAGCAAAATAATAATAATAATAATAATAAAAAACTCTTAGACTTTAACCAACATTTATTAGTGATATACTTTTATCGTTCACATGAACAGCTTATGTTAGTAGCGGGTACAGAGACGTCAGGGAGCATAATGGAGTGGGCTCTATCTCTTCTCTTAAACCATCCAGAAATTTTAAAGAAAGCACAAACTGAAATCGACAATCAAGTTGGCCACAAACGTCTAATGGAAGAATCCGACATGGCACGCCTTCCTTACCTACGTGGCATCATCAACGAGACACTTCGGATGTACCCTCCAGCTCCATTGCTAGTACCTCATGAATCATCACAAGACTGCTCTGTTGGAGGCTACTATGTTCCACGTGGCACTATGTTATACATCAACATATGGGCCATTCAGAACGACCCCAAATTCTGGATCCACCCGGAAAAATTTGACCCAGAGAGATTTAACGACGTGGAAAGTGAAAATTACAAATTTAATTTGATGCCATTTGGGTTGGGGAGGAGGGGGTGCCCAGGAGAAGGCTTGGGCCTACGAATGATTGGGCTTGTGTTGGGCTCGTTGATTCAATGCTTTGAATGGGAGCGTCCTACTGAGGAATTAGTGGATTTGGCAGAAGGGATTGCAATCACTATGCCCAAAGCCCAAAATTTACATGCTAAATGTAGGCCCAGGCCCATGGATGTTGATATTCTGTCACAAACTAAGTCTAGCCCGGCCCGTTGAATTTATTGCATTGTACGGATAACGTAGGGGCCGAACCTCTAGCCCTAATGTCAAGCTTTTTAATGCAGTAATAATAATAACAATACATTCAAAACAACAAATTGGTTTATAGTAATTTAGTCAACCTTTTTATAATTTTGTACCAACTACGTCAAGTACTTTCAAGTTCATATCAATTTAAATCATAATATAATTTTATGTGTAAGTCTTTGTCGATTTATTTATTAATAAAATTTATATGATGTAGATTAAAAATACTAAATTATTAGGCAATTAAATTTATATGAATTGGTTTTTGAAGTCATACGTTAGTAAGAAAAGAGTTTAATTGCTTAATTTCATTCATTCTCGGTAATTTGGAAGCAGGCGGAGAGGGCATTTTACCGGGTCCTCTCTGCGCCAATTTCCCTCATTTCTCTTCCGTCGCCTACGGCTCACCGCCACACCATGAATTCATATTCTGCCACTCTCCTCTGTTGTCTACTTGGTCTTAATCTGCTAGCAATGATTCTTTCCTCTTCTGTGGACTCCAGAGATTTAGACTATCAGCAACGCCCTGTGATTCTTCCTCTCTATATCTCGCCCACGAATTCTTCTCATCGCCGCGTTTTGGACCGTGATCACCGTCTCCGGCACCTGCAGAACCTAGTCAAGCCCCACTCTTCAAATGCTCGAATGAGGCTCCACGATGATCTCCTTACCAACGGGTCTGTCTTTCAGAAATTTTCCACTTTACGTGTCTATTTTAGAATTGTTTATATGTTTATTGAGAATTGGAGGTTCTGGGCATTTATATTCGTAGGTATTACACGACTCGTTTATGGATTGGGACTCCTCCACAAGAATTTGCTCTTATTGTGGATACCGGAAGTACTGTGACATACGTTCCATGTTCTAACTGCGTACAGTGCGGGAATCATCAGGTTTCTTTCGCTTGACTGCTGATCTGCGTTGTTTTCACTTTCAGTTATGCTCTCTATAGCTAAATATCTGCAATTTGTTTCGTCGGTTCCAATTTGGGCTTACAGATACTGATACTGTTACTGGAGACTTTTTATCTATAAGTCTATAACTGTCGAGAACGATGTAAGAGTGGGATCTTAGAATTGAGCATAGTCGAAGCGCTGATGAAGGGGAGATTAGAGATCGCCCATCTGATCGATCTGGGATCTTCGCTTCTTACATGTTTTTCTTTGGAAATTACTCTATGTGTATGGATTCTCAAAGATAAAAACAGTTAGGGCCAAGATGAAAAACTACCCTTCGTTGACCAACCGTCAATTAACGCTAATGTAAACAGTAAAAGACTTAAAAAGGAAATGAGTAAGTTATGGTAGCTGTTTACTTAGGATTTATATCCTAAGAATTATCTTAACAACCAAATGTAGTACAATCTCTCTTGAGAATACCTTGGAAAAAAAAACGTTATTGAAAAATTCTGCTCATAGTTGATCATTTCAGGAGCTATGAAGCCTTCGAAATATTTTTTTCATGTGAAAGTTCAAATCTCATCCAATTTACTAATTACTAGTAATCTTGCAAATTGTTTAGTGGATAGTTGTTGTGAGATGCTGCATTGGGAGATCATGTTTGAAGCTAATGCATGTTCCCTTAGACAAGTTGCTTTAGATTGATTGTCATAGTCTTATATATACAACAATATTGATTGTCATAGGCGTCCAGATAGTTTAAACTACTGACATCTCTATTCATACCTGACAATCTGATATAACTTATTAAAACAAGTTTCGCTTGATTTATTTTTAGGATCCAAGGTTCCAACCAGAGTTGTCTAGCACATATCAACCTGTAAAGTGCAATGCTGATTGTAACTGCGATGAGAACGGAGTCCAGTGTACATACGAGAGACGGTATGCAGAGATGAGTACTAGCAGCGGTGTGCTTGCTGAGGATGTCATGTCATTTGGAAAAGAAAGTGAACTTGTACCCCAGCGTGCTGTCTTTGGCTGTGAAACTATGGAAAGTGGTGATCTTTATACCCAACGTGCTGATGGGATTATGGGTTTGGGCCGTGGTACACTCAGTGTGATGGACCAACTTGTTGGCAAGGGTGTTGTGAGCAATTCATTTTCATTATGTTATGGAGGGATGGATGTTGGTGGGGGTGCAATGGTTCTTGGTGGGATCTCTTCACCCCCTGGTATGGTATTTTCCCACTCAGACCCATCTCGAAGGTATGGTAGTTTTGAATCTGCCTTTGTCTTATTCATTTTCACTGGTTTATATTTGTGTACATCTCATAGATACAGTCTAGCTTTGGGATGGAAACAGCCCATATTATAATATAGAGTTGAAGGAAATACATGTTGCTGGGAAACCATTGAAGTTGAATCCGAGGACTTTTGATGGGAAGTATGGTGCTATCTTGGATAGTGGAACTACATATGCTTATTTTCCAGAAAAAGCCTACTATGCATTCAAGGATGCTGTAAGTTTTTTCAACTTCTACATCTAATCTCTGGTTTCTAATCTTAAATGGTCTTGCCTTCACCCAAAGGATATCAATTTTGTGCTACTTATGATTCCTTCTACTTAAAGGCATCCTTTTGCTTATCACAATATTCTAGCTAACTCTCTGTGCTCTTCTATTCTCTGGGGTCTATCACATCCATCAATGATTCAATCTGCTGTCACCAATAAGATTCAGTATCTCATTCATTCTGCATTATGGTATGGAATTTTGGAACACGAACACCTCAAAGCCATCGAAACTGTATAAATGCTTGTTGAGAAATCTACTATAAAGGATATTTGGATCTTCTATGTGTTAATCAGATTGATCAAGTGTTAAGTTTACTCAGTCCCAATATTTAATTCACGTGTCTCATTATCTCATCTTTTACCATTCTTCATTGATTGAATATTTTCTTTACCTCTATATTTTATCATCGAATGAAGACTTCTTGAAGTAGTTCTTATAATCACATTTTGTTATTGACTCCCAGTTTAGAGACTGTTTGTGGTGGAAAAAACATGTAGGAGTTGGGCACAGTTTTATTTTATTTTTTAATTTTGAATGAACACATCTGATCTACTGGTCTATTTTGAAATTGATACCAAGTTCTTATAAGCTATTCCTTTTAGCGAAAAGATAGAAGTGCCCTTTTCAACGGCTTTCCATAGGTTTTGCAAATACTGACTTTTTTGTTCAATTAAATGGTTTCTTGACTTGATACATATTCCTGGTTTTCTCCTCCATTCTATTCGGCAGCTCTTTATTACAAAACTTGGTGCACCCTTGTTAACTTATGGTTTAATTTGCAGATAATGAAAAAAATTAGTTTCCTGAAACAAATCAGTGGTCCTGACCCGAATTTCAAAGATATTTGTTTCTCTGGTGCTGGAAGGTATTTCTAGTTCTTGCTAGGAGCACCCTATTTTAGGTTATCCTTTCTGGGTTGATTGTTGAGTAATTGTTTTTTTGTGATAGGGATGTCACTGAACTTCCAAAAGTTTTTCCAGAGGTTGATATGGTTTTTGCCGATGGACAGAAAATTTCACTTTCTCCAGAGAACTACTTATTCCGGGTATTCATCTTTGAGTTAATTTTTTCTCTCCCTCTCCCTCTAATGAATTGTTATGATATATCTAATTTTCTATATTTTGTCGTAAGTTTTACATAAATGGTACATACTTTCTCTTCTCATCAACCATCTCTGCAGCATACGAAGGTTAATGGTGCATATTGTCTGGGGATCTTTAAAAATGGGAATGATCAGACAACACTTTTGGGAGGTATGGCAAAGCGTCCCTGGATTGTGAATAATTGTCTTTTGCACTGTATACATTGTGTTTCTCTTGCGTTTTTTGTGGTTGTGTATATATGATGGTTTTATACTGCACATCTTGATAAAACTTAGATGTTTAATAATTACAATCATCAAAGTTAACAAAGCAAAACTTCTTAAGAGTAAAGCTGCTGGTTTCTTTCCATCGGCAGGAATTATTGTTCGTAATACTCTTGTCACTTATAACCGAGAGAACTCCACAATTGGGTTTTGGAAGACTAACTGTTCTGAGCTGTGGAAGAATCTGCATTATCTTTCTCCTGTGCCTCCGCCAGCTCCTTTACCTTCCCATGTTCCGAATACAAGTAAAGAAGTTCCTCCACCTGGTTCTCCAAGTGTGCCATTTCTTTCTGGTAGGGTTTTACTGTTCGTTTGTATGAATTTTGCTGTTTATTGTTATGAGTTCTCTCTATCGACGTTAGTACGGAGATGTTTGGTAGATAATATGGATTATGTTATATGTTTGTAGATTCTTCGAGTTCACGATTGTGTTTGGTAGATGATTTGGATTCTGTATTTAAAAATTGCTTTTTGAATTCTATGATCGTCTTAAGACATCGATTTTATGTTTTCAGTATATCTAGGTTTTGCATTTGAAATTTTAAAATGCAGAATTTTATTAAAAAAACGATAACAATGTTAATAAATATAGTACTTCATTGTGTAAATTCAATTCATTTTTGTTTTAAATTGAAATATATAATGTATTGTATTATAAACGATGTGAAAAAATAAAAATTATACAAATTTTTATCATAAAATATGTCCGTAAATTAATTAATGATAGTTTATATTTAACCTAATATTTTAGTGAATAAGTACAACTATTTTTATGGTTTATAAATACATTATCAAACACAATTTGAACAAATGCTTAAATTGGAATTCAGTTTCTGAATTTGACATCAAACAACTATTTGAAAACAATAACTCTGTTTTTGGAATCGCTTGTATTCAAATTTTTATTTTGAGATTGTCTACCAAACACTTCTTAAGTAACTTACCTTATTTCTTAAGTTGAAATTTCTTTTTGCTTAATGGTTTCAAGGTTATAATCCAGATGACTTTTACTTAATGCCGTATTTATGTACTATCTCTGCTATATTTTCTTGTGTTTTATGTTTCCCTCTGTTTCAATGTATAGGTGAATTTCAGGTTGGAGTGATAACATTTAATATGATGCTTCATGTCAACCAATCCTCCGTGAAGCTTAACATCACTGAGCTTGCAGAATTTATTGCCAATGAACTTGAAGTTAGTGTCTCACAGGTAATAATGATTTTAGGTTTAACTTTTTCACTATTCATGTTATTTGTTGTCGACTCCCCTGGCACCATTGTTAGTAATAGTTTGATTAGGTGCTTTCTAATTCTTTTCTTGAGATAATACCGTAAAAGGCAAAAATTAGCAGGGTGAACTCAACTTAAGATGAGTGCTTATACTTGACTTTATTAAGACTTGCACTACTGTTGCTATATCTTTATGTTTCAAGTTTTGCTTACACAATACTGCCAATTGTCTGATTTTAGGTTCACGTGCTGAACTTTACGTCAGGGGAAACTGATATCTTCATTAGATGGGCTATCTTCCCTGCTGACTCGGCCGGTTATATATCTAATTCCACGGCGATGGTAAAAGTTCTTAGTCCTTAAGTGCCCAGGTTATTTATATGAAGAAAACAAATTAGAATATCATTAGTTAGCTATTTCTTTACTCTAAATGATGATTTGCAGGACATAATTTCTCGCTTGAAGGAACATGAATTGCAACTTCCTGAAAAATTCGGAAGTTATCAGCTGGTTGAATTGAATGTTGAACCCCCGTTAAAGAAGTGAGATATACTCCTGAATGTATACTTTTAGTTCTTACTGCCTTTAAAAGGACACATAAGGTTCCACTAGCATATTACTTATCTTTTTCAAATATATCATCACTGGATCTGGGCATTTGGTATTAATAGGTAAAATGGTTTTCTAATGAAAGATTAAGAATTAATAAACATGATGCTTACATTTACTGACAGATTCTCAGGGAAAGTTCCTTCAAAGCTTAGCATTCACATCTAAACTGCCGTAACTGCTAATTAAGTGTCGTATCTGTATTCTGTTGTGTCTTCTGATATATAGATAATTTGCTTTCAGCCTGGTAGGTTATATGGTCTTAAAAAACGCTATCAATCAGTTACGTTGATTCCATTAGCGTGTAGTATGCATATGTTGCTTCACAGTTTTGTTTTCTCCATACAGGACATGGATGGAGCAACACTTCTGGTCTATAACGACTATTGGAGTAGCAGTTACCTTAGTTGTTGGATTGGCCGCCGGAAGCACATGGTTGATTTGGAGATATAGACGGAGGGACATGAGTTCCTATGAGCCTGTTGGCGTAGTAGGACCCGAGCAAGAGCTTCAGCCGCTGTAGATCCTAATTTCCCCCCCTTTTTTGGTTGAAGTTATGATTCTGTCTATCAGATGTATAGTTTAGAATTAAAGTAAAGATATGATTTGGTTAGGGAGAGAGAGTGGAGTTCAAAATAGCTTCTAAAACTGAGTGTATAATGGTAGTGTAACACTGTCAGTCATACCATGAAATATTTAGGACTGTAGTAGGGACAAAATCTTGTACACCGATAAAGAATTGTAGTAAAACCACAGGAAGAAGGAAAAAACATGAATTTATTGGAATGAGATTTGTATTTGAGAAATTGAACCAGGGACAAAGTTGTACAGCCTTGATCTGTTGCCATTGCTCATTATTATTACAGGTTGGTTTTGAGAATATTCGTTTGACTCATGAGGTAGATTTATTGATTTATGAACAATAAACAAAGGCAAACATATTATACGAATCTTTCGTGATGTTCACTTCACTTTAAGGTGTACATTGCTTACAGGTTACAAAATTAAATTCTGCAGTTTTTGACCAATGGAAGAGACGACTCTTCCAATTCAGAATTTTGACCATGTTTGCCCCTCACAGTCTCTCTTGGTCCCAATTCGAATATTAATTTCTTTAAGTTTTAGAAGTATCAAATCATATAAAAAGTAATGGGGTAAAATCTAAACAATAAAAAATAAAATCTGAATATTGACATTTATTTAGAAAATATTTATTTTCTTTTTTAAAAGCTACAATACTACAGAAATTTGTTGTGATGTAGGATAGAAAGTTGAGACTTGATGGGCTGACTTGGATAGAGGTGTGACAGTGTTTGGTTTTTGTTATTGTTATTATGTTTTAATTTTCGATTCTACTGGTTCTTGTTAGTAACATAGATGAGTGTAATATTACAATTTTCAAAAGTTTTGAAGTATTTCGAAAACAGATTAGGGTTTTCCCCCTCTAATTTAGCCAAATTAATATAATGTATTAGATTGTTGTTGGAATCGCATTTCTACCCCTATTACACTTACAAGTAAGCTAGTAAATATAGGAGGGGCCTAAGGGCACACATGTCACATGTTACATGACCCACCCCCTCCCATGGCCTATTCTCAAAAACATGTTGCAGCTTTGTACAAGTGTGATAAGTGATAAGATAACACAACCCAATTGAATCTGATATTAAACCAAACGCCATTTCCACCATTTCTTTAATGGGTAGTGAAAAAAGTAAGAGAGAAGAATCAAAAGAAATGGTATTTTCGGGAGAAGGAAAATTATGTTGTGTCGTGTCCTCCCCAATGATAAAGCGTATGACATCTGAGATAGGTTTCATCATCTTTTAAGCAGCTTTGTTTATTGGTATGACAAATGAGATGCCATAAATCACCAATCACCAAAGCTGAGACCACATGGGATAATATCAATTAATAAAACCCATAACACACATTCAAAAACCCAAACAACAGCGCAAAAAAAAAAGAAAAAAAAACAATGAAATATTGTCATGTACAAATCAAATACAACGATTAACAAAAGATAAAATACCAATTAAGTAACATAACAATACTCAGTTTAATCGTTCAGCGATGATAGATATTGAAAGGAATACACAAAAATAGAAGTATTTCACTGTACAAGAACAAATACGAATCTGATACTTATTCTTTACATGTATATGTTTGCGTGTGGGAAGATGAGTTTGGTGGTCGCATATGTTGTAGAGGCAAAAATAGATTCGTAAAGATCTTTCTCAGAAAAAAGAAGAATAAAAAAGGGGTAGGGGTAGGGGTAGGGGAGATTGGAGAGGTTCTGTAAAGAGATTTACTTTGGAGAGATGGACAAAAATACCCCTAGCTAGACCTAGTGGCTAAGGGTAAAGTAGTAAGCGAGATTTGCGGTGAAATAAGAAGGGGTTGTGGGGAGGATAGTGTAATCCAGGGATAAGTCTAAGTGTTTGGTAGCTGCCAAACACTGCGATTCCAAAGGGAAACTCCCAACTACAATTTGACAAATTTTGTAACCCCTTACTGCAAACTCTATTATTTGTCTTTTCCGTGATTGTCGATCTTCTTTCCTCACAAACTCTATTAATAATCTTCATCTCTTACTTAAAAAAAAACTACGTATTATATAATATACACATATCAGAAATGATAGAAAATTTTAATCGTCAAAATTATCACGTGGATTTTACCGTATTTTGTTGCAATTACAAAAAGAAGAAAAAGAAATGGCGCGGGGAAGCGAAGCGCATGGCACGCTACTAATGTCCGGGAGTGGCCCCAGCATTAATCTACACATTGCCCTATGATCTTCTTTTTTTTTTTCTTTTTTTTTTTTTACTTTTTGAATTTTCGCTCTAAAGTTTGGTATGGTGTTGACCAAACACGACCCTTCTATTGGCTTTTACCGTTGCTCTCTTCTGCTCCTCTAACCCTATCTACCGTTTTGAGTTCTTCTTCTTCTCACCATTTCCCAATTATTCCGCCACCCGGAGATTGGTATTATTTATCTCCTTTCTTCCTGCAAGTTTCCGTCACAGTTAGATCCTTCTCGGTTTTCAACCCCAACCCAGTTTCGAAGGATAGTTTAACGGCCCCCTAGTGAGTATTATTATTGAAGACAAAAGACGACGACCCAGATGACCAGATCGTAATTATTTATTAAAATACCCTGAAGCTGGCTACAGTTTTGCTTTGTCTACCAGTGTAACTCCTTTTTTTTTTTTTTTTTTTTTTTATCATTATTTTGTTACCTTTTGAATCTCCTTGTTTCCTTCTGCGAAACGGCCTCTATGTGGATTTGTAGCTATTTGATAGTGAGTTTTGTACACCGTTCTTGCTGCTGATTACGATATCCCTCCTATCATCTCGTTCAAGAGCTCTTCTTCTTTTTTGCTTCACTCTTCTTTGTCCAATAGTTCCAATTTGAAATGGAGAGGAAACAGGGTTTTTTCTCGGCGCTAAAGGGGGAGATAGTAAGAGGGCTTTCACCTGGAAGGTCAAGAGCTAAAAGTCCGGCGAGAAGTGCGTCTCCCATGTCGGGTTTACTACGGCGGAGAAAGAACCACCAAATGTCGCAACCGGAGTTGGTGATTGAGAGATCTGGAAGCTTAAGGCCGGAGGAGGCATTGTCTCCCTTGAAGGAAGGGCCTGATGGGAACGAGAACAGAGAGTCTAAGGAGGGTAAATGGGGAAACTGGATGAGGGGTCAGCTTTGTAGGGCACCTTCGGCTGTTTCTTGCTCTGCCCAGAAACGATCTGATCTGAGGCTGCTGCTTGGAGTTTTGGGTGCTCCGTTAGCTCCTGTTCATGTTAGCTCCACAGAGCCTCAACCCCACCTCGCCATTAAAGACATCCCCATTGTTAGTCCTAATTTTTCACTCTCTTTACTAACTTTTTCCACTGAGGAGTCTTGTCTTCATTTATGTTGTTACTCTAGTTTATTCTAAAATTAAGATCTCTGTATATATAAATATTTTTTATGTCTTCAAGATAATCGTGTGGTAGAGTACACTGAGAGGGATCTTAATGTTTCTGTCTCGTGTTATTTATCCAAGATGAGATGTATGGTTTGTTTTCTGGATACTTAGTTTTCAGGATTTGTATTAGATAATTAATCTTCAGGGGGTTTTTCCTGCAGGAAAATTCATCTGCTCAATATATATTGCAGCAGTACATGGCAGCCTCGGGAGGGCAAAAGCTTCAAAACTCTGTTAGCAATGCTTATGCCATGGGAAAGGTGAAAATGATAGCATGTGAGTTTGAAACAGCTAACAAAGTGGTGAGGACTCGAAATTCCTCCAAAGATGCAGAGTCAGGTGGGTTTGTCTTGTGGCAGATGAAGCCAGATATGTGGTACGTTGAGCTTGCTCTGGGTGGTAGCAAGGTTCATGCTGGTTGCAATGGGAAGCTAGTGTGGAGGCACACACCTTGGCTGGGCGCTCATGCCGCCAAAGGGCCTGTTAGACCCCTTCGCCGTGCCCTTCAGGTGACATATCAACTCACTTTAGATTATCAATTTGGCTTTCTCATTGAAGATTTCTTTACGAATTTCATTATCTGCAGGGACTTGATCCAAAAACTACAGCAAGCATGTTTGCTAATGCAAGATGCATTGGGGAGAAGAGTGTTAATGGCGAAGATTGTTTTATCCTCAAGCTCTGTACAGATCCTTCAACATTGAAGGCAAGAAGTGAAGGACCTGCAGAGATAATCAGACACACTATGTTTGGATACTTCAGCCAGAAATCCGGCCTTCTTATACATTTAGAAGATTCACATTTAACCCGAATCCAAAACAATGGAAGCGATGCTGTTTATTGGGAAACCACAATCAATTCGTTCCTTGATGATTACCGACAAGTAGAAGGGATTATGATTGCTCACTCCGGTCGATCTGTAGTAACACTTTTCAGATTTGGGGAAACAGCCATGAGCCACACAAAAACCAGGATGGAAGAAGCTTGGACAATCGAGGAAGTAGCCTTTAATGTCCCTGGTTTGTCCATTGATTGTTTCATTCCCCCTGCTGAACTTAGATATGCTTCCATGAGTGAAGCCTGCGATTTCTCCAGAGGACAAGGGTTGAAAAACGCCATGGCAGCAGCAGCATATCGTGCCAAAGTCGCAGCACTAGAGAAGAATCACGACAACAAGGTCAAAGTCATCTGGAAACCAGATATCTGAACCAGCAGCCAACAACAACTCCTAGCAAGCAAGCAAATGCACTGCTTTGCAAGGTAAGTGACAACACTAACTATTTAGAAGAGGATTCAAATCCAAGGTAGCAAAACTTGTGGTCTATTTTACGTGGCAAGTTGTAAATAGATCAATAGTCATTCTCACACATTTTATTCGGTGATCGGGCGACTCGCTCTCTCCTGAATCTTGGCTTTTATATCCAGCCTTTCTTGTCTTCAAATCCAACAGAAAATCTCTTTCAATCGAATCACCATTGTTTTCTCTCTTGCAATGTGAGGAGTATTATTAGTAATTTAGTAAATGTAAATGGTCCTATGCTCTTATTTTCTTAAGGATTGTACTGATAGTACAACTTTACAGAATGAGCATTGTGTCTAAGTTTCAACTTGAAATAATGAGCATATTTTGTTCATCAAGATCAAGCTTCAAGTGACAGTTAATTTCATAGTTTATTTGCCATGAAGGATGGTGATGTTTCAAAAGGAAATGTCATTATATGAAACGTCACCATCTGTTTTATTTTATTAAGATGCAATACAAAGTTCAGAAAAATGTTTTATATTAGATTAAGATTATAGTGGGCTTCTAAAACATAATAATGATGAACAATATATAATTATTAAAGATGATATTGAGAATTATAAAAGGACGTGTACCTCGTGATAAACGCATTTACATGACTTGGATATTGGGTGTCTAATCATTCTTTGTCATCTCTTTGTTTGCATTAAAGATAACTCATTTATTTCTTTATTTCCTTCCCTAACTTGAAAATTAAAGTATTAGAGAGTGATCCTACATGCTTACCTTTTTAGTTTCAATGTTTCGAGAATATGCTCGACTAGTCGCTTTAATGTATTATTTTAAATTATTACATAAGATCTAAAAATAGAAGAATAATTTCTAAAAAGTTATTTTCTATCTAAAACTATTTTTTTTTTATACTTTCAAATATCATTCAATTATTTTTAAAAACTAAACAAAAGTTACTTGTAAGACCTTTCAAACCTACTTTTAAAGAACAGTGATTAAAAAAAAAGTATATTTTTAAAACCCAAGATCAAATGTACATATTTATTAAAACTTAGAAGACTAAAAAGGTAATTTTTGAAGAAAAAATTACATTAGCATAAGATATTTGTTCTAGTGATAACTATTTAATGTATCAATATCTTGCTCATAAACTTTATGATCTAGACATATAATGTAACATTAAAAAATAAAAGACCAATACTTAATGTGAGAATGAGCATGCCAAAAATAAAAGACCAAAAATATTCTTTTACTATTAAATATCTTCCCTCAGATTCTTCATTATTTTAAATAAATACAAGAGAACAAATGAAAACGATTTTAATTCTAAATTTGCAGCACAACAAAATGTAGAGCTTTTAAATACATGTTAAAAAGAAAACTCCACTTTATTAAAATAATAATTTTATACCCGAGGGATTTCTGAACGTTAAAAAGTGTTTAATAGGTCTATAAATTTACTAGTTGATATACTTGATCGATAAGCTTTAAAACACATAAACATGTTCAAAACTTACTAAAGTCAAATGCATAATCTCGATTTTTTTTTTTCTTGGATAAAATGTAAAAACTATATGAATAGCAATTGCAATTATTACTTTCCAAAATTTTAATTATAAAAATTAAGCTCAATTGAACCCTAAATTGTAAAGAAGCGTAATAATGATAATTTTTTAAAGTTAAATTATGAACTCTATAACTTTTATACGTTGGAAAGTCTAATCTTAACACTTGCATCATCATTGGAAGCCTCAATTTATTTATAAACAAAGACTAAAAAACAAACCATTGTACATGCTAGAATTTATCTTAACTAAAATTTTCTTGTGCATAATGAGGTAGTCATTTAATAAAGTTAAAGTTCTTGATATCCCCTCGCTTCGTTTGAAATTGAAAGTTTATCCCTAAAATTTATACGGATTGTTCTACAAAAGAAATAAAACTTCTTGTGGGCTTTCTTTAAACAAAATCCCTTGTCGCTGCCGCTGAGGTATACAATGAAACCGTTCGATCGCAACATCTCTTTCCGTTCGAGCTAATTGTCGTTTTTTCTTTGAATTTTCGCACCCTTTTTCTACTTCATTCTTGATTCCACTCGTTATCGGCTTTCTCCATTTGTGGCGCCTCAGCTTCGAGCAATGGTACTCACCAACTTCAATGGAGCTGGCGTTGGATTCGGTACGATGGGTTCAATGATCTTTAGTTCGGTGTGATATATTTTGTACATTCTTATCTTTTCTCTTGTCTTTTTAACTGATTCTTGCTGTTATTCTCTTTATTTGTAGGTTTTGGTGTCGGTTGTGGGTTCGGCATAGGATGGGGTTTCGGAGGTATGTGTCATCTGACCCCAGTAATTAAGCATCCTTTTTTTTTTAGTTCGGGCTTGATTTTCTCATGTTCCTTTGTAACTTTAGGAGCTTGTTCATGATTTCAGGCATTTTGTTTATCTGATTTGTTTCTCTAGCTAGGTTGGATTTAATTTATTGGGTATGTGAAGTCGGCTGAAAAGAATTTAGGGAATATTATGAAATGAATGCTACAGAACCCTGAGGCTTTTGAATTATGAATTGGGAAAGATTTGTGTAAACAACACAGATCAGAAAGGGGGTTTGGGTTTGATGATTAGTTTGTCCTTTGAAAATGATTTGTCATGTTCTCGTTAAGCGATAGTTGGTGCTCGGCAATGTAATGACTGGCTGGTCCGAGATATACCAAGTTAACAGATTATTTACTTGGATTAAAATAGAGCCCTTTTCTTTTGACAAAAGCGGTGAAGATGATGGAGTTGCTTTGTGATTGGTAGAGGCAGAACAATGAAGTGTAAGGCTGCAAGTTATAACTGTACTGTACTTGTAGTAAACTCATATGCTTATGAATTGGTTACTGCTGATATATCGACATCATTGATTTAAAGATGTGTACATCTATCCACAGACGTCATTTGGAATTCCAGCGCAACCTCCAACAGCGAGTAGTTCTTGAATGCCCCATGGATTATGTTTCTATCAATGTGTGTTGTGTGAAAACTATCGTTAAATTACACTAAAAGAAGTATATATACATGTTCTGTTTTTGTCTTGCTCGATGACAGCTTTTACATCAGTAGTTGTGGAGTATCTTGTCTGGCCTATTGAAGGATTAATAGTTTTGAGTTTAACGCATGGTCCTTATTGACAACTAAGCCAACCCCTTATGAGTTCTTTTAACATCGGAAGTTGGAAGGAGTCAAACAGATCCTTAGGTTAATTGAAATCGTGTAACTGCCTTCAAGAACCTTGACGGGCTAGAAACTAAGTTCTGTGCTTCTGTTGCAACTCTTGTTTCGCTGTTTTGTTTAGGATATTAGAGGAGTCTGGAAATTTAAGTTGGCCACCTACGTAGGAAAGTTTCCTACAAGTTTTCTTGACATTTGAATGTTTGTAGGGTCAGACGGGTTGTTTCGTTTGAATGTTTGTAGGGTTAGACAGGTTGTTTCGTGGGATTTGTTGAGATGCGTGTAAGCTGTTTGGATACTCACATATATATAAAAAAGTATATTTAATACTTTTTAGTTCCCACATTGCTATATAAAAGATTACGTTTCCAATGATTGGTTAAGATTAATTTCTGCAGAGAAGCTATGGAAGTTATGGTTCTGCATTTAACTTCTTAAGACCCAGTTGTACGTTCCATTATTTCCCTTTAAATTTTCCACACACATAGTATTATTTAACATGGACGATATAGTTTTATCTGCCATTAGATTCCTCACCTCAATAAACATGTTTATTTTACAGGAATGCCTTTGAACTTCTTGGGCCTTGGCGCGGGTAACCAACTAGAATACTCTACATACTAACTATTTTCCTTAAAGACATTCATCTGATTGAGCTTTGCTTATTTAATTTGTAATCCTGTTCTGTAGGTGGTGGGTGTGGCGTTGGATTAGGACTTGGATGGGGATTTGGCACAGCTTTCGGGAGTAAGTATCGGTCCTCAAGGATGATATTTCAGGGAATGGAATTTGACACAAAGGATCAAAATCAGAGTTATGATATCAAGGACTCAAAAGATTTATTCAGAAATGCCAGAAAAGTTTGAGCTTAATCGCTAGTTTAATTAAGCCTTCAGCATTTTAAGAGTTCTTTTAAATCCTTTGAACTCTTTTTGGATGGAATTGTGACAACATCTGATCGTATACTTGCACCGCACTACATCTGATTGTATAAAAATTACCTTTCTTTTGTCCACTAACTTTTCAGAAAAACAGTAAAGTTTATAAAACTCTTAACCGTAAGGTCACTCACGATCTCTGCACCAATCTTCATGCGGATTGTGCTTTCAACCAGAATTACTTTGCATGGTTTCAAAAGCTTGGTCATGTGATCCTTGGCGGTTACTTTGTTGGTTCTATTGCCTTCTTATATATATGTAGCGTTATTTTTTCTTCCAGTCGTGCAGTTGCATTTAGTTGGCGAATAGACATGACAAGAAATTGTTTAATTTCACGGGGGCACATCCTTTTCTGTCTTTTCCTCTTCAATAATATTCTTGACGCTGCCAGTACAAGAAAATTGATGCTTGGGAGTGGTGTGATTACTCCTGAAATGGGAAATGGACTTCCAGACTACTCAAACTTTAAAAAGGAAGTTCATCTTTTAGAGTTCACGGTTGGAGGTTATGGGGGAGTATCAGTTGGTGGTGGTGTCGGGACTAAGGGAGCCTTTGGCTCAGGTTCTGGGTCTGGTGGGACTGGAGGTGGTGGATTTGGTCCGGGCATTGGTTATGGATCGGATGGTGGCTTTGGACCTGGAATTGGGTATGGCTCAGGTTCAGGCATTGGTGGTACGAGTGGCGGATTCGGTGGTTCAGTTGGCATTGGAGGTGGTGGTGGAGTAAGTGGGTCAGGTGGTATTGTGGGCAGCGGTGGCGGTGTACTAGGCGGTTCAGGTGGCATCGTGGGTGGCATTGGCGGTGGAGTAGGTGGGTCAGGTGGTGTTGTGGGCAGTGGTGGCGGAGGACTAGGCAATTCAGGTGGTATTGTGGGTAACACTGGCGGTGGAGTAAGAGGTTCGGGAGGCACGGGCGGTGGTTATAGTGGTTCGGGAGGCATGGGTGATGGTGTTGGTGGTGGTTATGGAGGCAGCATGAATAGTCCTTGATCGATGAGTAAAGCGTATTTGAGCAACGAACAACTCACTATCGAGCTTAAAATTCATTGCTAAGATGATAAACTGACAAAATTTTCTTAATTAAGAAGACAAATAAAGATAATTGTTCCATTTATGTTTTTCTAGTTAATGCAATAGAGAAAAGAACACTATTTTTCTAGTCCTAAATTTGCCCTATAAAAAACATCCCTTGGTTTTTTTTTTCCCGATTATAGAAATATGGCATCTAATGATATTGTATACACCTTATAAAGCTTAGCTCGTCGAATTCTTCTTCAAGACTTTACATTTATTAAACTAATTGCCCGTTTTTTACTCCACCTCAAGAATTTCATTGCCTTAAATAGGGAAAAAATGGAGAATATGGAATGGTTGATTGAAACTGAATTTGATGGACAATGTAGTTAGAATGGGTATGGGACGAATATGATAAATTATCTTCTCTTTTAAAGAAAACAATAGTTGCGGATTCACTGCACACTGGCTTGAGCTTGCGTGGCTCCACCATCCATAAATTTGCATTTGTCGTCAGCTTCCTCGCCCACCACAAATTATAGTGCCTTGCAGCTGTATTTGTATTATCTATTTAACCCCATTCTTTATCCACATCATTAAGCAAACCCTGCCTTTCTCTTCTGACTGTCCTTCAGACTCAGCCATCTCCTATTTCTACCGTGCAGACCAAGTGTTGATAAGATGTCCCACTACGACAATCCACTCTTCCAAGCTAGTTACCCATAGCGCCATGTGTTGTTTGGACGTGTCACGGCATGATCAAAACTCTACCGTAACTCGCCACACCACATGTGCTCATTTTATTGGGTTAAAAGGCAGAGGATGAGACAATTTTGAGTGTTTCCTTATCCAATTTCCATGTGTGAACGAGGTGGCTAGTTTTCAATACCAGAACTTCCCCAACTACTCCATTAATTGAATGCAGCCACACTAGGATGCCGTTTTCCTGTCCTTTATACCATTACTAGAATAATCTCTGTACAGTGTTTTTCCACTTTTATTCGTGCTATCATCAGTGGCTCCCATTTTCTCCGACGGCGAAGAAACTCCCTATATATTTGTAAAGAGTTCTTCTCTCGGGCGACGTGTGGTTGATTCGGAATTTGAAACCCTTCCTGTTGAGAAATGGGCGGAGGCAATGGCCAGAAGGCTAAAATGGCTCGGGAGAGAAATCTGGAAAAACAAAAGGCCTCAAGAAGGAAGATAGATGACAAACAAACAAAAACAACCAAACTTGGTTACCCATCCAACGTTTGAGGTATTCTATAATACCTTTTTACTTCCAATAAAAAAAAAAAAAAAAATTATGAGTTTTTGGATGAAAAGTTAGTTTAATAATAGTATGTGTTGGATATAAAAATTAATAGTTATTATAGTCTTTCTTAATCCTACAATATTTTATATTAAAAAGTTATCTCTTCCTTCCAAAATTATTTTTAACCTATTTTAGTAGTTCATGATAAGAAAATATTTCAAGCAGCCTTTAAGTTGCTTATAAAAATCCTTTTGTTAATTATTAATAAACCTAATTTTATATATTTTTATTTACTTTTAATCAATTACCTTAAAAGAATATGTGATAGATCCTCTTTCTTGGATGGTCTTTATTTAGGTCTAATTCCCTACTGAGTGAGAGCTTCCGGCAAGAGATCTTCTTCCATCCATTGTATCAAATAAGTCAATAATTTCTTTTCAATTTGGCTATTTATCAGAAAGAAAACCTCATTTGTTCCTACTTAAATAATAATAATAATAATAATGACCAATTATATACAATAATTAATGTTCAATAGAATTCAGATGGAGGGGCTCGACTCACAACTTACGACTTTTTCAGCTTTTTCTTTCTGCCCTCCTATTTATTATATTACAATTTATGCCACAAATGAATAAATTCTTAAAATATCAACACTTGTTTTGGGATTAAAATTAAGCAATGAAAAGGAGAATTGGATATAATTAAATTTAGTGTAGTTGGTGAAGCACCAAAACAGAACGTGGCTTGATGGCTAAGTGGAGGGCAGAGTTAGTCAGACTCATTTGCTCACTCCACTGGTCGCCGGTTCGATCTGTTTAGGTACGAAAAGAAAGGGAAATAACAATAGCAATAATAATTTCTTATGTGATCATTATCCTTAAGGTATTTCAAAATACCTTTTTTATACAATAAATTATATATATAAAAAGGAAGGCTCACATTTTTTTTATTAAAATTTTATCAAAATATCTTTATAATAATAAAAATAGGGAAGGTAAGAGTGATCTCAGTGGTTAATATTATCTTCAAAATAATATACAATATGTATTAAATGCTACATTTTTAGTAAAAAAATTTATTTAGTGTTTAGCTTTTCAAAATTTAATTCTACTATTTGAGTTTGTTTCTATTCATTTAAAAAAAAATTAAAATCGTTTGCAATATATACTAATAACTAACCTTTGACACATTACAAAAATCCTACTAATATAAATTTTTTTATTGATAGTTGAGGATTTAAATATTCGTACACCTCTATAAAAGGTGAGGTTCATGTCAATTATTTACGAGTTAAAGCTCGCATTGACTAATATATATATAAGTGTTAACTCGAAATTAAAATTAATCTAACCTAATCTTTATTATTTTTGGTTGAGTAGTTTGAGTCAGTTTCATAATGAAAGACAAGAAAGAAAGAAAGTGTCACACACAGAAAAAAGAATAACAAAGGAAATAAAGAGAATGAGAGAGAGAGAAAAAGGAGGAATTATAAGAGAGGAGAGAAGAAATATATATGAGAAAAGCATGAATAAATAATTCCTTTTCCAATTTATCTTTATCACCTCAATTTTTTTTTCAAATTTAATGATTTTTTAAAAATACATATGGGACTAATTTTAAATTTATTCCTAAAAACTTATCAACTAAATTGACTAATTTAGAATCCCATGAATTTGAAGTATATATTTTTAAAAATCCAACGATAAAAAAATGTGTTTTTCCTCTAAATACTAATGATATATTGTCCATCAAGAATAATGACTGGATGTGATTTTGTTATAAAAAAGTGAAATAAATCAATGAATCAGTTTGAGTTGGTTCATATTGTAAATATAATTATAACCTACAATCAGTTATCAATCTTCATATAACTCTCCCTCAATTACATGGTGTACCATTCATCTCATTGAATTTTATATTGTAAAATATACCATAACATGTTCTATCAATAGAGGTATGTGGTGTTTTTATAAAACACACCTTCATCTCTTCTTTATTCTTCTTTTGTGTTATTTTATTATTTTAGTTCAAACTTTTATTTCTAAAGTACTTAATACATTTTATGCCTAACAAATGAATAAACTCTTAAAAAATATGAAAGCATTAAACACTTGTGAGTTAAATAACGAAAGTCAAAGATTGTGTATAATTAAATTAAGGGTAGTTTGTGAAACACCAAAATACATTGTGGCTTGATGGCTTAGTGGACAGCTGAGTTAGGCAGACTCTATGTTGATTCCTCAAGTCGCAGCTTCGATCTATTTAGGTATAACAAAATAAATAAATAAATAAAAGGTGACTATCGTTGAGGTATTTCTAAATACCTTTTTTTACAAACAAAAAAGAAAATCTTTTTATTTGAGTTTTTGTTTTGATTTAGTTACTTCAAAGTTATTAAATTTCTATTTTTTTTCAATCTAAAATTTATCTATAGCTTGTAAATATTTAATTTATTTTGATATTTTTAAAAATACTCATACATTTTTTCTATTAAATAATTTAAAAGAAAATAAATTCTTAAAAATCACAATTATATTGTTACGCATGCTAACATTCAAAAGATTAAATTGTTACAAAATTGAAAGTACGAAAATAAAGTTTAGAAACTAAATTGTTACTTCTATGAAAGTATAGAGATCAAAATATTTTTACACTAATATTTGATGTGTTAGGTTGGATTTCTATTAAAATTAATGAGCTTTTGTGTGATTATTATTCTTATTGTTTGCTTAAAATTAGTTGGTAAAATTTCTTTGAAATTGGATATATGGTAAAGTTTGCAATATTTTGTTAATTAAATTATTTTGCAACACTTAGTTTAAGGTCTAACCTAATGAATTCAAAACTTTAATTTACATTTTTCTTTTTTCTTTGAGATAACAATCGCGATGGTACGTCAAATTAGAGATCAAATCTTTAATTTCAATAAATTTGTAACGATCACTTAGTCCATCAAATAAATCTATGTTGTGTAATCTGATATACTGTTTATTTTACGAATGATAGTAATTATTTTGAAAATCGTACTCAGATAAATATTTTATAACTTTTTTGTAAAGTTTAGCAATGAGAGAGGAAGAAGAGAGGGACGAGAGAAAAAAAGAGATGAAAGAAATATTAAAAAATAAATATTTTTTCAATTCATCTTTGTCAATCAATTTTTTAATTTTAATTTAATAATTTTGTAATAAAGGAAATTTTTATAAAAAATTTAGTTACTAAATTAACTAATTGAGAACATGAGATTAGATGTGTGTTTCTCAAACATCATAATCCATGGTCAACTCAGATTTATTTTGGTTGATTTTTTCAATAAAGATGAAAGAAATTTAGATATAAGGAAGTTAGATGTAGTTGGTTGTTGGCTTAGTGGACAGCGGAGTTGGGCAGACTCAACGCTGATATTCCTCTTGGAAGCTTTTTAGATGTTTGAATTTTTAGGTTTTCAGAGTTTCAATTGTTCCTTCCACCGAAAGATCTTCAAATGAATGACACACGTTTTTATTTATAGAGAATTTTCATGAGCTTTAGGTGAGCTTGGGTTTGGGCGGTTATTTCTTTGGCCCAATTTTTATATCATGGGCTTGAATTGAGTTGATATGAGAAAACTTATTACTCAAACTCAATCAAATTATAATTATCACAATTTTTGCTATGATGATGTGCCACGATTTAATTGGCTAAAATTTATTGTCCAACAATGATAAATAAATTTTTTTACTATGTTTTATAAATATTTTAATTAATTTTACTGTATTTAAAAATATTCAAAAAAATGAAAGTAAACTCAAGACTTAGTACAAAATTCTCTTAAATTTATTTTATGTGAGAGCCTTTGTCCTTTTCTTTTATAATTGAGTTTTTAGGAGATTATATTATATTATTGCAAATTAAGGAGCAAATTTAACTAAATTTAACAAATTAATAAAATTGGTATATGTCAAATTGAAATTTTGATGTAAAAAAAAAATGACAATTAAATTGCGACAATATTAAAATTTAGTGTAATAAATTTCACCGGTTATTATTTTTACAATTAAGTAAATTTGACTTATTTTTTTGGAAGTTTTATGGTCTAATCGAATGAATTCAAAACATTTTACTCTTTTTTTTTTCTTTAGCTACTAAATATAGTGATGGATTAAATTAGAGATAAAATCTCTAATCTCATAAGATTTTAGAGAATGTTAGGCTTGGACTGGAAGAAGACCCGGCTCGGATGGCCAAAGGAAAACAGCTTGGGCGGATGGTGCACGCAGGAGGCTCGGCTCAAGACTCAATAGACTGTGGCTTGGCTGACAGCTCAATTGGAAGGTTGCTCGACTCACGACTCAGACGAAAGGTGGAGCGGCTCGCGGCTCGCGGCTCAGACGGAGGGGCTCGACTTACAACTTACCACTTTTTCAGCTTTTTTTTCTTTCTGCCCTCCTATTTATTATATTACAATTTATGCTAAATTCTTAAAATATCAATACTTGTTTTGGGATTAAAATTAACCAATGAAAATGAGAATTGAAGATTAAAATTATAAAATTTAAAGATCTAAAAACTAAATTCAAGCAAATTAAAAAATTAACAAGTAAATCCATAAAATTATGAAAGAAGAAAAGAAAGCAGACTCAAGACTTGAAAAAAAAAAAAGAATTTTCCATTAAATTTTTTTTGTGCATATTATAAATAGAAAAATGGTAAAAAATAATAATTTTGACAAAATATTTATATCATATAACAAAATATTCAGATTCTATCAATATTAGATATTAATAGACACTGATATGCTTTTATCAGTAGCATTGATAGAAGTGTATCAGTTTATATCAATGATAGAATCCAAAATTTGACTATAGTTTATAAATATTTTAATTTATTTTGCTAATTTTAAAAACGATCCTTATAAATACTATAAATATATAGTATTTTGATAAAAAAAATATTATTTTCTTAAAATAATATGGCTTCAATAGCCATTGGACTAAAATGAACTTATTATTTCTTGTGAAATTGCCCAAGATCTTTAGAAAACTTGGCTGGGAATCTGTTACATTGACAGAATACGTACACATGACAATGTTAAATCTTTATGCAAAGAGATTTGTTGTATAAATCAGAGGAACAAAAAAGGGACTATCACTTTTAACGTTATTGTTGTGTCTTTGTGGTCCATGTGGCCGGAGAGAAATCACGTCATTTTCAAGGGAAAGGATCTACATATGAGATTTGAGACAATGTTCAAGCTCCCCACAGGTCATTGGTCTATTATATTCAAGCTTCTTTGCAAATTAGCTACAATGTCAATTCTATTGCTTTAAATATTCATGCTTTTGTATAACTCCTTGGGTCCCTTGTTATGGACTTATCTCTATCCCTTTTTTTTTTCTTCCTGCTTTCTGTACTATCCCTTTGATTATATTAATGAAGTGAGAATAATGAAAGTGCTAAGGGTGCGTCCACCTAGTGGAGATGATTGAGTGCGTCTGTTGGTCCATCTTCCACTGTATGCTTTCGGTTTGGCTTATGTGAAAACAATTTACGGAGCTCATGTAACTGCTCAAAATATATGTTGAACAAACATAAATTTCATTAGTAGATGGTCTAGATCAACCAAATCTAGCTGCTTTACTAATTTAGATGCCTATGATAACTGAAATGATTATTACTATAACCTTATTTTTCTTTGTTCTTTGTGGGCTTTTGATGATTTCTCCTGTATAAAGTTTAGAGTTGATTATAGTTGTAATGATTTACACAGGAAGTCAGCTGGAAACAAACAAGAAAGCCATGACAATACAGGTAAAATTCTGAGTCTGATATAATGTACCTAATTTGTTTCCTTGAGAGGGAGAAATATTGAATTAATAGTGACAATTACTCCTTGTTTAGCTTGTTGGTTAAAACTTGAAGTGTTCATGAAAGTGGGTTGTTATGAATTGTTGCAGTGCAAGGTATGCATGCAGACATTTATATGTACAACGACAGAGGTAAAGTGCAGGGAGCATGCTGAAGCAAGGCACCCAAAATCTGAAGTTTATGCTTGTTTTCCTCATCTTAAGAAATGATAATCAACCAACTCTTAGCTCTATCCTCTCTTCTCTTCTCTCTTTAGCCCAAATGCTCCTACAGGCCAAACGCCTTTCAATGTAATAACACATCCTTGTAGTAAAAAAAAAACAAAATATCTATATATGTGTGTGTTGATAAAGCTTCAACATTCCTGTTTGTTTTCCTTTACTTACAAGTTACAAGAATTATTTGTGTAAATTCGAATTTTCTGATATGCTCAACTCATTTGACAAATGCTTTTCTAACTTATTAAATAGAATTGGTCAACGATCTCAAAAATCTGATGAAATTCAAAATTGAACACACAATTGAGTCAGGTATTAATGGTGATGCCAACCTTCAAAAAGTATAATCACCCACCCACGAGACCTCATACGAAAAGAAAGGTAGTTTTGGATTGTATTTCCTTATTTAACTCTTCTAGATTGTCTTTGATAATTTCCTTATTTAGTTAGTATGGATTACTTGCAGATAGCAGTTGATATTGAGAGAGTTCCTTACTAATTTCACTTAAAATTTTTGGTTTTACATGTTTTATTTATTGCATTATTACCTAAGGTAGCGATTATTTTAATGTTCAACTTTAAAACCGATGATATATCAAATATGAACTTTAAAAAATAATTTGTGGAGGCTGTAGATGACTACAGGTAGCAAAATACATTGGCATCATATTTGATAAGATCGAGTAGGAGTGATTAATACAATAGGGTCCCACTTGTAGATTCTAAAATTAGGTGTTTAGTTTTTAATTAATTACTGAAAATTTGATTCATAATAAGTAATTAAAAACAAATATATATTTTTACTAAGCTGCAGAGTGAGTGCCACGTAGTAGCACTGTCCTGAGTACACGAGGATCGTCCACAGCGTACAACAATGAGCGTGACCATCACGCGAGCGTTTTAGAGGGTCCGTGATTACACGCGCCTCAAAGTCCTGAATTTTACGAAGTTTTGTAACGGAACGGAGAGTACGTGTGGTCCACGAAGCGAAGAAAGAGGATATGCCAATGAGAAAGTCCCACGTGGCGAGAGAAGAGCAAAATCTGAATGAAAAGAGTCCGTCAGGATCAACGCAACGGTCGCGTTGGAATCGGGGAAAGGCGGAACTGGGCGGAAAGCGGTTAATATTTTCAAATTAGGTTCCACTGTTTGCTAACATTATTCTTTAGAGAAGGGAGAAGAGAGAGCGAGTTTCGCCAAGTTGTCTTCTACTTTCCTTATGATCATTTATCAGTTTTAAATTTTGTTAATTATCTATTTCTCTTGATTTTTGTATTTCCATTTTGATCTAATTTTGTTTCGTGTTCGTTGATGTTTCAGGTGAATTTTCTGTTTGTTCAGATTTGAGATCTTAGCGTCCCTTTCTCTCTTTGATCTCTTCTCTCACTGGAGTAGAAGCAGAGGAGAACCCCAAAATGGAATGGTGGAGCAAGATGAGCGCTCCGTTGAGAAGTTTTACCTTCAAAGTCGCCTGTCGTCTTGGATTTCGCAAACGCGGTACGCGATTTCCTTACAAATATAAAACGATTATTCGGATTCTCAATCTCAAATTCAGAACGGATTTTTATATGAAATGAGTTAGGTTTAGTGAAATTGGGCCGAGATGTGAAGGCCTGTGAATACGAGGACGTCCACGTGATGTGGGAGATGCTGAAGAGAAACGAAACGGATCAACTAATTGGATCGTCAGAAAGGCGCCGGAAAAGGAAATCGCTATGGAATATATTTTGGTGGGCTCGATCAGCTCCATGCCTCCGCAGAATCTGAACAATCCCAACACCATGAATTTGGGTTATATGGTAACCAAATCAAGAAAAGAAAAAAAACATCTATTCAAATATCACTTTTGTTAGAAAAATAGTCCTCCACTACTACCACATAAGAGATAACAAAAATTATCTAGTTTTGATCCAATCTTGACCATGGCCCCTCTCTTCTCTTCTCTCCTTTGCTTTTCTTATCTATATATCTATCAAATTTAATAAAACCTAGTTTTGTTCTTATTTAGTTCTGCCTTCCATTTCTTCTTCTCTACTTCTATGGCAATTATACGTCTTGATACGCAATTATTTGATCTGCAATCATGCAATTATACGTCTGGTTTCATTGAACGAAAGAATTCCGATCACATGTTTGCAATATTTGTCACACATGGTTGGCTTGGCGTGTTCTATGTTGTGGAATGGGGAATTCAACGAGCAAGTCTAATGTTGCAAAATCCAATCAATTTTGTGAGAAAACAACCGATTCTTTTCAACTCATAAATCTGCCAATGCTTTCTTTATTTCTTGAAGAATATTCCCATTACATATTAATTGTTGTATATGCCACGAACCACCCTACCTTTTGGTCCTTTTCAATAGAAAACAAAGGATAAAAATGCCACATTATATAATATGTTAAAGACTTATTAGAAGACCTTGATTTTGTTTCACATTTGTTTGTTTCACATTCATCATCATTATGTGGATCCAATTTTTTACCTTTAATAATATTGAAATATAAAAACTGATTAAGGAGAAGTGATTTTTTATGCCCTAAATTTACAATGATTTTTTATTTATTTCCTCAACATGAACATTTTTTCATCTAAAATGTCACTTTTAATTTAGATATAAAAGTTAGATTTTATTTGATTTTAATATATAAAAGTTACCAAAATATAAATTTGCGAAGGGTTAAACGGTGCGTTTCATAAGGCGGTTAAAGTTTTTATTTGTCCAATCTTTATTTAAGGGCTTAAACGGTGCGCTTCATAAGGCGGTTGGTTGGTTGCTACTCTATATAAACATTGGAGCTGTCTAGGGTTACGAAATTATGCAAATTTAGCGAAGGGTTTCTAAGGGGATAGGCCGACGAAGAAGACGATGGGACATTCAAACGTGTGGAATTCACATCCGAAGAACTATGGACCTGGTTCTCGCACTTGGTATACCTCCTCCGTCTTCAATTTTTCACCCAACTATATCCCCTTATTGACATTCGATTTTGATTATAAACCATGTTCAACGCTGCTCTGTTCATATAATTTAAATCTTATTGCCTCTGATTTCATGGCGATTCTTTTATTTGTTGGAATTTGGCATTCGATTATGATTCTCTTTGACTATTTAGATTGCATTGCTCTTACGAACTAATTGGAAAATCAATCCGATTCTTGAACTTGACTACAATGCTGCTTTCCACGTAACATTTATCTTCATCTTAATATCTGCGCGATTGTTCTTTGGCAGCCGTGTCTGTGGAAACCCCCATGGATTGATCCGCAAGTATGGCCTGATGTGCTGCAGGCAGTGCTTCCGTAGTAATGCCAAGGAAATTGGCTTCATTAAGGTAAATTAAACTTCTTCTTCACCACCCACTTACCACAATTTCATTTGCCTTTACTAGTATTGGTTACAATTTTTCTGGTGCTGGTTTACTGTTGTCTATGAATAATTTTGATACACAAGCAGATTGCATATACCCTTCGACAATTACTACAATTAGGATTAGTATATGAATTTCAATTCATTGCCTGTTTAAATTTATGATTATGCTTTATATTCTGTCTTGTGCAGTACCGCTGAAAATGGAGATATGATCTTGAAAGGCTGCAGATATGAGCATATTGGTCACTTGTTTCTTCTTTACTTAGTCTATTTATATTTATATTATACATTAAAAAAAGAGGGGCAGACAATGGGGTAGGGCATTGCCCCAATTAAAATTTTGAGGGGCACCCTTTCCCCAAAAAGTTCTAATTCGTTTTCCTTAATTCTGCCAGAAGTTTATTTTCAAGATTAGGTATGCATGTAGTAGTTTCCTTGAAATATGCTTCGATGGTTTTAGAGTCTAAGTTTTAGTTTATTGTGTAAGTTTAGTTATTTTGCTTTTTAACAGATTCTTCCATGTATGTCCTTGAATAACAGTTTCTAGAATTCTATATGCATGTTGCCTTAATTTATATCCGTAATTAATATGTTTTGGTAACCCGATGGCACGCTTTCAGCGATCCTAAAGGATCATCGATCATAAATGTTAGACCCGAAGGTTCTAAACATGAGAGGTCTACAGTCCGATAAGAGAGCTATCTGTCACCATTTGTCTTTCATGCAACAAACACATCCAACCTTCCACATAAAATCATAAACATATGTTTATCATAACTCGAAGGTCACAAATAAGTTGTTGAAACGCATTTTTTGATTCAGCAATATATTGGAAAGATTTTACTTATCAAATTTTTATTCACAGAAATAAATTGTGGTTTAACTTCTTCCTTTTTAAAATAGAACATGACTAAAAGTGGGCACTTGAGTAATAATAATTCGACAAAGAATAAAAGAGACCAAATTTACAAAATAAGGGCTAATTAAAAATGATTTTTAATTGGAAAAAGAGAGAGAAGGAATGGTTGTGATTCAAAACACCATAAATAATTAATGAGAAGCGAAATTAAAAGCAAGAAATTTACCAAAACGAAGAGTCTCATGGATATGTAGATAATGTGTCTTTCTTTAATGACAAAATAATTAATTGGATCTATATTTTGAAAATAAGCTAATAATAAAAATAAACATTAAAATATTGTTTTGGCTTTCAATTTTAATTTCTATATTTGAAAATGACTTTACTAAATTTTATATTTAGTTCCAAACTAATTTTCATTGAAATGGTTGTTTATTTAAACATAAAATGTAAATAAAAAGAATAGTAATATGAACTATGTTTAATGTGATTTCTATATATGTTGATTTTTCTCGAGATTTATTACTTAACTTAAATTTGGAGGGGGGGGGGGAATCGAACCCCGTGCCTCTCGCATGCGGAGCGAGCGCTCTACCAATGAGCTACGCCCCCAACTCTTGTAAGCAGCGTTTATAAATAAGATTCCAAATGTTTAATAACTAAGAACAAAACGTGGCCACCGGCTCGCATTCCAACATCTTGTCGTTCATTTAGATTTGTTTGTTTTACACCGCAATGTCATTTAACTCATCATTCTGTATCAAACGAACCCTCCATGCCACACATAAACATTGTTATTTATTGCAAAAGCAATCAATTCTCCTCCTTAATTTACTTCATTTCCCGACAGAAATTAAATGTCAAAACATCCTCATCGACAAGCCGTTTTGAAGAACTTCCTCCCAAAAAGATTGTTTGGAAGAAAAGGGTTTCATTTTTGGGTATTATTCTCGTTTGGAGTCATCTTCTTAGCACTCTATTTGTGGGAATTTGGAACGTTATGAAGTCATCTTTTCTGCTTCACATATCTTTATTGCTGCTTTTCTTTTTCAGCATTAACAATGCCTCTTCAACTTCCGGTAATATTGGTTCTTCCTGTTCTGTTTCATCTTTAATCTCGTCCCCCTTCCTTATTTGTTGGCCTTGTCTTTTACTACAATCCCCTGTCCTCTGCTCTGTTTTTTTCCCCATGATGTTGTCATGTTTACTTCAATCTGTCTAAGATGTTGGTTCAAATTATTATTGACATTATTACTTTTTTCTTTTTGGGTTCTGAATGAGGATCTCACTGATTGACGTAGACACTAGAACAGCTACTGAGGGAAAAGTAGTATTTTTTTTTTCTTCATCTTCATGGATTTTTTCATTATTGTTTCTTTTTTTGTCCATCTTTGTATTTCTGAAAAAACTAAAAAAAATTTCTGTATTGTTAAAAACATTTGAAGTGATCTAATAAACAGATGGGACAAATCTACAAACACCTAGCAGAATATTTAAGTAGATTGCGAAGAGACAGAAGAGACTTGAAGTGTTTAAGCCATGTGATTAGCTACTCTACATCCTATATGAATCTAAATTTTGTGATATCCAATTGGTTTCAGCTTAACTTATGTAGATAATTGCTGCTTTGAGCATATTGATCATATTTAAGGGAATATGTTGAGGTTCAAAGCAGAAATTGGGTAGTGAGTTTAATTCAAGCTTAATTAACATGTAAGCTCTCTCGAGATCAGATGTTCAAACCCCATTGGTAATTATGATGTAATCTCTTTCGAAATCGGAGGTTCAAACCACATGATCGTGATCTTTTTACGCGGGGAGGTCCAAGCAGAAATTTAACTCATCTATGTTTGAATTTGAGGTTTTTATGCTTGGTTCTTTCATATAACGGACAAAGTTTTCTACTTTACCTTGCTTGAGGCCTCACTCTTTGTTCAGTCCTATCAAGTAAAGAGTTGGTTTGACTACCTCCATTGCTGCTATGAACTCTACTTTTGTTGTGGACTATGCAGCAATTTGTTTCAATGTGCTCTTCCAATTAATTCACTATCATCAAACATGAAGATAGATCCTCTCAATGGCCTTCTGTTTGTATCACCTTCATGAGATGAATCTATATATCGTTTGGTGTTCATCCTCTTCTCTTTGACTTTTCCTTTGGTATGATACTTGTGTTGGTTACAAAGAGACTTAAAGATGCAACATTTTCTGCTTTTACTATTTCTTTTTCCTTTTCATGTTTTTGATCTGAAACAGTATACATTCTTGTCGCCATTTCACTTGCCTGTGCAAGCCATGTTTCAATAATCATCTTATTATGCTAGAACTAAGAATATTGGGCAGGTTCAATTATATATTTAAGAATATTTGGTTCGCCACTGACCACTAACATTTTAAAGTTTTTCTCAACAGTTCAGAACTTTTTTTTAACTTTTTCGTCCTCAGGTATTGAACTTTTAAAATCATGGGATAAAGTATATAACTAAAAGTCCGATCGATTTACATGTTTGAATGATCGGTTTAATTAGTGAGTGCAGGTTGTATACATTTTCACAATATGTTTCACTGATATGCCTTCCTTGACTGCAATTGTAGAAATGGCTCCAAACCACCTCCATGAAGAATCAAATGAGTATTTGTTTGCCACACCATCAAACAGGAAGATGAAAGTATGTGCTTGCAATCTATATATTATTTTAGAGATGAACATGACTTCTTTTCCTAAATCACAACTTTATTGCTAATGGGATTGAATTCTGTTTTTGATCCTCAGCTGCAGGATCGCGAGCAAAGTAACCCGACGAGGAAGAATGTTCGTGTGGGTGACGTGAATCTTTACGACTACCACCCCATCGATCCAGTTCCAAGCTCAAAGAGATCCATCAAACATGGACCAATAGAGCATGGCTCTCCTCTTATACCTCATATGCCAAGTCCTTCCCCTCCTGATCAACCACAGCCCGGTGGTTTTGTGTAGAGAGCGGACACCTTACTCTCTCATACTTGTTATAAATAAACTGGATTTGTTTATTATCAAACCAGCTATGTTAATTCTCATCACTAGATCTCGTATTATCTATTGTACTTAAAAGAAGTAATGGAATGATGTTCAATAGGAAATGATTGTGTTTGTAGATCTTGTCTACTTATATACCATAGAGCTTGGTTGAAGAGTCCACAGGTGATTTGCTCTATGTATTTAATAGTTGTTTTATAAATCTTATGTATGGATGATGATCCATTTTTGTTGGAAGAAACTTTTCTTCAAATATTTTTAAATTATATGTATATATTTGGTTTTAAAATGGTATTAAATATTTTCATTATAATTGAACTATTATTGGTGAGAGAGTGTCAATATAATCAAATTTGGTTTTTTTGAGAAATAATAATACTCAAAGAAAAAAGAAGCGTAATTTATGCAAATAATAATAAAAGAAAACAGTATTTTGATAACATAATCCTCAGAAAATATAGAGAAGAAAAAATGTGGAGGTGCGGGGAATCGAACCCCGTGCCTCTCGCATGCGAAGCGAGCGCTCTACCATATGAGCTACACCCCCATCGTGTTCATCATTTTCTTTTACAAAAATGACTCATTTTAATATGATTTTGTTTGCTCTTTCCTGACGGCTCGCATTCCAATTCTCTGCCATTTTAAATTTGTAAAATGGACACAAGTTTCTGCAAACTCAAAGCAAACATTTACTCCTCCACAGCCTGTACCCAATGTAGATGATATGATAAACAAGCATTGACGATCCCCTGATTTCTTTTATTGTTCATCTTCTGATCCAATTTAATGCTATTCCATATTTCCCCTGTTGTTTTAAAACCCCCATGGACGATCATTTTTTAAGCTAACACACCTTGGAAGTGGAAGAACAGGGTCTGTGCTTTTCATTTCTTTTTCTGGGTACATTCACATTTTGGAGCTGTTGGATTTATTATTTTTTTTCTGGGTTTGATCTGCATTTTTCTCATTATTTCATTATGAAGCTTTCTGGGTTTTGGGTTTTGTTTTTCGTCCTCCAAACAACTTTATTGCTGCTTTTCTTTCCCAGCTATATAAATGCCTCCTCCAGCTCCGGTAATTTGGAAGTTAATGTTTTTTCTTAACATATTTTTCAATTATTTATTTGCTTATCGCTTTGACTTCAATCTTACTGCATTTATGTAAATGTTTCCTTGTTTGTTGCATTTCAATACTTATTACTGTACTGGTTTCCCCTACTAGACTTCCTTTGTTTCTTCGGTTTTTTATGTTAAATTAGGATTACTGAGGCTAATTCAGAACAATTTTGTTTTCCTTTTAATGCTTCTGTTCTGTTGTTTTTTTCATGTCTTTAACAATTTTGATATGTTCATACTAAAGAATGTCTGCAGGTTCGATCACATATTTAAGCACCCCTGTCTCAGCCATGTTCAAGTCCACGTTAAATAATTTCATCCTTGTGTATTGAAATCCGAAGTTACAGCATCAAGTATATAGGCAGAGATCGAGTTGTTTTTCATATCTGAGTTGTGAATTTGTATGTTATTCTACTGTGACTTTGCATGTTGATTTTGCTGTGTTTTTCTTGACTGCATTCGCAGATATAGCTCTGAACCACCACCATGTTAATGCAAAGAAATGCTTGTCTGACATACCATTAAACAGGAAACTGAAGGTACTTGCTTTCCAATGGCTTTTAAATCCTACAAATCATGTTCACTCGTGTCATAATACATTCTGAGAGAATAGAGCATAGTTTCTTCCAAATTAATTGTTTCTTGTTTAATGAGATTGATGACAACTGTCTATGATGAATGGAATTGAATTCCCTTTTTTGGTTCTCAGTTCCAGACTGATGAACATTGTAACCTCGGGAGAAAGAAGGTTCACCCAGATGATCTAAATCTTGATGACTACCATCCCATTGATCCAGTTCCAAGTTCAAAAACATCAGTCAAACCCGGGCCGATAGAGCACGGCGCTCCTCTCCTCCCTCATATGCCAAATCCTCCACCTCCCAGTCAGCCAGGCGGTTACGCTTAGATAGCACAAACGTTTACCTTCTCTACTAGTTGTCTTAAATAATCCAAGTTTGTTTTTCATGGAAACCAAACCAACTACGTTATCATGTCTCTTTTATTTCGTGTATTTAGTTGTCTTATGTGTTATCATTTCTATTAAGTATCCTTTAAATGATATATCTTCTGTTATTTACAGAAACAAGACAGTGTGCATTATACTATGTGTTTTTGTCTCAATCCCTTCTGTTGAAATATCTATAGAAAGCAAAAGGTATGAAGGGGTGTGGTAATCAACCAAGGGCACCAACTCCATTGAAATAGATAGAAGATCAAAGGGGAATATTTTCTTCTTCCTTAAGCTAAAAATTGTAACCACCAACTTTGGGGGATTAAAATCCCATCAATCAACATCCAAACAAGTGTGCTTTCCTTCCACTTCAGTCTTTTTCCTGCATTCTTCAATAGAACATTATGAAGGATAAGCTCAGAAATGAGGAAAGCCCAATTATAGCCTTTTAATTATTTTGCCCTTTCTGCTTTTTCATAGTGGGAAGGAGATATCATATTCATTGCCAATAAAGCATGGGGACCTCTAAAACCAAAACACAATTAGTCATTTTTTATCCCAAGGCTGGAGTGTCATTTTCTGTTTTTTGTTTTTTTCCCTTCTTTCTGCAGGTTCAGAAAACGCTTTCTAAATCAAAATTTGCGGTTAATGATTAGGATGAGAAGTGGTTTTCAAACAGTCATTTCTTCAAACTCCTAGGTGGTTTCATTTATTAAGTAGTTAATGTTTGAAGTTCTAACTAATGAAACATGTTAATTATGGTAACGAGACCTCTCTGCTGTAAATCAATTCATTGACGTTCTGTTCCTATGGATGTTTGGTGTACTGTCTCTTGTTTGGTTGTTTGAGAATCGGGAAGGAACATAAAAACGTTTTAAAATATTGGGTTTATGTTAGGACTTTGAGCTTAATTATCAAACATGTTTGGCTAAGATTATGTTGGAGTTTATATTGAAGTCCAAACAGAAGTTTACTAGAGTTAAGTGAAGAAACATTTTTTTTTGCAAAGGTAAATTGGAGTATTGATATAGCATTAAATTTATCTCTACCCATTAACTTAAGTGTTTGGATTATTTAATGATTTAACTTGATATCATAACAATAGGTCATGTCTTCAAACCCTTACAATGTCATTTCTTCTCCAACAAATATTGATTTTCACTTGTCTGGTTTTCTACAAAGTTCAAGCTCACAAGATGCACTTATTAGTAGAATAGCAAAAATGTGTTTCTCGTCATTACTCAGTATCATCAAAGATGCACTTGTTGGTATGCAACATTTGAAAATTTTTAATTGGCAAGTTGTAAATAGATCTAGATTGTGGATTCTCAAACAAACTCTTTCATTTCGAATCAAAGAATTTGGCATGAATCAATTCTTTGCAAGTAGGTTTCGAACCAATGACCAATCAATTAACAACCAACTGCTAAGCTAACAACTTATCTTCACTCATCAGCATACATTTTTTAGTCAATCAGCAATTCAACAAATCAAACGTGAAATCGTGCTCTTAAGTTGTGTTGGGGTGGTTATTGAAAGAAATAGGACCCATGCCCTAAAAAAGAAGCCTAAAGAAGAAAGCAAAGGGAAAGAAAGCAGAGAGGAGGAAGAGGCAGGCAATTTGGGACAAAGCATCACAAAAAGAGATGCCTTTTCCTACTTTGGTCTAAAACACCATTACCAAACTGAGCTGTTTTTGGCCCTCCACTTTTATGCTTCTATTTCAACCACAATTACAAATAAACAGTAAGAATCTGCTTCTGCACTTTCATATGATTTTTAGATTACTTTTTAGAGATTTATATAATTTAATCAAGTAATCAAGAAAGTAACCAACTTTCTCCTTCATATTAAACACATCATTATTCCTTTTCTTTAACTAAGTTTGGGTACTTAATTCTGTTCATAGTACCATCTGTAGAAAGATGAACCCTTTTTTGCATATTAAATGAATCATACACTTATGTTTTGAATGCCCTTTATTCTTCGCTGGTAATACTGTTGAAAAAATCAGTGTACTGAAGTTGGATGGTGATTTTTAATGAAAATCTAATGTCATAATTTTCTTTCTTTCTTTTTTGGTAAGATTTAAAATTTTAGTACATATTATAGTCTTGTCAGAAATTATGATTGTGAAATAAATGGAAATTAAATAAAGTGAAGTAAGAGACCCAACTCAAACCATTGATGATGCATTGATCAAATTTGGACTATAGTATAGTCTTTGTCACAATGTACTTTATTAGGGTATTTAAACTGTCATAAACATTTGATTATAAGATTATTGTAAGCTTATTATAAATCTTATAGAATCTCAGATTCACTCAGAACATGTGGAAAAGGAATTTATACTCTGAATGCATAATTTTACAAAGAAAAAGAAAAGGAAGAAACTTGTCTTTTTTCGGCTTTAGAAGTTGAGTGTTCAAGAAGGAAAGCTCATACCTTTTCAAAGTGTTCCCTCTCGGCCTTAAGATTGGCGACGGGGTCTAGAGAGACGAGGGACTTAAACTCTCAGAGTAATTTTTCTATATTTTGTAAATAGTTTTAATTTTTTGTTTTCTATAACCATTCCTTACTATTTTATAGGTTATTTGGATTGCTTTTAAGTATAGCAAAATAAACCATATAATTTATTAATGATAGATTGATAGACACTAAGAAGTGTTTGAGATAAGGAGTTGAGTAAATAGTTGTAAAATTTAAAGAGTTGTTAACTCCTAAGGGCTACATAGTAAAGAATTGGTAGTATAATAATGATATTTTGTAGTGATGAGATCCACAAACTCTTTGAGCCAAACTAACAGTGGAATACATAAATTTCTACTGTAGAACTTTTTGGGTCAAACATGGGTGTTATTTATAAATGGAAGTTTATCGATAGATGTAATCTAACATATTCTAAAATTTTGCTATATTTGTAAATATTTTCACCAGTGTTGTCATTTTGAAATAATTTCTCTTATTATCCTCGAGGAAGAATGATACATGAATGAATTACCAAGGTTCATATCTCGTCTAAATGCAAGGTATCATAGCATTTGAAAAATTGATTAAAAAAAAACTTGAAACAATTGATAAGTACGCTGTATATATCAAAAATGTAAATCTTTCCTTTCCAATGTCTCGATCATTCCATATTATTATTTTATAAGTCAAAACCTCAATAGAGAATAACTCCTCGTTATAATTCCATGTTATATATTTTTTTTTCTATCGATAATTTTGGCATGGGTGATTCTCCATTGTCCCCTCATTTCATATTTATGATAGTTTTAGAGAGAAAATGCTTTAAAAAAAATGATTGAGATTCATAAATCTTTAGTAATTGTAAGTTATAAGTTTCCCCTAGCTTTAAGCATTATATTCACACCTTTAGCTTTCATGATATATTATTGAAACATCACTCCCTTCTTCCCCCCCTTTCCATTTTTAATTTTTAATATTAAGTTAGTTAGTAATGGATTTTCTCATTAATAATCACATTAACCACCAAACACACAGTTCTTTCTCAATTAAGCAAAACCTTGATCATGATGTTGCAAGAACAAGGCATTCCCAAAGCAAGGTATACCCTCATCAATTTTTATCACATGTTGCAACCAATCATTTAATTACTCCAATATCTCTCTTTAATTAATATTTAAATTGTTGTTACTCTGATTAAATTAATAGCAGAAATCTCCTATTAACTTAAGAGATTTATATGGAATAAGGTTGATTGGTTTTATGAAAAAGATGGAATGTTTGGTTTAGCAGTGTTATTAATATGACTAATTTTCTAAGTTAACTTTTAACCATATATGGATTACTAATTAATTAACCTTCATTTCTTCAATGGGGCATTCCCTTTTGCTTTCCCCAATCGTGTGCCTTAATCATTTGAGTAAAAGTAAAAGGGAAAAACCAATAAATAAATAAAAAAAGTCTCACTTCTCAAGCAAACTCAATCTTACACTTACCATTCTTTTGTTGTTATTATTATCATTATAATTCACAAAAGCCCTTTCAAAGATTTTATGCTTTTTAATTTTAATATTGCTTTCTCTCCATCATGATTATTCATCCATCATTATTTTCAAATTTTTTCTTTATCCCTAATTGTTTTTTTTATTCTTAAAAACTAATTGATTTCTTTTACATTTAATTTGCTTGAACTTGAAGAATTATAAGATATTATATGTACTGACGTAATATCTAAATGTTTTGAAATCCTTTTATATATATATATATAATATAGTAACAAAATCTTATTTTATTTTGATTATTTTAGAGCCATATATATTTTTTTATTTCCGGAAAACAAAAACGTTTTCAGTATTTACTCGGTTTAATTAGAGAATCCTTTTAGTCTTGTCAAATGTCTAATTATATATATTCAATTGAACTTTGAATTAAATTCAAGGTTGATTTTACTTATTTGATCAAATCAAAGTCTATCTACATCAAACATCTTTGAGACACCTTTATATTTTTATATGTATTAATAATAGCTTAACTCATGGTTGATACAAATTTCATAATTAAACAAATGGTAAATATTTTTTAAGAAAAGTTATTATAAATGATAAAACTGTAATAAAAAATATTTAGATATTGCTATATTTTATAAATGGACATTTTTAAAAGTAATAAAATAAATTAAAATATTTACAAGCTATATCAAAATTTTGAACTAAGGATAGAATTTGCTACAAATATTTTGTAAAATCTACTATTTTTAAAATTTTATTTTTATAAATATATTAGATATTTTGTTATTATTTAAAAATGATATACTTTTCGTTATTAGAACATATTTAGGGATGATTATAAAATAGTTAAGATAACTTTTTTTCTTTTTCATTTTTGTAATTTCTTAAACATTAAATTAATTTTGATTTTATACTTCATTCAAAACAACTCCTTATTCCAAATTTTGACCTTTCTTATTTTTTTTATTTCAGTTTTTATTTACGAGTTTTAGAACAAAATCACTAAAACAAAATTCATTAGGTCAAAATGTTCCATTTCTTACAATTTTCCTTATTTTTCTTTTATTATAAAATGATGGACCCACTTTCAACCTCAACGTAAAATAACAACAAAATGAAATGAAAAAATGAAATTATAATATTGGATTTTTATTTGAAAGATGGAAATCAAATTTGATGATTTGACCACACACCGCGAGAAGAAAAAAGGTAGTTAAATGAAGGGTATTATATAGCGTTACATTTAGGAACATCTCAACAAAACCCAAACCTAATTATAGCATATGACCAACCAGACAATGATGTTGTGAAAATGTCCAACACTTTTTCATCACACACATCAATTTAACCTATACTTCTTCTTCTTCTCTTCTTCTTCTTTTTATTTATAGAAAAATCCTTATATAAACTATAACCTTTCAATTTTATCAAACTGTTCTTCACTTTGCTTCTAATTCCATACAACTCATGCATCATCATCAATGTTTTAAAACAAAATTCTTAAACGGCTCTAATTGAGCATTTGATCCTAAATAATAGAGTTAATTAGAATAGTATGGAAGTATTTAGTTAAAAAGGGTAATTTTAAAAGAAATTAGATTCATGAAATGAAATGAAATGCAAAGAAACGATGGATTTAGAAAATAGGAATAGGAAGTTACTTGATAAACAAACACAGGGATATTTGTTGCATAGGATTTTAATTTTATTCAACATATTGTCAGAATATTTGTATAAATGTAACGTCTCTTTGAAGCTTCAATAAACTGACTGAATACGCGCCTCGCGTGACGTTCACGTCCCAATTAAACTATTTTTAAATTCCCCCTCCCGAATACGTTGCTGCTTTCTAACGCGAGTACACTTATTCCGAAGGAACGCCGCGAGTAGAGGATTCCTCTTTTAACGAATTGACACAAACTAAATATAATTTTTTTAAAATATTTTGTTTTTGTTTTTGTTTTGAAGCTGCAGCTAAAAGAAACGGTTATGGTCCTAAATCTCGCCTACACCAACTCCCCCATTCTCCGTCGCCGGCGGACCGTTACTGTTACGGTGACTCACTCCATTCCTTATAATTCTCTCCTAATTACCGCCATTAATTCTCCGAAACCCACTCTCACTCACCATCTTTCTCTCTCTTTTTCCACTTATTATTGTTTGTTCTTCCACTTTCTTTTTACTTTCTCTTCTTGGAACATATATCATCGCTCTTGTTTATGGCTCAATCTTTGAAATATTGTTAGGGTTTTTGGAATGGGAGGTGAATTCATTTCTGGATTTCAGCAATGGTAGCTGCTGTATCAACGACGATAAACCCCAAGACTGCCCCTCAGAAAGGCCCTTCTCATCTTCATCCTACGCGACACATTTCGAACAGGCTTCCTTTATTTCCATCTGAGTCCGACAATGCAATCGATCCACGCAAACCCAAATCGCGGGAGGTTACTTCTCGATTTATGCCTCCATCCAACTCATCTTCCTCGCCCTTGCTTACGAAACGTTCTTCTTCTCCTTCAGTCTCTAGAACTTCCAGTTTAGCTGCTACGCCTACGCAGGCTGGTTCGTCTGTCAATAAGCGTTCTACATCGGTGGACCGAAGGAGAGTTGGGACTCCTAGGCCTTACTCTCTTGATTTCAGGACTGGGTATGATAATGGTGGAGTGGGGGAGATGCCTGCCTCTCAGAAGTTATTGCTTACTTCTACGAGAAGCTTATCTGTTTCATTCCAGGGTGAGTCTTTCTCTTTGCAAGTTAGTAAGGCGAAACCAGCTCCTTCACCAGGTGCGAGGAAGGGTACGCCTGAACGCAGGAAGTCGACGACGCCAGCGAGAGGAAGCGGTGTTGCGGACAAAGCAGAGAACTCGAAGCTTATTGTAGATCAGCATAGATGGCCAGCGAGGTTGCGGCCGGCAAATTTGATGAGCAGGAGTTTGGATTGTGAGGACATGGCCGAAAGGAGGAGAGTTAGTGGTGGATCTGTGAATGTCATTAGACAGTTGCAGGATTCAAAGGCTCAGGGGAGGGCTTCTTTTGATGGGGTTTTGAGCTCGGATTCTGTAACTGCGGGAATGGAGAAAGCGGATGAACTTGTTGTGGACGCAAATTCAGAAAATTTATCTGATCATTCTAATGTACATTCGTCTGATTCGGATAGCGTCTCTTCAGGTAGCAATTGCGGAACTCAAGAGTACAGTCTTAACGAAGGACAGGGGCAGCGTGGACCTCGAGGAATTGTAGTGCCAGCAAGATTTTGGCAGGAGACAAACAACCGGTTGCGGCGCCAGCCGGAAAACGGCTCGCCTTTGTCAAAAAATGTTGGAGCAAGAAGTTTAGCTCCTTCAAAGCTTACCGTGACAAAGAAGTTTGCAATGGATAGTCCTACATCAACTCCACGGGAAGTTGCCAACAGTAGAGGTCAATTGTCTCCCATTCGTGGTTCACTTAGGCCTATGTCACCAAGTAGGTTGTTAGCATCGTCCACAGGACCTCGGTTGAGGAATGCTGTGGGGAGTACACCTCTTAATAGTTTGAACAGCATTCCATTATCAATGACAAGTTTTGTTGCTGATGCCCGAAGGGGGAAAATTGCGGAGAACCGAATTGTAGATGCACACTCATTGAGGCTCTTACATAATCGGCTATTGCAATGGCGTTTTGCCACTGCCCGAGCAGATGCTGCACAATCCGGCCTCAGTTTGAATGCGGAGGTACGCTTCGACTATGCTTCCCCTGTCTCAATCATGCCATAAATTTCTATTTTGTTCTAACCCCCCACCCATTATCTTTTTTTTCTCTTTCCTTTTGTTTTTTGATGTATCCTTTTAAAACACACAATTTTATTTACCTCCTGTTGTGGTGGGTTGACCGTTCAAGAATTGTTGGGTTTTATTGTTTTTAAAATTTTCTTTTCTTAAACCCATGGTTGAAATTCAAGGGATGGTACTTACATAGAGTCTTAATTGCATCAGAGAAGCCTCTATAACGCTTGGCTGAGTACTTCAAAGCTGCGTGAATCTGTTAGAACAAAAAGATCAGAGTTACAGTTACTCAAGCAAAAACTAACGTTAACCACCATCCTCAGCTGGCAAGTAAGACTAATACTCTGTGTTTTCCTTCTTGATTTCAGTTAGCTATCTTATGATGTATTTTGTCATTTTTAAATGTTTTTTTAGCTCTCTTATTTCTAGTAGTATCGTTCTTTAAAATGAAAGTTGATTCTTGAAGTTCTTTTTATGCCATTTTAGCAATTTTACAACTGTTTTTGCCAATACTGGTGCAAGGGGATTCTTCCCCACCTATGTTTAGTTGAACTTGGTTTAGGAAATGGTTTTGGAGATCTTATCATTATGCTGCAGTGCTGTTTTTATTATTTCATTTCCTAGACTAGAGCCGTATTTTACTGGTTCTTTGCTAGCTTCAATTTCCATCACTAGCAGCTAATATTCTTAGGATTACGAGTTAATGTTATTGTTTTTTCTACTTTCCGTCTTGCTCTCTTCTGATTTGCCCCTGTTTGGTGACAATAGATGTTGCATTTGGAAGAATGGGATGAACTGGATCAAGACTTTTCCAACAGTTTATCAGGTGTTACTGAAGCTTTGAGGGCTAGCACCCTTCGCCTGCCAGTTGTTGGATCAGCAAAGGTAAAGTACATGAATCTGCATGCTCTGTTGTCTTTGAGAGCAAGAAATATTTGACTATGTGGTTCGCTGTTTCATTGATTTTATTGTTTTAATAAGCTGTATTACTTGACATTCTCTTTCCTTTCTGCTACAGGCGGATGTTCAAGGTATTAATGACGCCATTTCCTCTGCCGTTGATGTGCTGCAGACAATGGCATCATCCATTTGTTTTCTATTATCAAAGGTGATGATTATCATTTCTTTTATTGTTTCCATTCTCAGTAGATTTTGAAGTTGTAAAATGTTGCTAGGCGTTTGTTAAATTTATTCCAATGGTCCATTGTGCAATTTTGGTTCAAGGTATTCTAGAATGCTCGCAAGATTACGATGGGTGGATAGTTGATAATTTATCCATATGAATGTGATATGAGTTCAACAAGAAAAGGTTAAACTAGAAGCAAAGAGGAACATGAGAAGCCTACCTAAATGTTTGCTCAAAGCAGACGATAGAAGATTCTCCAGAAGTGTATAAATAAGAAGTAATTGGCAATGAACTGCAATAAGAAGCTAAAAGCAACCCAATTCCAAATTTTCCTTGGCATATCTATATGTTTTCAAAACGTGTTAGTTCATAGCAATAGATTTAACTGCGTTAAACCAACGGATACTTGCGTTTCCCCCAGTATTCTCCTTCCTGAACTCCTTAAAAAATTAGAGCATTTTGGAACATTTCGCTTCTATTGGATGAGGGTGGCAAACCTTTCAGAAAGGATTTCTTGATTGGGATTAAGTTGACTGAGGAGAGATTTTTTAAAGAGCTTTTGCTTGTTGAGATTTTTATCCTGAAATTTGTTGGGAATCAAGGTAGTATGAGATGCATTTATCCCACATTGGGTTAGAATTGGATGGCCAATGTGGTACTTAAGTAGCTTGGCTCTCCAATCCCAGTAGTTCGCTTTTGGGGTGTGGTTCTCCAAGGTGCTTAAGTACCTAACAAAATTTTGCTTCATTTAACAGCCAATCAGTCTATTCTTCTTCTTTGCTAACATAAGTTCTTCCTAAATTACTCCTAGCTTGCTCATTCGATAGGTAGCAGGAAAATTTTACATAACAAGAACTTCTCAGTTCATAATTATTGTGTGTTGTTGACATTGTACAAGGGTTATATATAAGTTTCACACCATAACCTTCTGAATATAAATAGTGTTCTTCAACCTGCATCTGATATGAATTGCCCTTTTGATGCTAATCTGCCAGGATGCACCACCCGGACCCCAATAACTGCTCCCAGTCAAAAGTATCCCACAACTCCATTAGCACTGAAAGTGAAACTTAAAAAGAAAAAAGTGTACAGTGTTTGTGCCTAATTTACTGTGTCTGTGATGTATGGGTAGCCGAAATCCTGAGAAACCAAACTCATTACACGAGAAAGAGAATGGGTTTGGAAAATGGAAATAAGAGAGTGGATAGATTGGTAATTATATAATTTTCCGAATGACCAAGTGATGAGAATTAATCAAAGCACAAAAATATTTGTGTCCGAGACTGGACTAACCTTGGGATATTGTGAAACCGAACTCAAGGAAATGTGCTGAAAGCTTAAAATATACATTATATATAGATAAATACTTTTGGTTGCATTGTATGGTCGTTCTAGAAATATCATTAACAAATTGGGTTTATAGGACCAAATTTGTTCGCTTGTTTGTTGCTTTTTCAGTGATTCAAGGTCATGTTTTCTCGAGGTATACACTTGTACCTTTTCAGGATTCTCACTTTTGAAAATTTATTCATCAGTGGATGGCATGGCTACAATTTTAACCATCCAAGTATTCTTTCCCTCCCAATTCTCAAGAGAAAAATGTGCTTCAAAAGTACACGAAGTGACTAGGTCTGATTGCTGACTGGAATCCAAGTTCATCTGTAATCTTAGGCTATTACTTTTTTGGCTCTCCGTCTGGTGTTTAGTTTTAGGAATTGTAATCCCAGAGGACTAACTGACGGAAAAATAAGGGTCATGCTCAGTCAGATGTATAACCGTTGATCACACATACCAAAGATACGGAAAGTCATTAAAATCTTTGTATTTTCTTATAGTCTTGACCCAATGCCTCAAGTCATCACCCAAACCAGCCTTAATAATACTTAAAAGATATGTATCAACTTTAGTTGGAATGTTAGAATTTGGAACCATTTGCCAATAAGGACCTCCATCTATTGAGTAGATCAACCAATCTTTAGTTGTATAATTATTGTCTTTTCGTTTTGATGGAGGTGGTTATCATCATCGATAAGTGTTTTAATCTTCAAGTTCATCTCAAATCATTTAGATCGTTTCGCTATTCCTTAAAAAGGTGAAAAACTGCTAAAATTTGTAGCTAATATTGAAGACTAATTAACGTGATCAACCAGCTCAGACCTCTCCCATGTTGAGTACTTCTAATGGATCTTTGTACTTTCCCTTTCTCATCAGTTGCTTTGCATTTGCATGAACCAAAGCCCCATCATGATTGGTCTGTTGAATGGGCAACAAATATATTTCTAACGTTTGACATGAGGAAACATGAATGTACGTATTGACAATGATTAATTACTTTGGTCAATTTCAGACTGCCACGTGAAAGTTAATATTATATTCGCAGTCAGTTTTTTAATTTTCATTGATCTTGCCACTCGGTTTGTACTTTTGTGCTTCTAAGCATATATCATTTGATAGGTTGGAAAAGTAAACTCTCTTGTTTCTGAGCTTGCGAATGTGAGTGCAAAGGAATGTGCTTTGCTTGAGCGGGTAAAATGTCTGTTGTCTGCAATTGCCGTACTACAGGTAAATGCTTCTGGTTTACTACTCTCATTTTCCTCCTTAATACCTCTCAAAACACATTTCAACATTCACTTTCCATCCTCCTATAATCCGGGTCTGCACAAGTTATTTTTCTTGTATATATTTATTCATGTATGTTTGTAGTTATGTATTTAATTTTTGGGAATCAGGTGAAAGAGTGTAGTCTGCGTACGCAAATTTTACAGCGGAGATACGTACCTTCAACCTGACAACTTACATGTAAAAGCTGTTGACTGTCACAAAGCTAACATTATAGCAGAAGATCAAACTCTATCCTTTTTTTTGGAAGCAATAAGGACATCTGGATGCTTGTGGTTTTCTGAAGCAGATGAGTGTCCACATATTTGATTTGGGTTTTGTTTGTTTAGAGGAAAATTGTAAGTATTGTGCATGTGCGTGTATAGGTGGCAGAGATTGTCCTTAATGTCAAATTAATTTGTGTACAGTCCATTCATTACAGACCAGAGGTTTTCATTTATAAAATATGAATTGGTGTGTTCTTTTAAAAGTAATGTCTAGTCTGGTTTCTTCATATGGTCGTCTGTTCTGCTCACTTTGTAGCCTTCCAAATCGACTTTTTAGTGAAATTCCTACAAAACGAAATGGCCACCTTTTTCTTTGCCTGGATTCCCTCTCTCTCTCTGGCTCTCACTCCATCGTAAAAATGTGATTAAGTGAGAGTCAAGAATCGAATTTTAATGATGATAAGATTCGCAAAGCTGGTAAAAAAAGAAAAAAGATATCCATCCTCTTGCAATGATATGAGTAGAGGGTGAAAGTGTTTGGGGTTGTAGTACATAACCTCAAAACTTTTCCGAAAACCCATCAAGGAAAACGACATCACATTTACTACTGTATTAAGAAGGATTTAGATACGCCACGGAGTGGTAATTCTCATAATTGTAGAGGCGACAGCATTACGATTCTTTAATTCTGATTAGAATGGAATCTTAAGATTGGGACTGGACTTGAACGGCTTTCTCTTCCCCTTTGGTTACAGAAGACGACACAGCAGGTTCCTTTTATGATGGAAACATTTCACTCACATACGCTGTTTTTATATACGTTTTTAATGCATATGGAATTGTGTTACAGGAAAGAAGAAAAGGAAGATCTGAACAAAGATTTTGTGGTGCGTGGCGTATGGCTTTGGGCTGATGAGTAAGTCAAGGAGATGGGCTTGGTTGATTGTAGGAGGCCCCATCTGAAGGAGATTCCATTGATTCAAGTACATTGATGAGTCAGGTACACTTTCCTTTTCCCTCTTCTCCATGCTTTCCATGCTAATTGAAAACCACCATGGGGTCTATTTCCCAATAAGACGGGTGCTTTCATGAATTTGCCTCTTACAAGATACACCATGTTTCCCTCTCTCCTTATCATAGACTCAATTCGAGCATAGCTCGATTCACTCATAAATATTTTAGTAACAATAGGGTTCGTGATTTGAATCTTTCTATCTTTAATTGTATTCAAAGAAAGAAAAAAATAGAAAGTGATGGATGAAAAACAATAATTGTATTCAAACACAATGTATCAATTTGCATGTTTAATAAAGGAAGAAAAAGTCAATTCGTCCACACTAGATTATTAATGGAAGAGTTAAATTGTAGGTTCAGTTTTCGAATTTTTTACAAGGCCCTATGTTTTAAATGTGTATAATCAATTACTTGCCATAGGTGCAAAATTTTATATTTATTAAGTTGTTCAATTTTTAAATTTCTGTACGATAAGGGCCCTACAGTCAAAGTTGATTTTAATCCACTCTTTGTTGTTATAGAAGGTTTGAAGCTTTAAAAATCATTTCGAATATATCAATCTTAATTTTGTTTAGATGGCAGTGGATAGAAAACTTCCCTCCCCACTTTGTATCCTTTGCATAAAAAAAAAAAAAAAAAAAGGTGGGAGATTGAAAGTAAAGTAAATTAAGAAGGAAAAGAGAAAGAATGGTTGAGTGTGTAGTTGTATCTGTTGCTGTGGGATCCACGTAAGCATTCGTTTTGGGTATTTTGGTAAAGACGCGGCGAAGGGAATGGATGAAAGATGGGTGCTTCGTTTATTAATACATTAATTGGTGTCATCATCTTCTTTGTTCTTTGTTCTTTGGCCTTTGGCTTTGTTTAAAAGCAAATACATAAACAAATCGGTATCCCCCAATAGGTGTTCTTCTTCTGCTTCTCATTATGCCGTGGATCCCACTTCTTGTGTCTCCTGCCCCATGCTGACGTGCCCCCCACCCATTTTCCCTTTCTTTTTCTAATTCATCCTATTCATAATAATCTCATTCTTAATTTTCTATATATCATACATATATATACATCATATACAAATAATGGGACCCCTCCCATCTCAAAATTCTCTAACTCACCCCTTCTTATATTTAGTCTTAGATACATTGTCGTTTTAGGATGCACCTAATCATTACGAAATGTGTAAATTTTGAAGAGGAGAAGAGTTTTTTTGAGTGCTTTTGAATTTAAATTTGGAGTTGAGTCCTTAACCTCCTTTGCATCCACTATCACTTTACTTATTTTAAGTTCTAATCTCTCTCTTCAATCATTTTTCTTTTTTCTCCTTTTAATAATCTAACTTTGCCCTTCTTCGTTCCGTCGCGGCCTTCAAGAAATTATTTTTTAATCTATAGTTTGACATTAGAATATTCATTTGGTTGTGTATTCAATGCATGTAGATTCCTCTCCACCTCTATAATCTGGGTCCTAGTTGCATAATTTTATTTGATATGATGTATCATTTGTTTAATTGTGGAGTCAAATTATTAATATATATATAGAATGTCAATTAAAGAAATAATATTGTCATTTTTTAAAAGAGGTTTGTATGGTAGAAGTGTGACGTAGATGAAAATTATTTAATATTGAAGTTTTTTTTTTGTTAGAAGAAATTGCTCCAATCAGAATAAATAATCTGCTTTTAGAGATATCTTGGAAGTTTATCTAACTTCCATTAGGAGATTTATTTAATCATGTAATTATGATCCACTTGTAATATGAGACACATGATTCTCCACTTGGCATTATTGATGTGGATTTTCATAGACTTTGTCAAATCAAAACACAAGTTTAAGCCTTTTATGAAACTTACATTTTTTTTATTTCTCTCTTGGAATATTTGGTACGTCATAAAATGGTTTTTTATTTGATTAATTTTATGTTGTTGTTCTTATTTAAAATTAATTGATCCTTTTAAGGTCTCAATTCAATCAAAAGAAAAAGGCCAAGCCAATAATATGTATATTTGGTTTGTTAATTTTTCTTTTTAATTAGTTTGTAGAAGTGATTATTTTATGAATAATATTGGAATCATAAACAAAACATTGAGTATTCTTAAATTGTCCATTCATAGATGGTTTCAATGATCATAAAAAAAATAATAAGTTTTTTGTTTAGTTAAAATCACAAATAAGTAAACTAATTAAAAACATTTAGTCAATAGACAATTTAGACTTGAGTATGATCATATGGTAAGCCATTAAATATTTGGCTTTAGTACCTTTGAATTGAAAAGAGACATACAATTTTAAACCTTTTTTTTTAAATATTTTTGTTGGTAAAGAATAGGAGATAATTGTTAAAATGATAAACTGAACAAAATATTTACACTTTGTAGCAAAATTAAGTGTAATGAGATTTTTTTGTTATTTAGTTATATTTTTTGAGGTATTTTTTAGTACTCGGATGTGATTTAAACCATAAATACGAAATGTCACAATTTAACAGTAAAGACATGTTTGAACATCAAAAATCATATTCCTTTATGTGTGTTAATAGTTATTCGGATTGAAGTGGTATTTTTGTTATAATTGTAATGTAGATCATGAATATGAAATTCACAAACTAATTGTAGAAACGTATATTTTTTTTATAGATAATTACGCTATTTGTCACGTTATTATAATAATTAGGATTGAAGTATCTCACATATATTGAAATACGAGTATCTACCGGTGGAGATATGTTCAAATGGATGGTCATATAGTTCGGTTTTTTTTGTGTATATGAGTTGGGTTGATTCTTAAGGATCTTTTTTACTAATTCAAAATCTTGAGTTGCTCAGGTTGGCTACCTGAAAAACACGAATAAAGTCTTCAAATACTAAACATCAAATATTCATGATGTATCTATTACAAATTTTTTAAAAATATATATTAAAAAAATATAATTATAATTAATGACAATTTTATGAATAATAATTAAGTATATAGCAAAATTAAAAAAAAATTGCAAATACGACAAAATGTATCAATAATAGACTTTTATTGCAAAGTCTATTAATGATAGAATCGTAGTTGCAATATGATTTATAAGTGATAAACTTTAACAGATTTTGTTATATTTACAAAAAAAAAAAACTTAAAATATTGTTATATACTTAATTATTTTAAATTTAATTGTTGTATTTACAACTATCTTCTAGAAAATATAAATATAAGTGTATCTTGTGCTAGTTTGGATTAATTCCATAAGAATGGAAAATTTTAAACTCTAATCTGCTTAACGTTTAAGTTTGGGTAATTGGACAGCCATTTGAACATTCTTAGATTTTTAGTATTCTCAAATAAATTTAAAGACTATTTTAATTGTACAAATAGTGAAATTCAATATCAGAAAATAAAAAAAATAAAAATAAAAAATGAACAATCTTAATGTAATGAATATAAACCGACTTTGAATCTATTTGTTTTTATTCATTTTGTATTTATAGTCCCAATGCGTTCCCCATTCGGAATATTATCTTAACACAATGAATAAATTTTTCAATACATTTTCCATTTCGTAAGGAAACAGTTTTCTTTTTCCTTTTATCATAAAAAAAAACACCTAATAATGCCTCATTTTTCATATTTCCCAACTACGTCAAATTCCCCAATTTAATATATAAAACAGAGTTTCAAATATTTATAGAACAGTTTCTATTTGGTTTGGATGGTAAGTTTGTGCATCATTAAATAAAAAAATGTGATCTCAAATCGAAGACAAAAGAGGTAAAATTCCACAAAGATTAAATCAATCAATACCGAATATAATCAATTTGACGTGGGTTTAGATGGAAGGAAAGGGACCAAGGGCGGTGGTGTGTTCAACTATTTAGTCTTAGTTTTGTTTATAAATAAAAATATGTGTGTGTGTGGAAAAAAGAATAGAAAAGAAAGGGTGAGAGAAGAGTGATTGAGAAGAGGCTGTACGGTACGGCGAGGACAATGTTGAATTTCGATTATCCATGCAAATTGCAACCAACAAATCTCTCTCCCTCTCCACAATTACATCTCATTCTTCCATTATTATTATTATTCAAATTACCCTATACCCCTCTCCCTAAAAATTAGGTTTTTTTTTTTTTCTTTTTAGAATTGAGGGATAAATCACCGTCGCCGGTGGAAGAATATTTCATTACGACGGTTCGTTTCCGACCAACTGATTATTAAAATCTCATTGGATTATTCACTGTTCTTACTTCTTCTACAACATCGCCACTAAACTCAAAAACAAAATTCCATCCTTCTCTCTCTCTTTTTCTCTTTTTTTTTTTCACACGAATAAGTTCAAAAGCTTCGTTTCTTTCCGTTGGTCGCCAAGATCGCCGCTTCCGAAGCTAGTCATGACCGACTCTTCGGAATCAAGAGACCGCCGATTCTCCAACGGATGATGATTCTTCGCTCTGCCGAGACTGAGATCAGGAAGGCACCGGAAATCAGACGGAGTAGATGGGTAAAATTGAAGATTGTGTACGGTGGTGGTTGTCCAGACATCGGTATTAAAAGTAAGCGATGAATCATCAAGGTTAGGCGTGGGATTCCCAGAAATTTCGATTCCGGGTATTGGTCGGAGAACCCCGCCGTTGAGAATAGTATCCGCCGCCGCCTGACAGACGTGCCAGTTCCCAGTAGACAAGAGACCAACGGCACCGCTAACTGGGTTAACTGTGCGACCACAGGCTTCGAATAACAGAGACTGAAACAAAGCTTGAAAAGAAAAGAAAAGAAAAAGAAAAAGAAAAAGAAACAGAGGAAATCTCAGAATGAATCGATAGGGAAATAAAAGAAAAAAGGTAGTTAATAAATAGGACTTAATTTACCAGGTCTTTGATGATAAGGAACGGCGGAGATGAAGGACAAAAGATCACTACGGCCGAAAAATTTAGCAAGAAACAGAGTAGCGTTGCCTTGAGCTTCGGGAGAATCAATCCAATGAAGACTAGACCTTAAAACACAAGCTTCGCTGCAGCCCTTTCGAAGCACTCTGCAACCGTTGCAACTCATGGTTGAAATTGGTAATAATTTTAGAGATGAGGTGTGTGTTAAAATGATGTGGGTGGAATAATGAAGAATAAAAGGTTTCTTAAGATAGAAGGAATGAGGAGGAGAGGAATGTTAATGGGTAATAAGAAAAATAAAAAACAATGAGAAGAGTGAAGGGAAGTAGAGAAGAGAAGAGAAGAGAAGAGAGGAGGGGAGTGTTGGAAATGGGAGAAGAGAGGGTTAAAAAGAAGAGTTTGGGGCCTGGGGGGGGTCAGGGTTAAGAAAGTAACTGTGGTTAAGTTTGATGTGAGAGTGTTGACGGTGGACTTTGTTTTGGTGAAAGTGGGGCCCAAATGTTGTAGCGTTTAGGAAGGGGGAGAGAATAATAATATCTTCCTTCCAAACTCTGGGCAAGAGCGGCTCCGTGTTTCCGCGAACTCTTCTTCTCTTCTCTTTCGTTTCTTTCTTTTTTTTTTTGCTTTTCCCATATTCTTCTTCTTTTTAGATTCTTTTTTATTCTTTTAATACATTTTTCTACATTTTTCTACATTTTTTCTTTCCTTTTTTTCTTTTTTCTATATTATATATATATATATTAAAAAAAATTTAACTGATGTGACTTTTCTATGAGAATATATATATATATAAAGAAAGACCTAATTTATTGTTGCTATCATATTTTTTGTTTTGAAAAATACAAAGTGCACACCCAGATTTCTTATCAACTTAAAAGTCAAATGTCTCCAATCAATCAAAATTTAAAAGTTTATTAATATTTATTATATTTTAACACTTTTTAAATAGGTTAAACCATCAATATAGTATCGCTGAATTATAAATTTGGCTTCAATTATACATAAACAGTTTTGTTGTTGAAAGCATAATTGTGAATTATCATTGTTTATTCATATAGTTAAAACTATATATATGTTATTTATAATTAATCATTGCACTATATATATTTGGTTGTTTTTATTGGAAGGTATTAGAATTAATTATAAGTGTATAAATTTTTACAAAGATTAAGAAATTTATTTATATATATATATATAAAAAAAAAAAGGGGGTGGGGGGTGGGGAAGGAAAGAAGAGGATGAAGTGGTGTGGTGTGGCGGAGTGGGTAGCAGCGAGGAATGGTTTCGCCTCTGTGGTATCTGCACATGTTACTCACGTGTCTTCACTTTACGAGTTTCTACTTCCCATGTAAATTAAAAAATTCTTTACTTATTCTTTTTTTTCTTTCACAATTATTTTATTGGGTTCTCACTCAATGCTTATCTGTCCTCTTATATATCAAATCCTCAAACCACTTCTTTATTTCTGCTTCAACTTCAAACCCAAACAATCACTTTAAAATATTTCAAATAATTTACACTCTTTACTCTTTACTCTTTTCAATTAATAAATCAAATCTTTTGACTTTAAAATATAAAAAACAAACATAATTTTACTCCAATCCTAATTCATTCGATTCTTTATAAATATATTTGTTGACGTAAATGTAGTTAAGAGATAGCTATCAGTATATTAGGTCATCTTCAAATGTTAAACACACTATGGGTTATTGCTGCCTGGGGTTTTTTTTATTTTCATTTCAATTTGCTAATGTTTAAACTTTTTTTTTTTCATTTATTCTATTTTGCCTTTATTATTTAAAATATGTTTTATTCCCTTTTAAAACTTTTTTTACATTTTTTTTAATTTCGGCTATTGAAAACTTTCCTATTATATTTTAGATCATTTTTTAGCACTTTACTTTTATAAGATCGTATCTTTTATATATATATATATATATATATATATATATATACATATTGAAAATTCTTGTGTTAATTTATTATTAATTTTTTTTATTATAGTGAATTTATTATTTTTCTTTGAAGTGTAGTTTTCTTCTCCATATTATTTTTTTTTTATTTTTTTTACATTGCACCAAAATTTCACTTTAAAATTCTTGTTTTTATTCTATAGAGATTTTATTATCATTATTATTAGAGTATTAATGGGTTTGGAGTCTAATAATAATGGGTTTGGAGTAGAGAGCACAAAGTGATAAATTTATTATTCATCTATACCTTCTTCGATATAGAATAACCATAGTTAAAATTATGATCGAGTATCGTTTAATTGCTAATGTATGTATGTATACACTAATTATTAAATATGAAATATAAATATATTATTTAAGAAAGAATTGTTATAGATAGAAAAAAAGTGAAACCATTACTTACAAAATATAGCAAAAATAATTTTTTTAATAGAGTATAGAAATTAGTTTGGATTTTGCTCTATTTTAATAGATAATTTCAATTTGAGTTAATGCATTTGCAATATTTATATTCTATGTCTTTAGCTATTTAATATGAAATTTTATTATTCATTATTAATATCTTAGTTAATGTATGCTTATTTAAATATTTTCAGTAATTAAATAAAAGTATTTGAAGAATGTACGAATATTCATTTATTGTTATGTTAAGTGCTAAGAGAATGAATTAATGTAACAATATATTGAATCATATTAATTTTAACTTATGAATAACTATGATCGTTGAATTGGTAAAGTCTTAACACATATATTTTATCTTTTAAATATTAATTATCTTACATATCCAAACATAAATAATCCAAAATTTTGATATTAAAAATGTAGATATTAACTATATTCATATTTGACATGATATACTAAAAATTACTCTGATTGAGTTGATCAAATTGAATCAAATCACTTAGACATTATGGATAGATCCAATTAGAAAGATCGAGTTGATAGCATTTGACCCATGAAAACGGTTAACACATTCATATTTTTCTACAAAAGGTCAAAATAAAAATCCAATATTTCTAAGAAGAGAAGCATAGAATAGGATGGGTTGGGGTTGGAAAATTGAATAAAATGAAGAATAAAAATGGTGATAAAGTAGGGCCATTGCCTCAAAAAACTAGACCAACCAAACCAAATATCTAATGAGAAAATTGCTCAAAACTGAAAAGAAAGAGAGCAATATATATCTTTACAACCAATCAAATCACTCTAATAACAATCTTACTCAAAGCTTGGATGCTTTACAATTCATATCACTATTTGAAAGTTCATTAAAGGCTACTTCAACAAATATACCCAACCATATTATGTCTACCCCACAAATGTCAAAGATGTCACTTTAATTTCTTTTATTTTATGAAAAATCATATTTAAAGTAGACTACATATCTTTAATAATAATATCTAATTTTTATTTATTGACCAATGAAAAAGAGACAAAGTACACTTATACAACTTTGAGATCATACACATGGGATATATATATATATACACACTAGGCATATTTCAATATTTAATTATTTCTTATAAGGACAAAATTAAAAGGATTTGTAAAAGGTTGTTTAGAAATATCTTCTCATTTTTTCATCAAATGATATATGTATGAGATTATTCATTCCCCTATCCTTTAGACACGAACTCATATATGAATATAAAATTATATGATAAAAATATTTTTTCTTTGATTAAAAATATATTATTGACAGATAAATCGTAATAGGTTTAAGAATAGGGTTCTGTGGAGCGTGCCTAAAACGAAGGCTTTAGATATATAAGGTTTGGAGATGGAGTTGACAGCACCCATTACTTTTTCTCCACCATTGGTTTTGAAATTGAACATAAAGAAAGAATTGACAAATTATGGGATATGGGAATGAATATAAATTTGATGAAATGTGAAGAAAAAGTGGGGATTACGGTAGAGAAGGCTTTTTGTTTAGATTCTAATAAAATTGAAGTGTTTTTAAAAAAGAGTGAGTGTGTCAAAGCAAAATCAAAGTGGTTGGATTTGATCATTTGACAAAACCTAAGAAAAAAAGTAAAAGTGATTGAATTTGTACTCATTACTACATGCAGTACACAATAATAAAAATCAACAAACCAAGAGAGAGAGAATAATAAAGAGATTATTAGTGAAATATTTAATGAAAGCCCAATAGCTTATTATTATTATTGGAGCCCTAAAAAGGCCAATAGCTTATTACAATTGACCTATATATTTCCTTCCCACGTTTCTCTTGTCTTTAGTCATCATTATTGCATAATCAATGTACACAAAATCAAATGGTTCAATATTGACAACATTCAAAATAGGTGGGTTACACCTATCTAGGATGCATAATGCAGCCCATGAAAATTTTGTATGTGACTTTTTTTTTTACTATCTTATAAAGGAAAGGATGCATGATATTGATGCAACCTATGTCATGAAAAAAATTCAAATTCTTTCATATACTATGTTCACAATCATCCAAGTTACTTTATATCATTGGATCCAATATAATGATTAATTATTGCTATTGACATGAAAATCAATTAATTTGGAGGAATAATCATAATGTGTGTGAAGTTTCATTAAGAAAAAAAAAAAGAATGAAGCAAAAAAGTAGCGAGTTGATAAGCTAAAGCTATAACAAACTAGTATAATGTTGAGACACGAATATTGGACGGGAGTAACACATTTAATTTTAACCCTTAAAGTTTAGGCCAATTTTGTTTTATTAATAATATACGGAATGAGAGAGTAGGAATTCAAATCTTTGACTTCGTCTTCAGTATCTTAGGCCACGTTTACGTTAGTGTAACTCTTTCTATAGTAAATAAATTGATCTTATGTTAGTCTCTACTCAGAGTAAATTTTTGACTTCAAAGAAAAGAAATGACATCTTACATTCTAGAGCATGTGTTATGTTAGTTTATTAGAGTAAATGATGTAATTTTGTCCAAATGAATGATATTTATAAGAGTTTTTAAAGATAAAAAGAGAGGAGTTGTAAGCTAAAATTATGAACATTCCAACCAACATATTTGTCCAAAAGAATATGGAAAGAAGCATAGGACAAAAGATTGATTCTTGGGTGAATCGTTAATTTTGGGCGTAAAAGTTACGCTGCATATTGTTGGCTTTTCTTGGAAACACTTTGCTGTCAAGCCATCAAAGATACTGCCTATCACATCTTCCAACCACTTGGGCCTCATCAAAGCCCAATTGATCAATTGGGCTCATGGTGTCCACTCAAATGAATTGACCAAGGCTTGAAACCAAATTGGGAAAGCAAGTCTATAGCAACATATACACATATTATTGCTATATATATAAAGCTGCAGCCAAGCCTATTTGAAGACTAATAAACTCTTGTGCTTAACCTCTTTCATTTCTATCTCTACATTGAATGCATTTTTCATATAGTACTCAATATCAATATCGGTTTTGAATCATTAAAATCACGTTTTAAAATCACTCTTGAATCATATTTGTCTTTTACAATTCATACACTTATGATCTCTTGGATACTATCACACTTGTTCAAATCAATTTTGCAGCATGCGACTAAGATTGGAAGCTGATTTTTAGATAAAGACACTGCTCGATCGGATCAATCTTGTAGTGCCCTTCAGAATTAATGTAGAGAACAAGGAAGTAATAGTTTTGATTCATTGTGAGGTAAAGGGAATCATAAATTTAAATTAAATGAAGATAAATATATTTGTTTATCTTTGAAAATGGGAAGGAAGTTTGTATATTGAGTTATTTTTTTCTTGCATATGGCTTGTGATACACTAATTTTCTTTGTTTAATTTTAGTAAATGTTGAAGAAAATGAGTAGATAACGTAACCAAGAACTATATAGGTGCATATATGCTTGTGTTGGCAGCTTGTAATATGCATAGGACTGGCATACAGTGAACAATAATGGTATCAATTACAAATATAAAGTAGATGTTTGGACATGTTAGCCATGTGGAAAGTGAGTGGTGACAACTATTATGAGTTGTATTGGAGGGTTATAGAATGCATATAGGTACAATTAGAAAAGGAAAAAAGAAAAATAATTTATTACTACTTAAAGAGACCCAACTTCTATTTGTAAGAGGAAAAATTATGTGAATTACTACTTAAACTAAAATTAAACTAAGTTCACCCAAAAAAGTATTCCCTTCTTTCTTTCTATTTACTTTTTAATTCAATGATATGTATAAGTGATTATTTGAAGGTATATAACACTTTAGTTGACATTATAGTGCACTAATATAATGCTTTAATTAGATAAGTAAGGCATGGGCTGACAATAAATTGTTGTTATTACTATTATCGTATGAGTTGATGATATGTGAAGGCTATATTACTCATTGAACCTCTTTCTTTTTATTTAAACTTAATATAAAAAGAGTATAGATCCTACTTTAGTCTAGCTTATTTTATCTCGATTCCTTTAATTTTCAAAGAAAGTTGGTTTTAGTCTGGTATATTTTGGTTTTTTGTTGTTGTTGAGATTCCGTTGACTCTTACAAATGATGAGATGACTCCTATATTTGAATTACTAGACTATTAAATAAGATAATCAAAAAATTATTTTGTCTTTTAAGATTTTGATCATCACCATTTTGGCTTATTTTCGTTCTACCTTCACTCTCTTAACTCATGTGCTAGATGCAATTTATATCCACGTAAAAAATTTTAGTTTCTCACGTTTGCATATTTTGTAGTTCATTAGGGTGTTTGTTTTTTCCTCTTCCATTCAATTTTTTTTTCTTTCTTTCTTTTTTGGGTTGTGATTTATTGTGGAAATATTTATATGCAATTCCATAAGTTTATTTTATACATGTGTTGTATATATTTTATTTTCTAGTTTATTTTATCTTGCCATGGAGGTTAACATCAATAAAGTGTTGACATAAAATATTTGTAAAATAAATTAGTCAAATTTCTTAGTATTGCATATAAATATTAAATTTGTTATATTATGCTCAAACTACCATTCAAGATATTTTTTGTCTCACTTTTTAAACCTTAGTCATCATTTCTCTTACGTTCTCTGCAATTCGTGTTTTCTCATTTTTCACCATCGGTAGATTTCAATTGGTTTTCCAAATCGATAAGGGAGTCTTTATTTGTAAATTGTTTGTCAAGTCGTTCGAAGCTCATATGAAAATAGATTTATAATTTTAATTCGTTCTTCCTCTTGAAATCGTTTGTGTGGTTTTAGGAGTTTGTTCTTTTGTATTTTCAACTATTTGAAGTTTTTTTTAAGTTTTTTTTTTCTTCTTCTTCTTCTTTTTTTTTATGGCTTTGAAATGGATGTATTGCTATTAGGCATCCACAGATTCATTTCTTTTTTGTTGTATTAATCACGATTTTAGAATATCAATAGTACATTAATTGCAATATGATATATAATGATTTTGTTTTACTTTTTCATATTGGTTTTGTTTTGGCTTACTTTATATATCATATTTGTGTATCAATGTTGTTGTGATGTATTTATATTATATATAAGTTGATTAGTATACGTTCTACATGATTTTCATTTTTAAAATTTTGTTGTAGTTATGGTTAAATATACAATAAATTTTCTAACAATTGTATAAACAAGTGTATTACTAAGTATATGAGCGATATAACTTTGTATATCATTTTCAAGTATATCAACTATATATTCATAAAGTATATCAACATATGAGTAAAGTAAATTATTATCAAGTATACCAATCAAGTTTATAATTGTATATCAGTTGTGTGTATCAAATGTATTTAATCAATTGAATGTATTAATAAATATTTTAATAGAATCCTATCAGTAACTTTTATTATCTATAGAATCTAAAATTTTGTTTAGTTTATAAATATTTTAATTTATTTTGTTATTTTAAGAAATGCTTCTTACCAACAAAAAGTATTAAAAAAAAAAAAAAAAAGTAAAAAGTACGGAAATCAAAATAGAATAAAGTGAGATTAAGATTTTTCTTTTTCTTTTTGGAAATTCTTCAATTTACCGATACTCATAATTATATATCCTTAGTCCTAATTCTAAGTCCAATTTTAAACAGTAACTTCCACAGTTCCTCCTTTTCCTCTTTCTATTTCTATAATATTAAAAAATCATAAGAAAAAAAAAACTGTATGCTTTTCTCTTTTAGTTTTATAATATTTTTTAATTGCGTGAATTAAGATAACTACACCTCTTTTCTACGCTTATTATCTTTAACTAAGAAATCTCAAGTGATCTAAAAAACACACAATCAAATCTCCTTTCTTAGAAAAGAAACACATTGAATTTCAGTATTAACATGCACAATGTTTGAGAATGTGCCACAGATATTACTCACTAATTGGTAATTACAAACAAAAAGAAAAAGTAAATAAGTAACAAAAATAACTTCTCTTAAAATAAAATAAAATAGAGTGCAGAGAAATAATAAGTGATAAAATGGTATGAAATCCACAAAGATTCTGAGCTCCACTTTTGGGGGTCTCTGTATTGTGAAGGGCGGCGGGTGCGGATGCGGCGGCAATGGTGGTGTGGCTCTCATCATTTCCACTTTCCAATTTCCATTACATGCCATCAATCCAATTCCCAACTTCTCCAAATATTGAAATTTCCAATCCCATCTTAACTTAACAAACCAATCCCACTTGTGCGTCCTGTTTCTCCACTTGGGTCGGCCGACCCCCCCTTTTTCTCTTTTCTAATTATCCATTTCTGTTGCCTCTTCTTCCCCTTTCCCTTGCCCCCACCAACACACATTAACATATAAAAACAACACACCGTCCCTCAAACCAAACCCTACGTACGTCTTTAATTATCTGGGCCCTTCCTTTTTCTCTCAACAAACCACATAAAAAATGGCTCTCTGTTTTTGGACACTAAAAACTCACTCCATAACCCCTCGCGGTTGACTTTTTCTTTCTTTTTAATGTAAACACTAATATTGATGCTTGGCCTCATCATCTCTTTAAACATTCAAACTCAACTCCCCACACGCAATCCCTACTTTTCAACTTTCAATTTTCAACTTTCAACTTTCACACACACGCACACACATACACATACACATACACACCCTCTGAATAAGTCATTGCTTTGTGTTGTTCCTTCTTATGTAGCTTCCTTTCCATTACCTGCCTTTTTTTTTTCTTTTTAATTTTACGCGTACACCACAATTGATCTTGCTGTTCTCCTTTTCCTCTTGCTTTATGGCGCAACTCATGGGAAGTTTATTCCTCTTTTGAGAATATTCCGGACGCGGTGGCTTTGCTTCTAATTGCTTTGCACCAAATCCAGATCGTTCCTTCCTTGCGGAAAGAGTCCACACAAAAGTCGTATCTTCTTTTCTTTTCTTTTTTTTTTAAAAATAAATCCCAGATTAGGATGTTAAAGTTCCATCCTTTTTGGTTTTCCTTTACTTGGGTACGTGGCAAAATCATACTTTGCCAACCCCAATGGAATTGCAGGTGGAAGAACGACTACTACTAAAATATTTCCCATAAATTTTTTATTTTTCACATTTTCAATGGCGTTAGCCTTACAAAAAAGATGAGAAGAAACTAACAATAACAACACGCGTCCTAAGTTAAAAAGTATAAGAATTACAGACATTTTAATGTGTAAACCCTTGAGAATCATCGCCGGCATATATAAAAGGAAACAAAGTCAAAGAGTAAAAAGAGGTAAAAAGTGAAGAAAAATGTGAACTTTTCACCACAGTGATAAAACGAACGCAACAAACTGTGGCATCATCCATCGCCCACGCATGCCCTGCACGTCGCCCCACGCCAACTCCCCATCTCTTCATACCTTCATTATGCCGATTCCTTGCGTGCATTGAATTTGGATCCTTTTTTCTTTTAGTGAAATATGTTTCATTCATTTACTATGTAAATGTGATTAATTTCTTATTTAATTAGAGAATTATGAATGAAAAAGAAATAATCAATTGAATTTATCATGTGGATGAACTTACAAAGAACAATATTGGGTATAGGAGTAGAACAAACAAAGGGTGTAAATGGTGGGTGGGGGGTTATAATCTAGTCTCTACTTTCCTTCTATTTACACACAAACAAATCACCTACTAAACAAACAAATTCAAACAAATTCTGTTTCTTTTCTCTAAGATTTCTGCAACTGAATGATTCCTAATTGATTAATTTTGAGAAATCTCAATTTTAGGAATTGTTAATAGACGAGGCTTCTTCAGGGGTAATGGGCTTTGAACCTCGTCGTCCCCGGCAGAGATAAAGAATCCCGGTGATAACTCCGGCAAGGCTGGGAGGTTAAGGTCAAAGTCACGGTGGCTGTGACTCTGTGTGTGAGTAGACCCAACTCCTTCGGACGATGTCACGGGCGCAGTGGCGGCGTTGTTGTTGTTGTTGTTGTTAGGATGACTCTGCGTGTGATTGTTGTTGTTACTGAGTCCGCCGTCGTAGTGGCAACGTTTGTGACCGCCTAAGGCTTGACCGGTGGGAAAAGACTTGTGACAAATAGAGCACTGGTGGGATTTAGCTCCAGCGACGGTGGCGGTGGCAGTAGCGGTGGCGGAAGTAGTTGTGGTGGAGGAAGTGGATTGATCTTCTCCTGTAGCTGATTTTCTGTGGCTAGCTTTATGTCCACCCAAAGCTTGATAAGACGAAAAAGCTTTGTCACAAACAGAGCACTTGTAACTAAGTTTAACAACAGATATGGGTTGAGCAGGAATTGGAACTTCATAGTCAAGTGGGTGATCAGAATCAGAATTAGCGGTTGCGCCACCACGAGCAAGCATGATGAGACATAAGGCTAAATACTCTTCCTCAGTAGGAGGGTTATCAAATCCACGTGGACGCTTAGTTCTCTTCCGCTTAGACCAAGACTCAAATGAATTGAGGCTTGGGTCGTCGTAGTGAAGAGCTGGTGATGGAGTTGTAGGAGAATTCAGAGCTTCAAGAGCCATTAGAGAGAAAGAGATGCGAAGACGATGAAACAGAAGAGATCAAGAATTGGGTGAAAGTTGAAAGTTGAAAGTGTGTTTTGGAGTGATAAGAGTGAAAGAAGGGATGGATGGGTTTATAAGGAAGGAAAAAACAGATGGAAGAGTAAGGAAGTTGCGTGACAAGTGGTGAGAAAGTAAGAGAGATGCTCAAGTTATTACATAAATAAAAAAAAATAAAAAAAGGAAGAATATAAATTTGAAGACATCACGTTTGGTTAGAGGGTATTTCTTGGTAGCCAAGGAGGACCCAGTTGGGTCAACAACACAAAATTAGAAGAGTGGAAAGTTGTAAGTGACTGAGTGAGTTTTACAATACAAAAATGTCCTTCATAAATATCAATAAAAATACTATTCAACGTTCCAAGTCAATACCACAAACGCGGTTAATTGCATTGCAGCAGCCGGCGGTCTTTCTTACTTTTCCTAACACAAGCTAACCATCTTCGACATACCCCAACCTTATTTTAAAACCTTCATTTACAGACTTACAGTTAAATATTAATTTTACACATCAGAATCACTGGTTTAAGGTGACATAAGAACATGTGCATTGTTGTTTCTTTCACAATCTCAATTAAACTTGATTTCTACTTGTCAAATCTTTCAAGTATTTCAAGCTAGGAAGAGTACTAGATTTTATATTGTACTAACTTTTCCTTTACATCTACTATATATTTTTCAAATCAAAATAGTTTATCCTTCAAACACTTCAAACATTTACTACTGGCCGTTTCTTTTAAGTGTTCAATTTTATCTAGAAATACCGACCTTTTGGCCTTTCCCATTTCATTTCCGTCTACAACCAAACTACCTGTTTACACACAAATTACTTCTCACACAAGCTAACCCCTACCTCATAATTCAATGAATCTATCTAATTAACACACCGCCATATGTCATTTAAGAAAAATACAAATTTTATTTATTTATAATTTTTGTAAGTAATTAATGAGGAGGCAAGTGAGAGTGAGACGGTGGGTTAGCGTTTGGTGTTCATAAAAGTGTAAAATACGAATGTCAAAATGAGTGGAAGGCAGCCAAGGGTCTGTGGGGGCTATGTGGCCTTTTCTCTAGAGCTGTATTTGTTTGAGGATTTAGTCTATTCGTAACCCAAGTGGATTATATTAAGGGTTTCTTCTTTTTTTAAATCAATGAATAGAGTTGTTATTATGATATGTCCGTCGTCACACTCATTAATTTAAAAATAAAATTCCTCCACTGGGTTTATGCCGTAATTGACCAAAGACTATATATGCTCTGTGCACATTGGAATAATTTGTGGGGAAGGAGGAAGAGTTCACTCACACTTTTAAAAGGTCTTCAAATTGACTTCTACAACTCCAAACCCCCCTTTTGAATTTTCTCTCCACTTCTTCCCTTAAAACACTGCCATTTGGTAAAACACTCACCCACACAACGCCACTATCACGTTCTCAGAAAATTCTCATCTTTTTGCTTCTGTTTCTTGTGTTTAAACGTCGAGATCCAACGCTCAAAAGACTCGTTATCAAACACTTTCGAGCATAATTTCCCATTTTACCCTTCTCCCAATTTCTCTCGGTTATGGATGTTTCTGTAATTTGAACTAACAGAGCTCAGCTCACACCAAAATTTGAGTAAGATGGATTTTGGAGTGTCGTTATCAAAAGGTAAAGAGAGGTGGAAAGTTGGGCAGGGAGAAGTACGTGAAGCTAAAACGTCGTGTCGTAACAGTCCACTATTTTTGTTTATATTTTTCCTTTTCTAAAACAACAGCAGCCTCCGTGGAATCAACAAAATGAAAAATTAAAAATAAAAATTCCAAGTAGGATGAGTTTTTGATGACGTACGTACACTGCTGGGACCCATTTTGGTGAATCTGAATAAAGATGTACACGTGTTCTTTAAGTGCTTCCGCTGCTGTCACTGCCTACTCATCACTCCATTCTTATCCTTAACAAATAATAAACATCACTAGTTTCTTTATTTTTCCTTTCTTCTTTTCTCCCCCCACACAAAACGAATAATCCAATCCAGTGGGCTTGTTTTCATTCATAGTAATCAAAAACCAAAAGTGTCGTTAAACAAATCCCAATCCAGTGCAATTAGGGTTTAGCCATTTGTAAAAAAAAAAAAAATTAATAGTTAATTTAGAGGCAAAATTAAATCGTGTCACAAATCAATGCGGCCGCCGCAGCCACACATGCGTTTATATATTTACATGTTGAATTGCCTCCTCATCATTTCTCGTTGCCCCTAAAGAAAAACACGTGGTTTTTAGTCTATTTATTTAATTCTAATTTAAAGAAATCAGATTTTACTTAAACAACTTTCCAAAAACGGGGAATTTTACACGCAATTGGTTTTAAGCTTTCTCTGCACCCTATACACGTAACTCATCAAAACTAGCATGAAAATGAAACTCTCGAGAAAGTGTAATAACAAACAATGACGGACGGTTTCAAAGTGATTTGGTAAAGGGGTGTGTGTGTAAAATAACTATTTCCTCAAATGTTTGGAAGTTGAAAGGATAGGGTTGGAAGTACAAAGGCGAAAAAGGGGCATATACTGATACCATTCATTTTAAAATTGGAAAGAAATCAATTATATATATATATATATATATATATATATATAAAAGACAAAACCAGGTTTGTGTGTGATTCTTAGGCTTTTTAGATTGGGCCAACCTTTGATTTAACGTCTTGGCCCCACCCTTTGGGCTTGTATAACTACGGCTACAAAACCAATCAATTTTAATGGCTACTTATTCATACTCTCTACATCAAAACTTAGTTGAATTCATGTTACAGTTTGCTACTAATTATGTAAATCTCTTTAATTTTTAGTATATCCTGTATTTTTAAATTTGTAACAAGTATTCTTGTATTTTGATCAACAAATAAATGTTTTTATTTTATAATTTGTAATAATTCAATTTTTTAATTGTAAATAAATATTAGTAGGACTTTATAAAAATTTCTACATGTACTGGACTTTATTAAATTTTTTACTAATTAAGATACCAAATTGTTAAAGGTTACAAAAGATCAAATTGTTACCGACTAGAATTCATAAATTAAATTTTGCTTGAATGAAAGTTGAGAGATGAAAATGTTTTTTTAACATTTTTTTTTTACTAAAACAATTGAAGTATAAGATCGAAATATATAACTACGTACAAAGGAATGTGGATGCCTTATATATCTTCAATTTTTTGTATCTAGACGTCTACTTTGTCATACTCAGATTTGCATAGTGATTTATCCTTCCAATATGCCTATTTAAATCATAAGTTACTAATCCTTCTTGTTTATTTGTATTTAATTTAGGTTTTGAAATGTTAAAAGCTCCCTGTAAAAACTATCTGTTTTTTTTTGTTTTTATTTTACTATTTCACAATTTATGTAACATAGTCATTTTTTATAATTAAACAGTTGAATATTAGCCAAAGCAAAATATATATATATATCTTATCTATCTTTTTTTTTTTTTTAACAATTTTGTTTTTAATTTTTAAAAATAAAACCAATAAACACTATTTCCACCTCTATATTTTTTGTTTTATTATCTACTTTTTATTAAGTCGCTTTGAATAAATGAAAGTATATCATTACACTCCTCAAAGTTCAACCTTTGAACCACATCAATAGCTCAACAAAAAATACTTAAAAAGCTGTCTCAAATTAGCGTATTTTTATACATCTGTCTACGTATATCAATGAATTAGTTTTACTAACTTTTTCATTTGCTTCAACAAATTCTTTTAGAAAAAACCTGAATAAATGCAATAAAAGTAAAGCAAGAAACTAGTGAATCCATAAGAAACTCTACTAATTGTGTAGTGGAGGACTGCTAAAATAACTTCTCTTTCCTTTTTTTTTTTTTTTAAAAAAAGAGACAAATACAGCTGAATGATTATCTTAAAAGATACAACCAATCAGTGAAAGTTGTTGTTGCACACCCTCTTTATTACACAAACATATATATATATCATAAGTTAAAATCAATAATATAAAGTTGGAAATGAAGTGTTGATGAAAGCGAAAGCATACAGCTCGCTGGAGTTTTGAATTAATATTAATTATATATCCCAAAGGGCAAAGTGGGAAACTCACTGCCAATAATTTGAACACACTAACAATTTCAAACGTAATTCTCACAGCCTTTGAAACACGGCTAAAGCCATGCCAATCCTTACTCAAATCCAAATTTCCCAACCTTACCCTCCCCTAAACCCGACACGTGTCCAAACAAACCTTTAAAAAGAAAAAGAAAACGCTATTCCTACTCTACTCCCCACACAGACACGTCATCGCATCCTCGCACGTACGAGTTTTAACTAGAACGATGTCATGACACGAGGCATCACACGTTTGCCGGAATAAAATCCCAGTCTCCGTTCTGGCATTATTATTCCGATATGGGGATCCTTTTTCTTTTTTAATTTTTGGAGATTTTATTCTGTGGGTTGAGTTATAACAATGGCGGATGAGGGTCGGGTCGTGCTATGGGCGGTGCAATTTTTCAGGCGACAAAACTAAAGAACGGAACAAGAATTGATTAATGTTCTAATTATTGCTAACAAATAAAATTTTAAAAAAAAATTTGAGTTAATTTACTTGTTTTGTTGCTGTTGGGTGGAGTTTATGGAGTTGATTAAGTATTAAAATAATGGTGGAAAATTGTCTCTATCCAACGCGTGAGATTTAACCGCCGGAATCTTAGGGGGAGAATGGAAAAACCCTAAACTAAACACATATACCCATTTCAGTTTTATGGCTTTGTTCAGGTAATCTCACGTTCTGTAATAAATCTTCAAAATCTTACAGCTGGATTCTTGCTCTCTCTTTGACATTCTCTTCTTTTTTTTTTCCCAACAAAATAAAAATTAATAAATACACATATATAATAATTTTGTCTTAAATCTTCTTCACCATTTTTTAAAAATAAATTCAAAAGAGAATTAAGGATATACTCAATCATACACTCATTAAACAGTTAAGACATATTCTATTATTTTCACTGAATTAAATTTATATGCGCAAGATATATTTTGTTTTCTTTTCAATAAAGTAAACGGGGTGAAAATTAAACTTGGATGGATTATGTTTTGAATTCTCACAAAATATGTTTGAATTTATTAGTGAAGAATGCATGGGGTAACAATCAATGCAATGTTTAGATTTTGGTTTAGAGATAGTAATTAAGCAGAATAAAAGGAAAAGAAGTTAAAGAATCGCACAATTAATATAACTACATATAATTAGCACAATAACATATATAAGGTCAGTGAACTAATGATAAATATCCGAAACTTTTTAGTTGCTAATGATATTAATAATTAATCGTAGTTGTATTTCATGTTAATTAAGTAATATATCCTTTAAAGCAATCATATATGATTTCAATGCACAGAATGGCCACGTGTTAAATAATTACTATGGAAGAAGGTAAAATTCATAGATATATAAATAATGAAATAATGTTAATATTTGTCGGGTGTTAGGTTGGTTCCTCGACACGTGTTCAACTTTAAACCACCAAAAAGTCGTGCTTCAAATAAGGAATATTATTGTATTCGAATTTATAGTTGAAAAATGGAAATTAAAATTGGAAGGTATAATAGAATAATAAATTGCCGACTTAACTACTAGTTAGGTCTTAGTAATTAGGATTATCTCTAAACTCATTTGGGTTGAGTTGTAAAGCATATCAAAGAACAGAAAAGAAAAAAAACTATTAATTAAAAATTAAGTTTGAGTTGTACTTAAGTTTACGGGCTATTAGTTTGATAAGGTCCCAAAATTCAATATTATATTTTCTTTATGCCAAACCAAGGTGTCTTTTATATATATATATTATTTTCCTAATTCTCTCTTTAATTATTTCGTAATATTAAATAATAATTTTATATATTATCGTAGAATGATCAAAGGAGGATGATAGCGAAAGATCATAATTCGTTGAAAAATGATACAAGGTCTTCTATAATATAAAATAACTATTTTGTTCTCACAAAATGTATTTGTACTTTTTATTATATTTCCATAAATATAAACTTAATGCACCTAATGGTATTTGTTTATTGAAGTTATGATTTTATAACTAATTTTAAAATGATGAGCACTCGTATATTTTAGAAAAAAGTTTAAGTCGTTTTATTAAAAATTAATTGTTTGCAACAATAATTGAAAATTTAGTTTTTGTTTTAGTGTCAACCATGGTCACATTAATTTCATTTAAATGTATTTAAGTATCATTAGTGTGTTGAAAGTGTTATAATATTAAATAAATTAAACCTTCGTTTATTAGCTTCAATTTTTGAGTAAATTCAATAGTCTAATATGAATATCAACCTTAGGTATTATTTTTATGTATTTAATATTGATTTTTGTTAGGTATTGATGAAATTTTATGCATAAGTGAGAAATAGTGTTAGAAGTATGTTAATTATTTAATATAGATCGATTAAACATGTAGTTGAAATTTGAGAAAAATGGAACTATAGAGAGTTGAATATAATTTTTTTCATTTATCAAAATCAAATTATAGAAATTACTTTCACCTATACACATCTCTACTTTTCCACTATCGATCTATAGATATTCTTCTTACCATATGTATTAGCCATTAGGTGTGAATTGGAAATTATTAAGAATATTTTAGACCAATTTTGTCGTATTCTTATTATTCTTTTTCTTTTTGTATATTTATATCATGTGCTTCTTCAATTGTAAATATCTAGAATATACTCAATAAAATACACACATTTACAATTTCAAAGATAATACAAGTCAAGTTTTGAATTGATATATACATAACAAAGAAGTTAGATCTATAAAAAAAAATGGACAACTTTTAAATTAAAATATGAAAGGGAGCTAAATTTTAGAAAGTTGAATAAATCTTTTCCATATTCTTGGAAACCGAAGACTAAAATTAAAATTAATCACAAATTAAAAAGAACATAGACTTTGCATTTAGAATCGACTTAAAAATTGTATTTTTTTTTTCACTAAAAGATTATAAAGAAGGAGAGAAATAATATGGAGAAAATTAAAAGAGGATGTTCTCTTGAAATAAATGAAATTGTAGATTGTAATATATAAAAACCTAGAATGAGATGAAAACAAGTAAAGAATCATACAAGTGATAGAAGTTCATCTGTTCGTAGTTTACAATAAAAATAACAAAGTTATAAACTAATCAAATGAAACAATATTCACTTATAAAGCAATGGTTTTTCTTTTTAACAATAGTCTCAAGATAATCAAAACATCTCACCTAGGTTGATACTCCTTTAACATTAGTCATAAAAAATGCCAAAGACATCTCAACTTATAAGCATATAATTTTAATAACTTGAAATTACATCAATCCAAACATATAGCTCAGTGAAAAGCAGCCCTTTAGAAAGGTATGCTTCATACTTATTTATTTATTTATTTAATTGTATGTTTGAGGGTTAGAATGGGATGATGTTTACATCTCACCATGCATTAATATAATGAATTAAGAACACCAAAGCTGTGGTTTTGATTAATCAAATGAGAAATTAGGAGACAGAGAACGATGTTGAAGGTGAGTTTGTCTGGGCTTTATGATCATTGATCACTACTTTTCAAATGAACACTTAAGACTCATCCCCACGACGTAACCGACATCTAAGCTGTATTCTTTATTCATTATCAACTTATTTTATGTCTTTTTTCATTCCATATATTCCCATTAAATATTTATTAAAGGAAAAAAACTTCCACGTTCTTACAATTTTCAACTCTTTAATCATTAATACAAACCCCACATCCATGCTTATTTCTCTTAATCACTTCTTAATCTGTTTACTCTCTCACCCACGGGAGACTACTTTTCTGAGTATAGTTATTAATTAATACTTATAATAAATCTTAAATTTAAATGTAGTCTTTAGTTTTCATTTCCTAATTCATTCTTTAATCTTTTCTGAACTGTTATATTATTTACACAGGTCTTTTCTCTGTAAATATGTATATTTTCATTACATGCATGGAAAGAATCATTTTATATTTATGTATAATTCGTGAATGTATGACATAGTTTACCCGCACTTCGACTAATTTACAGAATAGCCTACTTGATCTTACAATATTTGAATGTCAAAAAAACCCATAGGATATTAAATCATAAATAGATTATCACAATGAATTTGATTAACCAAAATTGATTAAAAGAAAAAAAAACTTTGAAATCTTACGTTGAAGTTTTTATTGAAAGTATAGTTGGATGTTTCAAATAAATTTCAAAGTATACTCAAAATATCATATACGACTATTTCAATAAAATAGTTTCTTTAGAAAAGGATACATATAGGGTTATGGTCTCCTAAACATCTTCGCTAGGTAACTATAGACACTAGTATCCTCATCATCTCCTAAAATGATATTTATTAAGCGCATAGGAGTACAAAGAAATTCAGGGGCTAGAAAATCGATAAGCTCAATAAAAATATTCTATAAATTACAATAATAGTTAGTCACGGCTTACTTTTGCAATTTAGAGATTATTGAATCTCTCACCATATTTTTCCCTTCAAATAGCTATTCACAATAGTATTTTTTTGGATTCACCATTATTGAATCGAAAATAGTTCATGTTTTTTTTTGTGTGGTATGACACTACATTAAGCAGACAAATGTGAGAATTGAAAATAGAAAAAATAAGTTATAAAGATCTCGAATTTTTTATAATGTATGATGGGATCGTTAACACGGTGGCCTAACAAACCCAATGCCTCATTGTATTGGGGATTTCTTATTCCTTCTCTTAATTAAGATGATTTTGTAGTAATATTCTTCTAAAAATGTGATTAATTAAGGTGTATTTGAATATTAGTACTTCATCCCGCCAATTTTATTATATTAAGCTTATGATTGCATGAACTTGGCCAACTGATCGTACGATTAATCAGTCATATTTAGAATTCAGACTATATCCATTTAATTTACAATGATTGATTTAAGTATTAGTTAATTTACAAACCCTAAACCCAATGATATATATAATACAAAATAAAAAATCCAAGTCAATTATTATTGTGTCGTCCCGTTGCACAATAGCATATAAAAACCCACACCTTCCAATTCTTTTGGTATCACACACAGAACACAACACAACACAACACAAATAACTAATAATCCTCGTACAAATTAAATCTTGGATGGATTGTTTTGGAGGTAATTTGAGTGGAGAAGCTGGAGAATGGGATTTATGCAGCTCAATTTTATCATTAGAAGATCCGGATTATATGCATATTATTAATCCTCATCCTACTACGTCGCCAGGTTTGATGGCTGATCATGCAGCTTGGTTCTGTTCTAATTTGGATTCTAATGGTGTTGATCATTATCAGTTTCCTTGTATTGCTGCTGCTGCTGCTGTCTATGATGATTATTATGGTCATAATCATATGTCCATGTCAATTATTGATGAAGATAATAAGAATTTGGAGTCCATTTTCTCAGCCTCTAGTACTGAATTTTTGCTGCAAGAAATCGGTAGTACTGGGTTTTCTGAAGATCACAAATTTCTTAACATGGATATTGTTCAAACCCATCTAGGAGATGAAGATGATGATAATCCCTTATTCCACCACAAAAGGAAATCATCCATTGTTGCTCCTGATGATCATGATCATGATCAGAACCAGCTCATCAAACCCAATAAGAAAATTCGTACTTCAAATAATGTAAGTAAATCTTACTCATTTTTTTTTCTTGTTTAATTTTAAATCTTGAAAAAAATAAATTGAAATGTTTGATAGTTACTAACGATTTAATATGGTATTAAAAAAATTAATGGTGTTAGAAGTTGGAATAATCTCTATAATGCCATTTTCTCTCTAACAAAAGTTGTGTATACTATCATAACTACTTATCTTTCTAAACTTCAATTGATTAATGACATGTAATCAACTTTTGTGTTCATTAATGATTTTGGAAGTTCTATAGTTGAAAAAAATTAAATTAAATGTAATTTTCATAAACAATGGTGTTGACAGTTTGTCGTTTTTTTTTTAAATAATAATTGATAGGTACAGATCAAAAGTAGGAAAGGCACAGAATCAAGTGGCAATAGCAAAAAAGTGAGCAGTACACGGCGACGGAAATGTGAAGAAGAACAAGAAAATGGAAGGTCGTCGTGTGATATGAACAGTTGCAGCAGCGATAACTCATCGGAGAATGACAATAACAATGCTTCACCAAAACCCAAAACTAGAGCCACTAGAGGCTCAGCAACTGATCCACAAAGCCTTTACGCAAGGGTGCATCCCTATATATATATATATTATGAGAAAATTTGTTTTTATATCTATTTATAATGGACTAATAATTAACTTTAAACTTTAATGCAGAAGAGAAGAGAGAGAATCAATGAACGCCTTAGAATTCTGCAGAAACTTGTCCCTAATGGAACAAAGGTATAATTTAATAATTAATAAACCACATTAGTTATATATGTGTATATATATAATTACATGTATTATATTATTTTCAAATGAGGTTAATTAGGGTGGTGAATTTTCAGGTTGATATTAGCACAATGCTTGAGGAAGCAGTTCATTATGTTAAATTTCTGCAGCTTCAGATAAAGGTACGTATTTATAGTGTACTAATTTGTTCATTAAATTTCACTTGTAATTGATTGTTTTCAAATGAATTGATAAATGATTATTTGTTGGGTTTTAATTAACATTTATTTTGTTTATATGCAGCTTTTGAGCTCTGATGATTTGTGGATGTATGCACCAATTGCTTACAATGGGATGGATATCGGTCTGCAGCAGAAGCTTTCTTCAATTTTATGACCAAAACCAACATATTTAATCAAATCACCCTTTTGTAATTTCCCATATTCGGCTTCAATTTTAATTCCCACATTTTATAGTAAATGCAAAAATCCGCATGCTAAAAATGGGATGAGATTAAAAAGAAAAAAAAAATCCTCCTAATTTTTCTTTGTTCATTTTATAAATATGATAAATACTACCCTATATTTATTGTTTAACAGTCTGTACATTTCCTTTTTCGAAGTAAAGTTCACATTGGCTATACTAAAAAAATGTCTCTTGTAAAACAAACCATTGATGATGATAGCTTGATTGATATCTTCAATGAATCTCTTTCCTAAACGAGTGGAAATTTTATTGTAATTAAAGAACTAAAAGTTGGTTGAATGATTAATTGACTTTTATATATATTAGAGAGAGAGATAAAACATGCATGAAATTGATAGTTTATTCATACAAAATAATTTAAACAAATGTCTTAATTTTTGCTTTTTGATAATCATCTAATTGTACATTGTACAAAGTAGTTTGAAATTAACTTTCAATATGTGATAAATCAATCCTTTGAGAAGGGCGAAAACGAATAATTTAGAATGATAGGAGGCTTATGTCAAAATTGATATGGTGTGTCAATTTGTCGCTTTGATGGACCAACAAGGTTGTAAATGCCTTAAGCTTAAGTAGAAAGATAGAGTGGCGATAAGTGTAGAAATTACTTTTGGTAATAGATGCTAGTAAGTCAAAGTTAAATCTCTCTTTTCGAAAACAAAGTCGTAACTTATACTGTTTGAATGGCACTCGGAGTCTTATGATTATGGATAAGGATAAATAAATAGAATTGTCTGTTCTTTCCTTTTAAAGAAAGGGAGAGGCACTTCAAGTTTTTTTTTTAAGTTGTGAAGATGAGTAAATACTGGTTGAATTCTTCACCAATGGATTCGTAAGAGAGTCAAATGTGATCAGCTGCGACTACAAAGAACCCACACAACGACTACAAGGAACCCACACAAGGAAGGTTAAATGAAAATTTGAGAAAGCTTAGACATAGGCACAAAAATTTATGAAAGAGCCTAATGGAGACTTAGAGTATCTACGAAGAAACTCAACAGTACTCACGAAGGACTCAAGAGTCACATGGAAGACAACAAAGAACTATGAAAAACTTCTGTAAGACCAATAAATGACTTAATAATCTCAGTAATCCCAATAGAACGCATGAAACACCTCAAAGTGATTGAGATTGAGGTCATCCCCATTATTAACAAATGATCTACATAAACCATTAAAAAATCATATGGACAATATATTTAGATGTCAGTTACAAATTTAAGACATAATTAGCAAACACAAACCTTAATATCTTAGTCAATACATTATACTAACTTAATCATACTTTAAGTAAGTTAATGTGTGCATGTTAATTCAACTCAATAACTAATTTTTCTTTCTAAACACCATCAATTGAATCATAGAAATGGAGTAGTGAGGAGGCGTAGTAGTAGTTTTGATTTGATAAGCAATAGAATGGTGGGTGAGTGAAAGGCAAAGTGGGGCCAGAAGGCACTTCGAATTCCTACCCTAACTGTCATCAAATTTATCTAAAGACCGCGCGCGCCTCTTTTCCTCTCTCGCAGTGGGTCATGGCCTCGGCGGAGCAGCCTCTCAAGAAGCGGCGAAACTACGGACCAGCCGCTCCAGAACCATCGCCCCCACTTCCCCAGTTGCCTCAGCCACCGCCACCGCAAATCCCAGCGACTGACCAGACTTCCATCGCTCCATCGCCTCCCACTCCACCTCAGCTCTCTCAAGCCGAAATTCTCCTCAGGAGAAGGAACAGAGATGAAATTAGAAGCGTCTACGAATGTTTTAAGCGAATTAGGTTCTTCCTTTCTCAGAAAGAGAAGGGCGCTCCCACACCTGATATTGAGCAGGCTTATCTTTCTCTCATCACTGCTTCGAGAGGTCAGTGTTCGATTCTCGTCCTCCCTCTTTGCAGTTTATATCATTTCCAGTGAATTAAATTTCAATATCTAAAGTGTCGAATTAGGGTTCCTAATACTCAAGAACTGGAGACCGATATTGTTACGGTTCCAACCCCACACCGAGACAAGAGAATGATTTTTTTTTTTTTTAATTTAAACGCCTCTTGTGTGTGGTAGGACTATGTATTTTTTTTTTTTTTCACTTGAAGCAATTTGAATAATATTGGAGAGTTCACAGTTCTTGCTTGTAGACTTTGAAATTAGGCTAGAGACCAATGACACCTCCAAACTTTAGATGTTGATTCGATTTTACGCTCGCATTTTGTTTAACAAGAAAATCCTAAACAAATAGCAACGCCATAATACGGGTTTGTATCTATATGCATGCAGCGGAGTACTTCTTTCTGATGCTGCTTTAGTATTTAAAATTATTTCTTCCGTCAATTTCCATCAGAATAAGATATGAAGTCTGTTAGACAATGAATTAAAACAGGAGTAATAAACATAGTGGGGGCCGTTTAAGCACCGTTTTACACTGATTTTGAAGAGCATCTATGTGATTTTGGGACACTTTTGAACCTTTTTTTTTTGTTTGTCTGTTAAAACTGATCATACATTAATCTAGATAAAATCACAGATCATCTTTTCAACTCTTTGATTTGCACAATCTAATTAATAGTAACATTTGAGAGTGGATTCCCAAAAAATCCGGAGTCTCTTCCAAATATATTTGAAAAACTTCCATTTAATCCTTCCACTACTTCATCGTACTCTCCAGAGTTTCCTAGATTGATAATACAAAAAACTCTCGATGCTCCTGCAAATCACAGCTTTGGCCAATCCCAGATCTTTTACTTCTATGAGCGAGGAGTTTCTCCTCCATCTCCCCTTTCATGAGAAAGGTCTCTTTTTTTAGTTTCTCGAGGTGTACTTCATTGTGGGATCTTTGGGGTGAGCGGAAGAACGAAGTTTTGGATTTCATATTTCTCTCTTTTGGTTTTCAGTTATGAAGATCTTTTGTGATTACTCTACAGACATTATTTTGTATAGGTGAAGCCCTTTTTTCTTTAGTTTGCCTCCCTTTTTGTAGGTTTGGTTTTTGTATGGCTATTATTATTTCATTTCATTTTTCCTATAAAAGTTTTATAAAAAAGAAACCCTTCCTACTCCATCTTGCCCAACCACATGTCAATGCTTTTAACACTTCTTTCTTTTTTTGCCTTTGGACCTCCCACTACCCAGTTCTCTAACTTCTTCCGTTGCCCAACTCTCTGCTCTTTGAAAAGAAGAATTTCTCATTTTAACCTCTATGCTTTTGTTGATACAATTATTTTCACAGCCACCGCTATCCCAAACTAGGTAGTACTTTGCCCCATACTGCTATTAGTGTCCCGTGAGAGTGTGATCCATCAAGCAACTGACAGCATTTTTAGTGTTGAATTTGAATCAGGTTTGGAAATAAACGGACTAGAAATTTGTTTTGTGAAAGCATAAGACATTTAGCTCAAATCTCAACTGCTAGCCTAAGAATGTACTTGGTCATATTTATTGCCCTTGGGCCTTTATAACATCTGAGTTTCTATGTGCCTGTTAATTTGCAGGGTGCACCAGTGTAAAGCGTATTGTGGCTGACTTTATTCCTCGATACGCGCCTCATTGTCCGACTGCTCTTGAAGCTGCAACAAAAGTTATCATCAATATGCACAATCAGAGCTTGGGAATAATAAGTAATGGGGAGGATGTTGATAATGTTGCGTTTGAGACAGCAAGGGATTGTATTATTGGTTTAGTTGATATTTGTGCTGCTGTCATGTCTAAGGCATCTACATCATCTGTCATCAGAGGCATTTGCTTTGAAGTTTTTCAGAATGTTTTCACCTTTTTTGTGTCATCTTTTGAGGGAAAAGATATATTTCAGATTGTAGATAAAGAAGCTCTTAGAATTCAAGATTCTGCAGATGTTTTCACTGAGTTAAAGCAGAAGTATACTGATGAAAATATTTTGCCTGTGATTAAACTTTCCAAGTTACGTGCTATCAGTCTCCTCTGGCTATTTTTTCATTACCCTAAAAACTTAGCTGCTGCTTGCTTTGAGCTTTTCAACATGGCTGCCGAGGGAAATCACAAGGACGGGCAGTATTTTCTAAATCAGATTGTGCTTGGGCTGGATGTTGACATCACCCATCATTTGGATAAAAGAAGTGAGAACCAGACAAGCCCAAAATACTGCAAGGATGATGTTAAGGAACAAGTTTCAGTCAGTAGCCACTTCTCCGATGATGCATCATCTGTTTCAAGAAACTGCATGTTGAGCTTGGTATGCCTACAATGATTTTTTCTTTATGTTAAATTATCATTATTTTCTGCATCCTTGTACATTCAGACAATCATCTTCTTGACTCCACTTTCATGGCTGTGTATTTTTGCCTTCACCGAGTTATTTATTTGTCAAGTTTGGTCTCTTAAAAGATGTTATAGTTGGAGAAATTATCTGAGGTTGGAACAATGTGGTTGACAGGTTTATACCATTGAATGTAAGAGAGACAAAAATTATGGTTTAACCATGTATCAAATATTTAGAAGAGAGTTAGCACAATGTCATAAGGCTATGATAGAAGAAATGGAGGCTCTAAAGAAGCACGATCACATTTAACAACCATAATTTGCTGACAAAACTCAGTCTACTATGGGTATTTTTTTTTAGGATTTTGATTGATTGATTGCTTTTACACACTACTGCTCACTAGCACCCTGGTTCGTTTTAATGATCTCTGGTTAAGACCGGAATTTTAAGTAACCATTAGCTATCGCCTATCGGTAGATTAACTTGTCCTCTTCTTTTGGAGCTAACGAAGGAATATACTCTCGCATATGGTTAAGAATGCAAGACTTTTTTGTCCTTTTTTCCCTCTCATTCACGTATCATTGTACTAGGGATTCTTGAATGCAGGTTATGGGGAAAGATCAATCATTTCGAAACTGGATGTTTACACAGTATAAGAGGCTCCGTGATCTGCCGTCCTTTAGGGCTTTAGCAGACATAGCATCTTCTCTGGAGGGAATTTTTGAATCATTTTCTGAGCTAATGAACAATGAAGATACTCAAGTAAATATAGATGAGGAAATGTCTGATTCCTTGAAGCATTCTACTCGTAATAGAGGTGAAATTTCCATTGAACTATCTGATAAAAGGAGAAAATTGAGACATTGTGATTCCCTTGAAGATGGTTTCAATACTAAAGTGACTAGTCAGCATTTTTCGTCAATTCCTATTGATTGCAAGCACACCACGTGTTCTGATTTTGATGCTGGCAGCTTGAGATCCATGGCATTTGATGTTCAGGAGCCTGGAGGTTTGCTACATGGAAGTTTGCCCCAGTCGCTGGATCCTTTGAGCAAGCACGATCATTTGTCTTATGCAAAAACATCATTAGACCTGCAGCATAATTCTTTTGAATGTACAAAGCATTCAATTGACGGGAATCAAGTTTCAGGTGTTGACCGCAACTTTCCTGCTCAGAGATTGTCTTCTGGAGATATCAATAATGATCTTGTGCCTCCTAGGCATCAACTATCGGTGCCATGTAGTTCTACAACTTGTCAGAGTTTGTGGTTTTCAGATGGAGATTCATCAGCCATGGATATCTTTTCTGCTTCCAAACAGCTATGGGTGGGCCTTTTAGGCCCTGAGGTTTCTGAAGGTCACATAAGGTATCAATTGGAGAGGTTTGGTTACATCGGACATTTCTTCTTCTTTCCATTAAAAAAGTTTGCAGTGGTGGAATATGGTCACATCATTGACGCCATAAGGGCACGTGAATATATGCGTGGACAATTTCAATGGTGTGTAAAATTCATGGATATTGGTTTAGGAACTAGGGGTTCCACTCACGGGGTTGCAATTGGTTCCAGTTTGCATGTTTATGTTGGAAATGTTTTGAGCTACTGGGTGAAGGATGAGATTCTGCATGAGACAAGGAAAGCACTTAACAAGGGTCCATACATGGTCTCTGATCTTGGCAACGAGGGAGCATTGCTGATGGAATTTGAGACTCCGGAAGAAGCTGCAGTTGTAATGGCACATCTCAGACAACATCGAAGGGAAAAGAATATTCACTGGACACCTCCAAATGCAGGACAAATGAATATTGCACCTCCTTATTTAGATGGTGGAAGATCTGCTTGTGCCCCTGGTGGTGGTAACATGAGAAGCAACAATCCTGGGAACATGCCCAGTAGTATGGTTGGTTCACCTCATGCTCCAATGGTACCAGAGAGTCCTAACTTCAGGACAAGAATGTCAGAGTTATCTTCCTTGCTTTATACGCTGCGTGCAAAATACAACATAAATCAAAATTCAAGTTATTTTGAAAACTACATATCTGGAAGTTGCAATACATCAATGAGGGAAGAAGACAGATCTCCTACTAGCTCTCTCTGGGTTTCTTTTCCAAATTTTAATTCTCCTTTTGTCACTGATGAGGAATTGATGAGGATATGCAATCTTGCCATCAGCAATACTGGGTCTGTTGTGAGGATGACTCGAGCAAGTGTACAGGTGGGCTGTGGTTGGTTTGTTGAGTGCAGTAGCGTAGATACTGCTATCACTGTCTTGAAGAATCTCCGTAGTTGTCCTGGAATTTTCCTTCGAATAGAATTCAGGTTTTTCCCTCATAAGCTCTCTCGTCGTTTTGTGTTGATAGAAGATATTTCCATTATGTTTCAGGAGCTTTTTGTTTTATTTATTCTTAGAGGTTGCCCTGGAGTTTTCCTTTGTTTGGAATTCAGGCCCCTCCTCCCCTAGAAGAACTAGGAGTTTGACTATTTCTCACCTTTGATTATTTTGTTAAAGCATTTGGGATTTTTTTATCATGATTAGTCAGCTGTTACTTCCTAATTTCAGTTACACTCGGCTGTCTTCTATTTGCTTCTTTCTTGCTCCTATATCATGTTATTGAGGTTGGATTGCCTGTAATGAAATATTTCTTGTTTATTTGAACAGTTCACCAGGAAGGTTCCACACAACACCTTTTCTGAGGAACCATGATAGTTGTGCTGTGGAGCTTCCCTCTCCCAGAATATTACACGAGAATCATGCAATACCTCAGCAAGGTGGATATTCCTATCAGTCAAACTGGGCTCCTTCTGGTCATACGGAGATACTTGAAATAGGGGTTGGAAAGACTGATGCTTGTGAAAAAAACGTGCTGATAGATCATCCACAAGGTGAAATCCACCACCACCACCCACACACACACATTAGAAGGAGCTGTTGAAAATTGTTAAATTCTTGCAACTTCATTCAGTTAATGGTTTGATATTCTATTTAGGTGGTCACATGGTGTCTGGAACCATTCCATGCTTGCCCATATCAACAATGGGACCTCCCGCTCCACCACCTCCACCTCAGATTCAGCCACCTCCATTTGTTCGATCTCCATACCCTCCTCCAAACAGTTCTTGGGATGCAAGGGGTTTAAGCCATCCTTTGCCTTTAAATCCAATATCACCAAATGTCATACCTAATTCTTATCTGGGTAATTCTGTTGCATGCTCTCCCTTTTTACCCGCTTCCGTGACACCTCTTTCTCAGATACAAGGAACTCCGATGCAGCATCTAGACCATGTTTTCCCCCATTCTGTTGCTCCACCTTCAATATCATCTCTACCACCTTCCCAGCCAGAGATGCCTCCTCCTATACCTCCATCCCCACCACCTTTGCCTCATTCACAACCACCTAATATTCCCCCTCCACCCAGTTCTCCTCCGCCTCCACCTCCACCCTTAGCTGCCACAGGAGCCAGTGAAGTAGAGCAGCATGTTCAGTATCAATGGAAAGGAGCACTTTGTAAAAGCGGGGTTCAATATTGTTCAATTTATGCACAAAGAGTGGATTCCCAAACTTGCAAATACTTAAATGCTGGTCCAGAACCTATTGAGTAACGCCTCTGGTCCTATGTTTTCTGCTTGATTTAATAATCTGTTTGGCTGCAATTTTACTTAATTCTTGGTGCAGGTGGCCTGCAAAATTAGATATGACCAAACGCACAGATTTTAAGCATGTGAAGTCGACTTTCACCAGCACGTCACCAAGTAAAGTAAGTGCATGAAGATCCTTCCGAATGAATTTTTTTTAAAGATTTGAAGATCCTTCCGAATTAAATTTTTTTAAAGATTAGGATTAAAAAAATTAAGAAAATAGAAGATGAAAGAAACTCACTGGAGCCTGTAATATTATTGCTACTATGAACAGGGGTATGTTTAGATCTAGTAGACGCAAAGCCGTTTTTATCTCCCCTTTTAACGATTTCCCTCTTTTAATTTTTTTCTATAGAGGGAGATATGTCAGCTGATCCCATCTTCTGTTGGAGACCATAAAGGAGTAAGCATCTTTTCGTTTCAAATTTGTCTCATTTGATTGCAAATAGTTTTCTTAGTGACTAATGATCTTTGTCATGTGATTGTTTTAGAAATACAAGCATGGCTGTTTATTCATTGCGATATGCAGTATATTTTAACAAACATACCATGTAATCTTGGCAGTTTCAAGATTTTGTATCGTACTTGAAGCAGAGGGATTGTGCAGGAGTAATAAAGATACCGGTCACTAAATCACTATGGACAAGGCTTCTCTTTATACTTCCATATTCACAGGACTCATGTTCTCTGCTCTCAATTCCTCCAGGTCCACCAGATAGCCTAATTGCCTTGGTTCTTCCCAAAGAAACAAACTTCGAATGGGTTTGATAATGGTTGCTCGCAATCTTGTGCCAAATGGGACAATGTAGACTACTCTCGTTGATGTAATCATCTTTGTAAGCTAGGCGAGAGTGTAAATTTTGTAATGAACATACAAATTTTGACTGTTATTGCTAGTATTGTTGCTTCTTGTGTATCATTCGTGTGCTTACTTTTCTTGAAACTAAGGTCTTCTCAGAGTGCTTGAATGAATTCAGAAAATATTTATTTTCCCTTCAAAAACATGAAATGAAAATGCATTCGTTGTCAGGTGAAGCAGCCAATTCTGACTCAACAATCACACATACAAAGAAGTTGTGATTTGTGAAGCCAACTTGGTTATCAAGGAGTGTATCGGGATCAACTTGAGAGTTGTTTGCTGTTCAAGAAAGTTCTTCATGCAGCCAATTCTGACTCAACAATCGCACATGTAATGTCAGATTTTGTACCATGTTTTTATGACAAAAGGTGTTTGATCCTAGGAGCTGAGGAAACTGAAGTTGGTGGCCGGAGTGAACTCAAACTTCTTGTTTGGTTGCATCAATTTTATACTTTATTGATTCCTTACATTGCGAGTTTCAAAAATTCACAACTCTTTGTTGTTCGACTCAACAATGTGATACTTGTGCATGTTTACCATAAAAAAATCAATTATTTTTTTTTCTTGAGTTTAATAATTGAAATCTATAAAGTTGTACTATTAGTTGCAAGGTATAGACTATTAGTTTCAAGGTATCACTATTAGTTCCAAGGTATAGTTTTGATACCGGCCCCACACAATAAATGTCCACATTTAGGGAAAGAAATTGGATTTTTTATTATAGAAAATAGAGTTTTTCTTTAGAAATTTGACATTCTACTTGAAAAAGAGCAATATGAAATATATATATAACACGACATGACATGCATGTCATATCCTAACACTGATATATTATGATATATGATAAAATGTAGTGTGTTTAGTATTCAGTATTTAATCATAAAAGATATTTAATCCTAAAAGGTATTTGCGAAAAGATGATTGGATCATTGCAACAAAAATCTCAAGAAAATATGGTTTGATTAGAACTTGAAAGTGGTTTTCTTTCAAAAAAGCTCTCAAAGGCCCAGATTCCGCTCGTCGGAGTCCAGTGGAATTCCGAACCCAAGTCCGGTTTGGCAGTCGCCAGCCACCAATCACAAAGCCGAAGAAAGGTATAAATTAGGAAGCCAATCGATTTCTCTTCCTCTTCCTCCTCTCCACTCGGCTCTCTCTTCTTCCAATCCAATCACCAACACAACGCAGCCATCTGAATTCAGAATGTCTAATCGTTACAACCACGATGGAAACAAGGGTTTAAGGAAGGACCAAAAGAAGTACATCCCAAAGAATCAAATTCAATCCACAAATGAACTCCCCAACCCTAAACCTACCCTTTCGACTTCTCTCAAACAATCCCTGCCTAACCCATCCGGTTCTACTGCCGCGCCATCAATGAGTAGGATTCAAATGGGTGCTAACGGAGATTGGGTATCTAGCAGAGCTAGTGGTGGCAGTTTCGTGAATTACTTGCCACAGGACGAGGCTGTTGCCACTGGTCTTCGTGCCGAAGAAGGAGCATTGGATCCGGTTGAATCTCAAAGAGTCGTCGACCTTTTGAACAGGGAGTTGTCTCGGCTGCTCAAGTTGAGTGCTAAAGAGTTTTGGAGAGAAGGTATTTGTTAATACATTTCTGAGCACGTGCTTTTCAAATTAACTTGTGGGCATGTGTTTTGTGATTCTGCTATTGATTGGTGTCATGTGTTTATATTGAGTATACTTTGATGGTATTATCGAAACAGTGGTGAAGGGTTATCTCCTTATATTCTTCCTTAAAAGTGTTCCCTAGGTGGCGCTTGTTTCTTGTAGGATGCATTAACTCTTGTTATATAATTATGATGTATTGATAAAGGTAGCAATACAATGTAATCATCCGTCAGTCGACTGATTCTTCTGATTTTTTTCTCGTATTCCTTACAGTGGCTATGGATACTTCCTTGCATGAATTCCTCGATAGCTTCCTAAAATTCAGGACTAGGTGGTATGATTTTCCACATCGTGGAGCAAATGGAACAGTTGCAGGTGTCATCATCGGAGAAAATGAATTAAGCCGCCGTGTTTTCATGGCATTATACCGCATGTAAGTTCCACTACAAAGTACCGAGTCCTATTCACATTGAGCATTATTGCACAGTGGAATGGCTAACAGCAGATTTTTTTCCTCTAAAACCTTCTTCCTGCAGGTCTTCCAATAGGGATCCTGGTGCACGAGCTGCTGATAGCCTCAGTTTGAAAGATCATGGAGGTAATTTCACTCTTTATGTCTATTTTAACATGGCCTTTGTACAGCTATATAGTTCTCACATTATTGTTTAGCGTGACTGTAAACACTATGTATAATTTTTTATCCCATCATTATGTTATTCAGTTATTGGGACTATTGTAAGCCCAGCCTTAGTATTTGTTTCGACAACAAATCCAATCTGATGAAAGCTGGAAGATTAAGCTACATATGACATAACATAAGCTATTGAAGTAAAAAAAATAAATGAAAGGAATGCAGGGTTTTATGAGAAGTATTTTGAAATTTAGAGCTAGGGAGCAGATTTGTTGTCACTTGTTTCAATCTCCTTTGTGATTTTAGTACACATAAAGGGATACGGGTGATTATGACATCTTTTTCCCACCGGTTTTACCAATAAACCATGAATATCATGTCTTTAACATTCTATGAAATATCTGACACTTCTTTAAAAACATGGATAGCCACTAGGTGTATCTTAGTTGTATTGCTCAGTGTCAAGTAAGTCATCCTCACTTTAGGAATTAGGCATGCATCTGGTAATCGTGTACTTGCGAATCCACTTGAATGATGAAGGAGGTTCCTTTATTCAAACCCTATATTATCTTCTAAGATTTGTTTACATCAATGTTTTTCTAAAATCTTTCTGTCAGTGTGGTTAATGGTTAATGATGAAGTAGGTTCCTTCATTTAAACCCTATATTATCTTCTAAGATTTGCTTGCATCAATGGTTTTCTCTAAGATCTTTCTGTCAGAGTGGTCAACGGTTAATGATGAAATAGGCTCCTTCATTGAAACCCTATATTATCTTCTGAGATTTCTTTACAACAATGTTTTTCTCTAAGATCTTTTCAGTTTGGTCGATGGTTTTCTTTTTTGGTCACTCTAATACTTCATTATGATTATTGTTTATTTTATTAGCTCTTCTTTATTGCATTTTTATTTATTATTGTGCATCTCACCTTATTTGACATGTGATGTCATCTGGCCTCCAGGCTCGAATGCCCTTTGGGTCTTGAGGAAAATTCTGTGTCCCCTTATGGACTTTGAAACTGCTGATACCTTTTGCCTATGATCAGCAGCTCAAACTTTTAGTTGACTTAATAGTAATAATTGGATTTGAAGATGAGCTAGATGAAATATGATGTAGCTGTTATGGACCTGGTACGCTCTTTATGGTAGCCAGCTGACTGTGTATGCATGTTTATACAAGTACTAACAGTTTGCTGGTAGAGTCACGTGGACCTTTTTTAAAATAATTTTAGTCTGATCAAGAGGATATATTATTCTGAAGAACTTCAAATGTGTCCTAGAATCATCATCTCGCCAGTGAAACTGAGTTTCTATCAATTTTGTGATAGTGGTGCCCTGTTGTTCACTAATTTTTCATATAGTCCTTCTGCAGGAAAAGAAGTTGCTTGACCTTCCAAAGTTACTTGATATATGTGCTATATATAGTCACGAGAATGAAGATCTAACTAGAATACTGGTAATCATCTTTCTTAGTAGCTCCTGTTGGTTCTCATCCTGTTACGATCATGTGATGTACTCTACTGATTTGGATGTTCGGACTATTGGATGATTAAAGGTTAAACTAGTTCTCAAAGTAATTCGCATTTATATGGATGCAACTTCAAATGTGGAATTTTTAGATGTTATAGTGGATCGTTTGTCTCTAGCAGATTATATAATGATTTTAGAAGTTTATTAGATTGTTATAATTTAGGGTAATTATAATTGGTGTCAATTTTAGGAATAATAATTAAGTATATAGCAAGAGTTTAAAAAAATTTGTACATATAGCAAAATCTATCGGTGATAGACTCTTATGGTCTATTATTGATAAACCAATATTTGCAATATGGGCTATCAGTGATAGACTTGGCAGAATTTTCTATATTTGCAATTTTTTTAAAATGCTGCTATATACTTTATTATTTTGAATCTAATTTGCTATATTTGCAATTATCCATATAATTTATAGCAATTATATCTTTCTCAACAAGAAAACAGATGAGTAATTGTTTATGAAACCAACACTGGAAATTGAGAACAGGCTGCGCTGCATACAGTTCTGTCTGCTGATTGTTTGATTGTAAAAATTGTGTATATTTGTATTTTAAATTATTGTTTACTTTATGGATGCTTTAGCGGCAGATTATTTAGGCAAGGGAATAATTTTACTTTTTTTCTTAAAAAAAGGGAAATAAGAGGTAAGAAAGAGAATATAATTTCTTTAGCTCATTTTAATGAAATGCAGTATGCATGCTTCTATGCATATAGAAATTTCAGAAATAGCCTTGGGATTTTCCAGGTCGAAAATGTTTTATAATCTCAGCAAAATATTCTCAGACGTTAAAAGAAAAAAGGAGACTGGAAGTTTTTAGCTATTTGTAATGAAATGTTGTATGCTACTCTTCTATTTTGAGTTGATATTTGAAAATGCCATTTAACATTTTCCAGGTCGACAATGCTATAAAATCCCAGCCTAGTATTCATGAAACTTTACCATCAGTTATATCTCATTTCCTCAGAATTGTCTCTATGATGCATGAAAGGTGCAGCTCATCTCTTGAGGTATTTCTTTTAATTAATGTCTTGTTGATAGTGAATATTCCAGGAAATCCTCTGTGATGCGATACCCTGTTACAGCTAAAAGTTAATTGGTCCTTTTTTTAAGACGAGAAATAAAAGATTTCTTTGATGATAAGAAGAGCACAAGAATCGGATGGGGTACGGGGTATGTCCTCACAAGCCCCAAATATAGAATATAGAATATAGAATAATAGTAACTAAACCACAAATTATCAAGAGAATGCCAAAAAAGTAGAAGAAGAAGAAGAAGAGAAGAAGATGGAGATGCAATGAAACAAGTGAAAGGATTTTTCTTCATTGTTCAAGATCCTATTGCTTTGGTTAAAGGAAACCAATTTGATAATATACAATTTCCCAAAAACAAAAAGAAAGCAATTTTATAGATGATATGAAATTACAACGGAGGGGGAGGAAAGCCAATCACAAGACCAGAGGATGTTACAAAAGGTTGTTCCAATTGGTTATATTAGAATGAAAAAAATGGAAAAGGGTATGAGAACTATTTTTTTCACCAAGGAAGAGCCAAAAAAAGGGAACTTCAATGAGCAGGGATTTCGTTTGTTATTGCCAAGGTTTTTTTTCTCTCTCGCCAAATAGACCAAAAGAGAGCTCTAATAAACTAAAGACAAATGATTTCTTTTCTTTCTTTCTTTCTTGAGCGGGTGATCCACCTTCGTTGGGGAGCATTGTCTGTATGATACCAGAGAAGGGAGATTTTGGGAGTAGTTCTATCTGGCATTGATGCTTCTGAAAAGGTGGATCTTTAAGTAACTTAAAAGTGTGAATGAAAAGTGAAAGGTGGTTAAATTGGAAGGATCCCAAGGGGGTTCGAAGCCCTTGAGAAGATTTAAATCCAACCTTTAAAAGAGCATGTGGCTTTGACAAATATGAAACAAGGGCAAAGCAAAGAAACGTGAAAGGGGATAATTAATTCTTCACATACCAAAACGCATCTTCTGGGCCCATTGGTCTGCAAAACCGAGTGATTTGAACACGAGAAACCAGAAGTTTGACTTCTCAACCTTAGGTTAACAATTCTTGCCTCAAGGAATACATAAAAGTAGAGACACAACATTACACAAAGAAGCACACATTTGAGTTAGATTGCTCGTGAGTGAATCTGCTATTTTTAATTTGCTAGGGGCCTTTGGTATGATATGGCTGATACTGCCAAAATATTGCCCAAAGAAAGCACATGTTTCACTTTCTAGTCTCTTGCTCCACCATTCGTATATACATCAATGTGCATGTCTATACCAGGGAACGATGCTGTTTTTTTGGGTTAAAAAATAAAGTCTCACCCACTAGATTATGGAATTCAATTGCTTTAGGTAAGTTTCTTGTTTCTTTCCCTGGCAGTGTCAGAGTATCATCTTATGGAGTTCCATGTGCAAATAATGACGTACAGACCTTGATTTGAACTTTATTAATTGAGGAAATCTCGCCATTTCTTTTATGCAGACTGTCTTCTCCTCGAGTAGCCATGGAGGAAGTGGGTACAGTAAGCTTCAAGCTGACTTCTTGGAGGTATGTGAACTTGAACCGAGGGGAAATTGTTGTATATTACATCTCGAGGCTCTCCTATGTGTGTAAATTTATTATGATCTAGAAGCTGAACCTTTATTTATTTCATTTCGAGCATTCTTTGCGCAAGAGCAGAAATCATTACATCTATGTCACTACGTATTGTAGCAATCACTAACTTGATTTTCTGGATAGGTGATTGATTTTATCAATGATGCAATTGTCAGTCTGGACTCTTTCGTCACTGCATACAGACTGGCAGCTATATTCTTCTGCTCTGCTGTTGAAATACGGTACTATTCATTTGATACAAGATTCTGTTTCTGGATTTCCATTGGTGAAGTTTGTAATTGAATTTGAATATGTAGTTTCTCTCTCCCCCAAATCAATGTTAATGCAGTTGCGGGAATGAGGATTTGCTTGGAATGTTAGCAAGGTTGCATGATTTACTACTTCCATCTTTACAGCAGGGATTTCAAATTGTCCTCACGCCCCAAGGAGATGAAATGATCTCTAATGTTGCAACAAGTTTGAAAATGCTAGCATTAAGAATTGTGAGTTTTGGTTGGAAACTGCTGGAAATCTGCTATCTAGGTGACGAAGTGTTTGGAAATGACCTCCCTATTCCAGTCTCTATGAAGATGTTCCCTGCGAATGTAGAAGATCCTGTCATAAGAGCAGATATCTTGATTCAAACTTTGAGAGAAATCAATGGAATCTCGCAACAGGCTTCAGATAAACAACTTGGTCAAACATTTCTCCAGCGTATGGAAAAGAACCACTCCATAATGAACAGAATCAACAGTTTACGAAACAATGGTAAGTTTTCTGGATTGAGGTTGTATTTTACTACATATAGGATAAATTAAGTTGATCAAACCTTCATTAGTGCTACAATATACAAGTAAATAAAAGCGTAACATTATTGGCAATTTATATTACTAACTATTCATGCTTGGAATAGTTGATCATTAGACCGTAGAAAATCTTATGCGTGGTATGTGTTGGATTTAGTTCCAGTGGCTTGTGAGATAAGAAAGCTTAGAGCTTTCCATCCTGCCAATTGCACAATCTCAATGCATTTTGGAAATAGAATCATTTTCAATTTTCTGCTCAACTCAACGCCTGCACAAGGTGGGCCATAAAACAAAAAATCATGTTGATGGACATATTTCTGAAAAGGATTTTAGTATTGGCTCATCTTCTATTTTCTTTTCTAGCTAGAAATAACATTATGACATAAGTTGCATTGCCGATTTCTATTCCTACAGGATGGATGTTTGTCGATGATGAACAATTTAATTATCTATCAACGATAGTTATGTATACCCCCACGTCTGATATTAAGGATCCATCTCTTTCCAAGGCCCCTGTGATAAGCCACATATCAGAAGTAGATGAGGATGCTGCAATGCTGGAGTCGAAAATCTGTCAAGTCAAGGATCTTTTCCCTGAGTATGGCAGTGGGTTTGTAGCTGCATGTCTGGTAGCTTATAATCAGAATCCCGAAGAAGTTATTCAACGAATCCTTGAGGGAACTCTTCATTCTGATCTTCAGTCCTTGGACACTTCCTTAGAAACAATGCCAGTGCCCAATTCTAGTGCGACTGCTAATAACAGGAAAGATAAAGGAAAAGGAAAACTGTTTGAGCCTTCAACAGATCCCTACAACGATCAAGTCTCTCGTGGTAAAGATTTACCATCTGAAGGCCCTTCAGTTTCATCAACTTCTGTTGGCAGATTTGTTCGGAAGTCTAAAGATGATGTGCCGTACTCAGAGACCCTTGACAGTAGAAATGAAGCAGATTCAGTGAGAACTGCAGCTTTAATTTCTCAATATGAGTATGAAGATGAATATGATGACTCTTTTGATGATCTTGGTATTAGCATAGCAGAGACAGCTACAGAGGATAATGAAGACTTGGTAGGTCAAAAGCCAAGTTCCCATTTAGGTAGCTCAATGAACTCAACAAATGGAAGCTCAGCCCAAAATGCTCCCAACTCGAAGTGGGGATCTAGAAGAACACCACAATACTACGTCAAGGATGGTAAGAATTATAGTTACAAAGTTGCAGGGTCAGTTGCAGTTGCCAATTCTGATGAGGCATCTTTGGTAACTCAAGCTCAGAAAGAACTCATTTATGGACTTGGACGCGGAGGCAACTTACCCCTCGGTGCAGTAAAAAAACTGACAGAGTCTCAGCAGGATAGCCAACCTGATGTTTCTGCAGTAGACCCAAGAGATAATGTACGCAAGTCTTGGGGAAGAGGAAGGAGGGAAAGGGAAAGGGAAAGTGGAGCAGCTCCAGGCATGCCTGAAGGAGAAGGTAAACAACCAAATGTGGCTGAGGTTTCAGACAGGGGGGGAAGGGGCGGAAACAGAGGCCGTGGAAGGAGAGGAGGCGGCGACCATCACAGGAAGGATAGAGCCATGAAAAAGCATTTTGCTGGATTGTCTGGTTTCTAAGTTATAATTTATCCGATCCACTGAATTCAGTTTTCAAATGGGATCTGTTAGTTTTATCGAAGACAACTTCCCGGATTGATTGCATTCAACAGACAAGTTCCCAATCAGTTGAATTGAATGTCTTCAGCAAGAGCAAGAGGATGTAGCCGACACAAACTTTATAGTTATTTTGTAATTTATACTCATCTCAAGTTTGAAAAGACGACTTTCTTCTGGCATTGGATTGGAGGTAAAACATGGAAAGTAAGGTTGAAGATTAAGAGATTAAGGGCATTCTAGACCCTACAACAGAGAGCTGACGATCCCATGTACGTAAACAGCTTCTATAGGTCCACTCTCTAAGCCGCCGTGTTAGAATCTTAATTTTGTAGCACTGAATATTTAATCTGTAGTCGGTTACTTTTCCGGGTTACATTTGAATACCATGTTGAAATAAGTTTTGAATTGAATAAAATTAAACTCGTAAAGAAATTGATGAAATTAAAACCCCAAAAGATAAAAAGTGACTCGCAGCTAAACACGAAGCTTCAACAGATTGATTAATACGAGTAATACCAAAGATATGGATTTAATACGAAACTTGAACAATGCTTGTATTGAAACATGTAGATTAGTCATATTATTAGAGGGCAGGCTCATCTTTAACATGGAAATAACCTCTAGCCAAAAGTTCACAAAATAAACAGTCTAATAACGGTGAATTACATGCTATATCGAAATCAAGTGTGAATTGTCAACACTTATGAAGTGAGAGGGTACAGCATGAGAATATTGAACTGCGAGTAATCATAATTCCTACTATTTTACAAATCTTTGATCTTTGAAATATGATGATAATAGACAGAGAGAGAAAAGTGGAAGCTCGCCACCAGCCTCTTTAACAACGCACCTCTCCTCAATATCTAATTCAATTCAACAATTAAATAAAATTCTACATCTCACTCTCCCACGTTTACAGCATAGTGTCCAATGTTTCTTCCCTGCACACACAAAACGTGCAAAAGGATTATCCAAACAGAATATATACATTCTCTTTTAAACTCAGTTTAAAGATTCAGTTTAAAGATTATTTTATAAGTTATTTTATAAGTGTTCATGTACATGATATGATTTTGAGTGTTCTCTTTAAAATGAATTATTTTTCACTCATTTTTTATTTTTTTCCAAGTTTAACAACTTTAAAAGTTAATTCAAACACACCCTAAATTTCCTAAATTTTAGGCATAAGATTGTGTAGCACAAGAGGACAGCCATTACATATGATAGTAGTAGTAACATCTAAATTAATACGAAGGAAAAAAAAAAAAAGGCTTCCTATTCTCGTAATGTGCAGAAATTACCTCAACTAACATTCGCTGCTTGTTCAAATGCTGAGTCCTTGCCTTATTGACAATTGAATTTGGTGACTTGAACATCCTCTGTAATTTATTAAAAAAAAACGTTTATTAGAGGAAACAAGACTGCTATGCGCAAGGAATACAAATTACATATTCAAGAGAAACACGTTCAACAAAAAAAATAAATTAATAATTAATGGTCCACTAACTTTTTCGGCGGTTGATATCCGATGTTCGCTGTCCAAGGGAAACTTTTTCTTCGGAGTGAATCCAAAGACATCATGAAGGAATTCGTTCTCCTAATAAAAAGAAAAGGAAAAAGAATATGAGAATATTAGAAAGCTATTGGTCACAGAAATTTTACCTGCAGATTAAAAATAAATTGACCTTGTAAAAGTAAAACGTGTGTTTAGAAGGCAAAAAAACGAACCTGCATATGCTTGACAAATCCACCCCCAAGAAAATGCTTTACGAAGTTCAACTGTAAGAATGTAAGAATTTAGAGTTTTAGTGAAACAAAATGAAAAGAAGAGTTTATACTATATTCTTGGACAACGGAAAAAAATGAGGGAACCTGAATCAATTGAGTCCATGTCGAAGTCTGCAACAGATCACCTCCAATCTTCATTGAAGTTTCAGGACAATAACGATACTAACATTACAGAACAGATAATCAGATGAGACTAAAGGGAAAAAGACATGAAAATAAAATTAAAAAATTAAAAAGAAATAAATATTGATCTTTGTGTACCTCAAAAAACTCCAGAATATCTCGAAATGTATTCCGCTGGGAGTTGAGATCTTTCTTAGCAGAACCCTTACCACCAGCTTCCATCGAGAGGTTTTTTACTTGATTTAAGATTTTTCCCTTCAGTCCCTGTATATGTATAAACCATTCCCGCGGTTTACTTCCCTCTAGGGTGGAGCCATCAGTTGATCCTTTAGTTTCAGCAGAAAACTTCTCCAAAACGCCTATCTCAAAAATCAATGCCAGTGCTTCACCAGCAGCAATACGTACAGCACGGTCGTCCTTGTCCAAGAGACTTGATAAAAATGATATTGATCTGTATAATTGAGGTATAATAATTTCCTTTAGTCAACAATTCTACATACGTATATTGTCAAAATAAATGTCTCCGCTTCTTTACAGAAGGAAAATTCATTACTATACTATGCGGGTAAGGATTGTCCACACATTAATTTGGTTTTTATACTGTAGCACCTTTGATGTCCTCTTTGGAAAGAAACAGTATTGGCATATCAAGGGGAAAAATCATATCCAAGGACTAAAATATTGATGTCAATCTCAAATACATTTCAATTACAAGGATATATCCGATATCAACAAATATATTTATAATTAGAAAAGATCCTAAAATCATTTAGTTAACAGTTGGGTTGTTTTTACTTCCAAATTAAGTTATACTACATATCTTCAAATTGATCTTATCGAATATATATATAAATATATATCTTCAAATTGAGACTGATAAGATGATTTTCCTTTTTATGATTTACGTGTACTAGTAAAAACTAACTAAAATATTGATTAATCCTCAATATCAATGTCAAACCATCCAATTCATGGATAATACAATGGATATATCAATGTAGCAAATGATATTTTTAATCCTTGATCACATAATATAGTAAGATAACAAAACAAAAACACAGTACATTGTCATACAAGGTGAACATTTCTTTACATATTTATTTACCAAATTTTCATAAAACTGTGAACATTTCTTTACTACCATATTAACACAATCGATTCCAGTGATGGTGTTACTTCAAAGTTCATGCCTAGACATGCAAATTATGACATTGACCCATTAACAATCACATTCAAATCAATAGCAGAAGATCAGGTTTCTTACAAAAAATAAAGGATAAAAAATAGAACTAAATAGTAAATTAACAGAAAAGAGGAAGGTGCATAACAAAAATTTACTAACTCTTGCCAATCTTTGGAATTAAGTTTCAACCCGTCCATAGTTGTAAGGACAAAAGACCATGAAGACACCATAGCTGTAATGATAGCTGCCGATTGCCTGACCGCAACTACCTATAAAATTTGAAAAGCAGACAACAAACCAAGAACAGTTAAAATAGACATCCACATTTGATTTAAAAAGGGGGAAGACAAAATGATACCAAAGAAAAGACATAAGGGAATACATTTTGTCCTAGTTTGGGAATGACTACTTGCCACATGAGCTGTAATGACCGTTCAATTTCCTCCGCGTCATTTCCACCAACAAAAGTGATAATTGCCAAGCATTCAAGCAGCTGTAGAAAATTGGCCATCCAATGCAAATCAGCCAAATGAATATCATCAAGTTATTTTGAATTTAAATATCAAATACCGATATCTTTGAGGACTCCGAGCCAGATTTGAGAGCTTGAGAAATTGAGGGAATTGATTCTGACAATATTTCCCGAGCATTGTCTCCCTCGCCCACAGTTAAAGCCAATAACCCTGCAAAGTATATGTGATCATGTAACTAATTTGCATATGGATAAATAGTAATTGGGAAAGCTAATGTTATCGAACACCTACCAATTGCATGAGAAGCCAAGGATATTTCCTTGCTGGATCCCTTTTTTATACAATTCAGACACTGATGAAGCAGAGTAGCAAATCTGGCCAAAGGAAGAAAAAATGCAATCAATCAACATGCATATTGTTTTATTCCTCTTTTTTTTCCTCAATAGGACCTAACATATATCTCTATTAGCTGGATGATTGCATGGAAAAATGCATAACAAAAAAAGAGGGGAATTTAGTTACATTTTCTTACATTGTGTTTAGCTACATATTTAATTTAATCAAACTTAACAAAAGAATGAAATGGTACAATGATAAATTAGTGTCTAAATTATAGGTACAGGAGAAATTTGATTGGAAAACTGTCAAAATTCAATATCACAATGCAATTGTGGCAATGAAATAGGTGAACACGCGGTAATTTTAGGACCCTGAAAAATATTCTAATTCGAGTACAAAGGTGAAAACGGTTTCTTCTCAATACAAAATCTCTCAAATCTCTCATTTTTATCCTTCCCCCACTTTGAGCAGTTCTTTTATTGTAGCAGCAAGACTACATTATACTCAATCCACAAAACTAATTACGTTGAACCAAGAAAATGAATGAAAGCAACACTGCGATCATTCAACTCTCAGGAGCAGCACGCACCCGAGGAAAATCAAAGGAGACCATGCCAAGCAATAAACAAGAAAAACAGATTGAAAGAGTTGGAGCCCATACTTCTTTTCCACGAATTGATGTTGCAAATTGCTGCCAAGATTTTCAACAATCGATGCCAGCGCTTTCTCTCTAGTTGAACCCCTGCATTGCAGAAGTCGAACATTCTTTATTCCAAATTTAAGAACTGCATAAGAAAGTTATAAACTACAATGGGATGACAACAACTGCTGTGGCTACTAATGACAAGACAAGTTGCATCAATTTTCATTCCCGAAGTTAAAAACAATTAGTATGAAAAATCGATAAAGAACACCAAGAATACCTCTTCTCGTATAAAGCATCAAGAGCTTGGTCAAGTAAAGTATCTTTGTCAAAATGAAAATCCTCAATCCCTACAACAGACATTCGATCGGACCGCATAGTCGATGAAGAACTCACACTACTATCATCATCACTATCCACCGTTGGAGAATTTTTTCGCTGAGTTTTACCTGTCAAGACGGGACAACATCAATCCCAAACCCTTGCAATCAAAATTTTCCAACACAAAACATCAAAACTTCGTCGGGCTAATCACATAAAAATCCAACGATACACAATATTCCAGAAAAACAATCAACACCGCCAAACAAATCTAACGAAAAGTCAAACCATATACAGATGATGAAAAGGAACAAAACTAGAGAAACACCATAAAAATTCAGCTCATAGAAAGAAAAAAAACAACAAAATAACACCGTCGATTATCGATCAAAGTACAAAAAATAGAAAAGAAAGAAAAACTCACGTCTTCCCATTAGAACAGACCACGGTGGCTCCTCCCTCGAATAGACGTCAATTAGAACTACAAGGGTGCGTAAAAATCTGAGAACGAAAAAGCTTCGGATAAAAAAGATGAACGAAATCTAAAGGAATTGAAACGAGAATCGAGCAAGACTTGGATGAATTGAAGGAAAATATCGCCATCAAAATTCTGAAATATAGGGGGAAGAATGAAGGAAAGGAAAGTTCGAAAGAAGAACAAATTAGGGATTTTATAGAAAGAGGAAAAATTAAAAGATTAAAAGATATGACCTATTAGGTTCACGACCTTTAAAACGCTCAACGGTGCCAAAAGGGGCTCTCGTTTCTGCCGTGCTTATAACGAATATAGCAATTATTCAATTCGTGTGGTAACGAATATTCTGCGAAGCTGTGGTTGCGTGTACATGATGACGTGGATTTGACTGTCACCGTTGGATGAACGTTGGCGCCGCGTGAGGATGGACACGTGGCAGATGGTTTTAGAGTTATTACAACACGTGCTTTTCGTATTTGACGCGTGAGTGATACGCTGTTGTTGGGAGTGACTATGGCGTGGCTGCTTACCGCTATATTGTAGGAACTGGATTTCAACCCATAACTTCACAGCCCAAGATACTCGGCTTCAATCTCTCTACAAAATCATTTTGGGCCTCAGTCATCTCAGTCTCAGGCCCAAAATCGTTTTCAGTTTGGGCTTACATGACTTCGCCTCAGTAATTGAGTCTTGGTTTTATTAGCCAACTTAACACTACTTATGCCAATTCATCCAGTACAAATATCTGTGAAAATTCACTTTTTAAGTATTTTTCCGAGTAAATTGTAACCAGCTAAGAGTGAAGGGACTAAATCCTCACATGTCAAAGTTCATAAGCTAAATCACTATATCTACTAAAGTTCAACTAACAAAAAGTGATATTTGATTTATAACTCGTTAACAATGGTCTATTAACTATGGTTTGATGGCTTTCTTTTTTTCGTACTCCAGACACTAAATTAGTTATAATTAAAGTCACAAGCCATGTTATTAGTCATTAAGGACAGAAAATATAGAAAGTTAGTTTTAAAACCATATATAAATATAGGATAATAGTTACGAAAAACAGTATATGATAACAAAGATTCCACCAACTCGTCTAAATTTTAAATGAAAATCTAAACTAACCCCTCGTAATATTGAGAATAAACAATCCAGATATGTGAGAAGGAGCGGAGGAATAAATAGATTAAATAACAACAACAACAATAATAAAAGTTCACAAACGCAGCCCTTATTTGAGACTGACAATCCAAACTGTCAAACTGTCAGAGGAAAGGAAAAAAAAAAAGAATAAATAGTTATTATGATTTTGAAATTATAAATCCATGATTGAGGATTAAAAGATGCAGAGGAATGGGCAAGCAATGTATAACTAAATAATACACATCAAATTTATGTATGGTAGTGTCATCTGTCATGTGGTTGTCACGGAGCAGTTGTATTCATCAAAAATAACCAACCAGCGCAAGGAGAAGGGGAAGCATAAGTGAAAAAAAATGGGCCATGGAAGCCCAAATTGGAGGGTGTAACTTTAGGTTTAGAGATGGGGAGTTCCAAAATGAAGAGGCCCTCCATGTGCAGCACAGTTCCCCAGTGTATGGTTCGGGATCGGGAAGAAACAAGGGACCGACCGATCTGCAAGGGGCAGGGTGCAGTCAAACCCTCGGAATTTGACTCATTGGGCTATGTCAGAACCATAACCAAAACCGTTTTTATTTTTCTTTTTAACAATCTTTCACTCTCGCCGACATCCACCTAATCCCCACCAGTATTCCATTGATTTTGCTTCCACTTCATTTTTCATTTTCTTTTTCCTAAAAGAAAGCACATGGGAAGTGGCAGAGCAATGGAGGACGAGGAGGAAGTGGTGGATTGGGAAAGATATGCAAGAATTTTAGTTTTTTTCCTTAATTTCATATGCATTATGATTACCAATAACAAACACAGATTTGTAGAGTTTTTCATTTCAGGGATTTAGAAGGAGGAAAGAAGCATAAGGGCGCCATCGGCTGATTTATTGTGTGGCAATTCCCTGTCTTTCTGCTTCCTCTTCACTCCCATCGATTTAATCAAACTGTTTCTCTTTTTACTTATGAAAATGACATTGTCCCACAAATGTAATATCCACATCTACCCTGTCAATTTCATGGATAGATTCTTAAACTATAAAATTGAAACTTAAATATTAATTTAAAAATTCTAACTAATTTTAGAAGAATCTAAAACCCCAATTATGCGATTTAAATATGTTTTAACCATTTAGTTGAAGCACTTTCCTACTCTGTTTTACTATGATGTTATGTTATTGTTTGATAACTTTGTAGTTTGTAGAGGAAAAAGTTAGAAATTAATATGAAAATGTTTTTTTATGATCAAAGTGTTTAATTTATGGGTGATAAGATCAGAGATTTATTTACCATTCTTTTTTTGATAGACATGACTGCTCAAATTATTCTTTATACCATCAAAAGTCTGTTGGTTATGTAACATAGTCAAGGTTTCACTTTGGTACAACTTATATAATGTCAAATCAAGTAATGTGTGGTCTTCAATTTCTTAACAATATATATATGAAAAACAATCCATAAACAATAAAAATTCTAAATTCTTAAATGGATTAAATTTGTCTTTTCAAATTTATTTTTCCTTAAAAGAGTGATATTATCTATTTTTTAAAGCTAAAATCATCGTCTTAGATTTTTTTCTATATTTTTTAGAAAAAATAATCATCAATATGTCGACATTTTCATTAACATTATTACGTATGAAGTTTACAATAAATGTGAATATAATATTAATAGTAAAAATACATTAAAAAAGAAGAAGAAGAATGAAACTTATAATATTTTTATGTCTAATTTATTCTTTTAATTTAGACTTACAAAAGAAAATAAAAAAATTATCAAAACGCTATTCTTTTTCTAAAAAGAGAGATAGAAAGCTAAGGATGATTTTGAAATTGTTAAAAATAATTTTAGTCATATTCCAAATCACATTCAACTTATCTTTAATCATGTAAAATCAATTTATTGTTTAATAGAGCACTTCGAAAGTAATTATCAAATCATCGAAAGAAAAATTGATCTTGAATGATTAACTATTTAAGATTCACTTCCAAAACATGTTCCAAACGAGATACTAGTCGGAGGATCAAGCATTTGTCTTTTCAAAATGATGAAACAACAAGTATTTATCAGACTAAAATGATAAAATAATTTTAACAGTTCAAAAAAATGATGTGAAAAGAAAAAAGCATGGTTTGGAGGTGAGTTTACCACATTTAAAATTCACTTCAAAAGGCGTCATAAATGAGATAGGAAAATGGAGGGGGAAGGAGGGAATGATTGAGGAAGGAGAAAGAAAAATTGAATAGAGAGTCATTTCAATGCAGTGGTGAGAGGAAACAAGATGCATGTGGGAATTGGCATATAATTTAAGTGTGTGAGAGTGTGTGTTCAGCAGTGGCAGCCAAAGTAGTGTGTGTTTGTGGTTGTGATCCTTTTGGAAAGGGAACCCCAACGCATTAGCTGGCTCTTGCAGTTTTATAGTACTTCGCCTCTCTAATTCTCTCAACGTATATATGCGCCAACAAGCCCCCAACTACGCCTTTTTCCTTACCCTCCTTCTCCCCTCTTTCTCATTCACTCTCACATTTCCATTTCCTACACGCAATTCTTTAATTCCTCCTCTCACCTACTTTTAATTCTATTGATTTAACACATTATCGTAATATAGTTTATTCATATATATCATTTTCTTTTCTTTATAATATGCATTCCATATCTTATCAAATCGACAAATGTTTTGTTGTTGAACAGTTATCACGTATTAATCAATTTATCTTGTAAAATACATGGACATAACATTTTTTAAGTTCAACAAAGGGTGATGGGTTTGAATCATTTTTCTTTTTGTCACTAACACATGCTACATGGTTGATTGAGCTATGTTGACTGTAATAAGTGTAACATATATAGAATGTTGAATTATTTAAAGAAGTTATTGAAACCTTTTCAAGTTTAGACTAAACATGTACTGTTATACAAAAAATAAATATTTTAGTGTGTTATTAATCCACTATATAGAGAGATGGTGAAAAACACACTAATTAAAAAAAAGATAAAGACATAGGTGTGATCTAGGGAAAGAAAAATGAGTTTGAAATTTAGTCAATGAAGTTTTAGATTTATGTTTATTTAGTAAACTAACTAATCAAATTAATATAGAATTATAAAATTAAGGTAGTAATTACAATTATACTCTTAAACTTTCAAATATTAAAAATTGAGTCTCCATACTTATTCAAAATTTAAAATTGAACCCTCAATCTTAAACAATTGTACCAATTATATAAGTTTGAAGATTCAATTTTAAAACTTTTAAAAGTGTATGGATCAAATTTAGTATCGAAAGTTTAAGGGCGATATTTGGAAATGGTTGAATGATGTATACATGGGTTGAGACAGAAATCATAATAGCAATGAGAGCCTTTGCCTCCCATAAGGGGAAAGGGCCCAAAAGTAAGCCTCATCTTATACACACACACACATTCATTGTTCATATTTATATCTCTATATTTATTAGATTCATATTCTTCTAATTCTCCTCCAGTTGGATCTTATAGCTCCTTACATATTCGAAGAAAAAAAAAAAAAACGAATTTATTAAACATTACATTGGATTCTAAACCTTCAATAATTTATCTAACAATTTGATGAGTCAAAAAATAAGAAATTAAATACACTTGTAAGAGAAAATTTATCGACTTATTAAACATAAAATAAACCGCTTATGAATCTATTAGAAAATTTTAAAATTTAAAGACGAGAAATTGTAAAATACTAAATATATATAAAATATAACAAAATTTTAGATTCAATCAATGAAACATAAACAAACTTATCTTTATATCTATTAATGTTTATTGTTAATAAAATTTGAAACGTAAGTGGTTTAATTTATTAGAAAATGATGAATAGTTTTTAAAATAGGTTAGTGTAGTTTGAAAGGTATGAAAAAGTAGATGAGAAGGGACAAAAAGGAAAGGAATAGATTAAGAAATATGAGAATGGGTGGGTGCCAAATGCCAAATGGGTATCATTCAGGCTCGTGGGCCAACTTTGGAGTTCTCAAATGTGGTTCGTTGTTCGGTCAGAGCCATTTGGTATGGGATCTTCTTATTTTTCTTTCCATTCAATTATCGTATGGGACTCAATTCAAAATTTTACAGTTTTCTCACAAATCAATTGGTTTAATTTAATTCTCTTATAATATGAAATTGTTTTTTTTTTCTTTTTTGAAAAAGGCAATTTAATAACGTCAAATTATTTATTACACATAAAATTGAAAGTTTTAACATTATTACAAGGCACCAAGTAAATAAATATATTAAAAAGTTTTAATGGATAAATTTCTAATTTTGTTGTTGAGAAAAAAATAAAATACAACTTATTTAGTTATATTCAATAAATAGGTCATTACTCAACTAGCATAAAATTTATACTCTCGTCAATATAAGTCTTGCGTCATTTAGATCAACAAAAGAAAAATATTCAAACTATCTTAAAAATGCAAGGTAGTTCATTGTTACAAATATTGCATCCTCTCCAAACGTAATAAATAACACCATATCATACAACTGTTTAGATCTTACAACTTCATTTGATCGTCTCAATGCCTTGTTGAGTAATTCTACAAGATCACATTTCCAGATGGCTTGGTTTAAGGACAACAAAAAAATCAATGATTGTAAGAGTCAGGCTTAGATTGAAAGTTTTGCCTAAATGTTTAGTTTGATATTCGAAGGAGTATTAGTAAAAAATCTAAGTTTCTCAATAAAAATTTTTAAATTTAGTAATTAAATTAAAATCAAACGCAAAATTTTAAAAATCAAAATGTAATATTAAAGTATGATAATTATAAACACTAGTTTAAAAGTAGAAGGGGAGGGGAAATGGAGGTATGAAAAAAGAATCTCATAAGGTGTCGGTTTCCATACTTTAGCTCTTTGGATCTCGTGTTATCTTCCACTCTTATTTAAATTAATCAAATTAAAACCAATTGAATTATGCCATTAAAAAACCTAATTTCATATGAAATGAAATTAGATTAATTGTTTTTTTCTCCCCTGAAATAATATGGAACTCGTAATACTTCTACTGTTAATAATAATTAAGTTTATAATAACATTTTAAAAAATTTATAGATATAACAAAATCTATGATTAATGATATATGCTCAATCGTTAATTAATTTCTATCAATAATATATTTAGTAATTGACAAACTTCTATTAGCAATATAGTCAATCACTAATAGACTCTAAAAAAATAAATTTAAATTTTACAACATTTGCAAACAAAATAAACTTGTTTTATATTTTCATAAAAAATAATGAGTGAAACAATTATTAACAATTACTAGGTTCATTCATATTATGGATTATTTCTTTCTTTACTCAATGCAAAAATAGTTCATGCAACACATGCCAAAATATTGATATATTGAGAATCAATGCTTTTCCTAACAAAGATGCTTTGAAGGTTACAAAAGTAGACATAAAAAGTTATACATAATATTATTGTGACATTTTCATTAATTAATTACAAAACATAAGATATTCTCATATTTATTCTAAAATTAGTCATTTTCTTTCCATAAACACTATTTAGATCAATTGCAAAAACCAACCCTAGATTATGTTGTAGTTGTAATTATATTTTATAACTCTTAAACTTTTAAAATAAAAAATTAAGTTCGGAAATTTGTCCAAGTTTGAAAATTATCATCAGTGTGTCCAATTCAAATCTTACAACTATAATAAGCCTGAGTGTCTTTTTAACACTTTTATAAAATGTGTAATTTAGTTTGGATGGTGTTTTTGCAATTTGTCCAAATCCAAAAGAAATTACCCACAAAAAAGAAAAGATGATTTTAATTAACTTTGATGCACACGTGAGGCTAAGTATAGTTTTGATGATAATCTTGTAGTAATGGTTTCTTTTGAGGGATTGGAGAAAGAATGGTGGGTAAAGACGTCTTTACACTTTCTAAAATGTTTAAAAGCTAAGTGGAAATAATCACTTTTATTGAGTAATTTTAGAAAAGAAAAAAACTTTAGGGTTCAAAATTCTTCTACCACTCAAGTCATATTCATCAACCTTATTTTTGCCTAAAAAATAAAAAATAAGTCAAGCTATTTTTGGAAAAAAAGGTAAAGTAATTATCTTTTTGGTTACCAAAGTTAACTTTAAAAGTGTTTCCTCTACCAAAAAAAGCTTCAATTCCAATTCCTCCTAACAATATTGTACATATAAACAATATAAGCGAAGAAATGTGTATTTTGGATCTTAGGTTTTTGTTTTGCTCGGTTTTCAAGTGTTATCTTTTGATAATTAAATTTTGATTTTGATTTTCATTTAGTTCATAGATATTAAGATATTACTATTTTGTTGTTGAAATTTGTCTTGATCTCTTTCTTAGATTTTAGGATTTATATTTTTAACTTCACTGTTTTTCTTGGGTAAGTATAGTAATTTTAGAAGATTAGAAATTATAACATTTTGAAACCTATGAACTACGTTAAAATTAAATTCAAAATTTAAAGATTGAATGTAGTATTTTGAAACATGACCAAATGAAAACTATACCCCAAATCCACATACCTAAAAAAAAGAATAGATGTTTCATTTAACGAATTGTATTCGTAACTCTAACCTCTAGAGTTGCAAAGCGTTTAGGATAGTATAGTTATGCTAATATTAGCTCCTAAACTATATTCATATTAGTAGGCTAATTAAATGAACAATGAATTAAATTTTGTATAAAGATAATAAATAAATTTGTACTCCCAAATTTTGTCAGTCAAATCAAATGAAACTCTAAACTTCACATGTGTATTTAAAAAGATTTTAGAAGTGAATTAATGAAGTCTATTTGTGTAGAATTTTATTTAAGTCGATTGATAATGTTCAAGACTTTCCCATTAGTATGGTTATCTTTCAAAGTTTAACGGTACAGATTGAGATTTTTTTTATTTTATTGATATAAATAAGGTAGCGGTAATTAATAATATGTAGCAATTTTATGAATAATAATTAAATATACACTAACATTTTTTAAAAGTTGATAGACTCTTATGATATATCAATGATAAACGTTAATAGATTTTTCTATATTTGTCACTATTTCAATACAATTTTTAAAAAATGTTGTTATATATGTACATGTTTAGAATCTAATTGTTATATTTGTCACTATTTTAATACAAAAAAAAAAAAGTGATCACGAGTTCGAAAATTAGAACATAGATGACACTATGTTTGGTTTGTGATTGAGCCGAGTTGGTGCTACGATTGCGAGCCTTATGTAGTTAAACACAATTACCAAGAAAAAGGAAAAAAAATGCTAACTTACACTTTTACACGTCGTGGTTTTGGTAAACTTTCAATTTGGTATAAATATAATTTTAAAACCTTCATTTTAATCGTTATAATTATTCTCAACGATCTCTAAATTTATTTTACTCCTTCATTAAATAATCTATTTCGTTCTTTTTTCAGTACAACAAATAAGAGTGTATATACATTTTAAACATAGGATATCAAATAAAAGAGTAAAATATATCAACTACTACTAACTCATCTTCATTCAAACTCACCCGAACAACAACAACAACTACCCACTTCAACATTCAATACACAACACAACTACCAAGAGATAAGGTAACCCAAAAAGCACAAGACCCTTCAAAGAATGACTTTACTTTCCAAAATCCATCACAACAAACGTCCGTGCACCCAACTATGTTCAATTTATTATCTTTTAAAGAACATTTGAAACCAATAGTTAGTTATTATAACGGGATATAATAGTTTGTATTTGACGTGTAAATTATTTTAGTTTAAATTATAATAACATAGGTTTTATGGTAGTGGATAATCATCGACCGTAAAGGTGTGTTTGATGTCAGTGAACCTAAACTAAATTGTTGCAAAATAGTAGAAATGAAAGTAGAGGGAGTAAATGGGAAGGGAAGGAAAGTATTGGGTGCGGTTATAGAATACAGAAAGTACTTTTGTTTATGGTACGGTAAGTAACCAATAGTATTAATAAAAGTGGACAGTGAGAGATCTCTAAAAGGATTGGTGCGTGTATCTCACTCCCGTATATTCAAACAGTCCCACTCAAAGTCCAATGCAAACCCAAAACACATAACTCACTCACTCTCTTCTCTGTTTTTCAGTCAAATGCTAGTCTTCTCTATTCAAAACCCAAACACATAACACAACCATTCTCTCTCTAAACCCCCTTCAACCAAAAGCCTTTCCAAAATCTCGCCACGTTCTGTGAATACCCAGATTCGTTTTTTTTTTTTTTTTTTTGTTTCTTTCCTTTAATCCTTCCTTCTTCTGTAACTGCTGAATAACACCATATCTGCTTTCATCTCCCCCCTTTCCCCTGTTCTTGTTCTGGATTTGCTCTTTTGCTCTTTTGTTTTTGCAGTTTTCTTCTTTCTTTTGTAATTGGATCTCTTCTTGAATGTGATAGAAGAGGAGGGTTTTTGGTTGTTGTGAAAATGGATGATGTTGGGGTTTGTTTGGATGAGGAGATTGTGGATGAACATACATTCATCGACATTGGTAATCCAAGCCCAGCAGAGGAAGATGATTATGTGGATACATTACTTGTAAAGGAGACAAGTTTTGGGTTTAGAAAAGATAAATATTTGGGGTTTGGTAACTGGATGAAATGTGCTCGTTTGGATGCAATTGCATGGATTCTCAAAGTTAGTTATTTTTTTAAAAAAATTTATTATTATTATTTTGTTAGGTTTTTGTTGTGTTTGATTGATTGATTCATCTTGTCGTTGAATCAATTCAATTCAATTGATGATTGTTGTGATTTTACAGACACGAAATGTGTTTGGTTTTGGTTGCCAAACAGCTTATCTTTCGATGATATACTTCGATCGGTTTCTTTCAAGGAGAGCCATTACTGTAAGGTTCACTTTTTCTGTATCCTCTGTCAATGGCTTCTTAATTTTACTCTGTTAATTCAAAAATCCATGGCTGCAGAATGAGAAGCTGTGGGCGATTAGGCTACTGGCAGTGGCTTGTCTTTCCTTGGCAGCAAAAATGGAAGAATTGAAGGTTCCAGCGTTATCAGAATTTCCGGTGGACGATTTCAACTTTGAAAGCAAGGTAATCCAAAGAATGGAGCTTTTGGTGTTGAACACATTGGAATGGAAGATGGGTTCAACAACTCCTTTCTCCTTCATTCCTTATTTCATATCTAAATTATCCATTGAATCCCCACCAAGCAATAAAGTTTCTCAGATTGTCGAACTCATCTGGGTCATGATTAGAGGTAGTTTCTTAACATAACCCATTTCCATCGATTTCTCAACCAATCGGATTTTTGTTCATTACATTACATTCAAATCTTTAATGTAGAAACAAGCACACAAAACCATCGGCCTTCTGTCGTAGCAGCAGCCACAGCCATTTTAGCAACAATGGATGACAGATTAACAAGGAAAGCCTTGCAATTGAAGATGAAGTCCATTTCGCAATGTAGATATCTTGAAGTAGTAAGTTTCATTATAAAATTGAGGCTCTGTTTTTCCCTTTTTAGCCAAAAACTCTGCTTTAGTTTAATCTATCTCTTTGTTCACAGGAAGAAGTGATTTCTTGTTACAATCTGATGCAAGAGCTAAGATTGGAAAAATGTAGAGAAGAAGCAGATTGTTTGAAATCACCAGATTTATCACCAACCCAAATGAAATCCATGGATTGTTCAGAAAATTCATCAGTAACATCGTCGATTGCCTCGAAAAGAAAACGGCTAAACTTTAGTAACTTGGATGAAAAATGTGGTGTGGCTGAAGCAAAACGGCCCCGGTAGAGAAGTGAAAAATGATAAGGAATGTTTTTGTTTTTCCTTTAAAGTTTCCATTTTTTTCCTTCTCACAAATGACTTCTGATGATAAATTAAGGGGGTTTTTGAAGGGGGTTTATGACACAATAATCGCTTGATTTGTTGATTAATTGATGAAGTTTTACCAGAAAATTACAAACAAAAGGACAGATTTATTGGGCTGCACCTGCATGTAAAAATAGGAAAAGTGAAAGGTGAAGAAGAAAAGCTGATTCTGATTTTTATTAGGCCAAAGTCATAGGGAAGGACCAGGAGGAGGGCTTGAAAGAAAGCTGGTGCTTATAGGACAGCTATTCTCTTAATGCTCACTCTCTATTTGTTTATATGGTTTCACCCTTCCTTTTTTTTTTTTTTTTTTTTGTTACTGCTTTAAAAATTATGGTGTTTTTTTAGCTGTCTCTGCAGAACCCTGGCTTTTTTTTTTTTCATGGGATGCTGGGAATGCTTTTCTTGGTTTCTTTGAAAAAGGGACTGTAAAAGAAAGTTGAGAGAAGTAACAAGAGGGGGTGTGGGGAGTGTGGGGGAAGTGTTGAAAAGAGGTGAGGAGTGATAGACAAGCTCTGTTTTATTGTGATTTGATGCATCTTTGCTTCATTTTAGCCTTCAAAAATGTTTCTTTGTAAAAGGTGAAAGTGATTGGATATGTTTGAATGTTTGGGGCAAGCCCTTTTGAGGTGGGGTCCAAGGCCAACCTCTTTTCCCTGTAAAAAAAAAATGAAAAATGAAAAGAAAAGAAAACTTAGAGCTTCAGCTCAGCTGCAACCTGGTTGTTTTTCCAAGACATTGTTTGTGGAATCAGAACCCATTTCTTTTTAATCAGTGTAATATGGTTTGATCAAACTTCAATGATATTTGATTTTTGTGCACTGTGGACTCTGCATTTTCCCAATACACACACTGTTAATCACTACTATTCAATGTTTAAACAAAACCAAAAAGTCCATATCCATCCAATAAAAGATGGATTGGAGCTATCAACCTAAAAGCCGAACACTATTGGTTTGGCATTTGCAAAAAGATTAATATCCCAACAAAGGGGGGATGAAAGTCAAGTTGAGAGATGAAATTAAAAAAAAAACAGATTTTACCCATTTACCAAGACAAAGGTTAAAGAGTCTTCTTCATTCACATTCACCAAGGAGAGAGGAAACAAACAAAATGAAGTTCTTTGGGATGGATGGGAGATATGGTCAGGATTCAGGTTGACGTCCCATAAGATTGCTTAAGGGATACACTGTGTGCAGTTATAAGTAGAAATTGTTCTTTTGCTGAATGAGAGCTACAGAAATCCAAGCTTGTCCAAAAACACACATAGCAAAAATAAGTACTTCTACTACTATGATGGTACTTTCTCTTTTGCATAGGATGCCTATTTCTCCTACCCAACTTGACACGTGGATTCCTCTTATTGGCTTTGGGAAAAAAGACCCCATCAAAAGTTAGTGTAATTTTTTTTTTCCATAAGGGTACAAAGGGGCAACTTTTGCACCCATATTTTATTTTATCCAACATTGGCTAAGTGATTCAGAATGTAGAATAAAGACAGTGATGCCAAAGAGGGGGTTTCGGACGGTGGGGATTTGATACCATGGAGAAATTTAGATATGATATGTCAAGGGAAAAGAAAATGAAAAGATGAGTGGTCTCTGAGAGTGATATTTCTTAATGAAGTGACAAAGGCTCTATTTTTCAAGGAAGCTTCTACTTCCAATGTATGAAACTTAATTTAAAAAGTGACATCTTCCTAAGCTTTCACCTTTTGCACACAATGTGGTTTGATGATTGATAGGTTAGGGCGGTGCTAAAGCTTTGAGCTGTCATTTGGAAATTTGGAGTGTGAGAGAGAGATTTGTCCCCACTGCCAAAGAGCATTCTTGTTTTCAGCCTTTTCCTACGCTCCTGTGTATCCCTCTCAAGGATATAGTTGAAAACTTCTCTTGTCACCTTTGAAAGCCTAATTTATTACCATTCAAAAAAGGCTGAATGGGGGATGATCACATAGTCCGGTAGACTTTGTAAGTTATTGGCACATTATTTCAAGTCAAGGAGTGGTTTGCATAGTTTGGCAATTCCTTTAAAGAGACTCGAAGATTTTTACAATATTCATACACCAAGTTTCAAACTTCCATTCAACTTCAAAGATCAAAACATGTTGTCTTTCTGTATCAACCAAAGCATGGTGAGTTGATTATGTACTTATACTTATCTAAAGTTTGAAGATTCATTCCTCCCTTATAAATTTTTGAAGGTAAAGAAAACGTTTAGTTTCACCTTGATGGGATTTGCTAAATAAAATAAAAGAGGATCAAGAAAGCAAATGCAACATTACTAATCACTAGTTATTTGTGAGCACAAACAGGACTCGGGATGAAACTACATAACCGTAACTAAAAAAAATACAAAAAATTGTTGATTGGAAATCAGAGCCACAATGTAGTAATAGAATACCAAGTAATAAATCAAAAGAAATGAGTTATAAATACAAGCATATTTAGTGGAGAGGACATTTCATGATCCAATAACTGATGTCCTATAAAGCTTCCTTTTGAAAAGGAAAAGAAAAGGAAAAAAAGAAATTGTTGGCAGGCAACTCTAGAGAGGGACTAAAAATATACAGAAAAGGTCTTCAACTTCTGTTTAACAACGTTATCCTTACCTCAAGTTTTTGGTTAACTGATTGAAGTGTGGTTCAAATTTGTGAGGTAATGACCCCAAAAAATTGGGAAGAGTATGAGTTGTCTAATCGAACTTTTCCAAGTTAGGAAGATGCTGTTTTCACACTGATCCAACCGGAATCATCTTCAAAGCTGCTGCAATTGGCATCCCAAGGAATCCAAATAACACAGTGACAAACCATTGCTGGTAGTTTAGAGGATATGTGTTTGCAAATGTTCCCAGGAATTGGATGATTATGATCTGGAAAAGGACGGTGCAAGCAAGCACGGCAATAAAGACGTGGTTCTTCAATATTCCTTCAAACACGTTTATCTTTTCCATGTCTCTTGAGCTTATCTCATTAAAAACCTACAAGGAGCAGCAGTTTATCGACACGGTTAACTTTAGTAAGGAACATGGATGTCAGTCGATCTGCTACTAACAGACAAGAATATTAATCAAGCATTTGTGGAAAGGTCTTAGGTCAACAAATTACCTGACAAAAGACGAATGCATTGAAAATCAGTGTATTCAGTATCAATCCAGAGTCCGGGCCATCAAGATGAAAAAGAGCTTGTCCTCTTGTCTGGAGATACCAAACTATTACAAATTGATATACTGACTGCCCTAAGATATTTCTCCACATCACATTGCTAATGAAATTCCCTTTCCGTCCAACTGGTAATCTCTTCATCAAGTCATCAGTAGGAGGCTCGGTTGCCAATGCAAGAGCTCCGAGTGTGTCCATTATCATGTTGACCCAAAGCAGTTGCACAGCAGTGAGGGGAGCATTTCCTAAGAAGACATCATTTGCAAATTAAGTATTTTCACAAAAATTTCACGAAGGCAAGGAGAATATAACTTCAAGAACCAATCGCAACCAACCTGTCAAACAGGCCGAAGAAAAATTGACGAGAAGTGCAACCACATTCACCGTTAGCTGAAACTGGACAAACTTTTGGATGTTTATGTAGACTGAACGCCCCCATTTGGCAACAGTTGCAATTGTAGAGAAGTTGTCGTCAAGAATTATTACATCAGCACTCTCTTTTGCTACCTACATTCACGTTTTATGTAATTAAGTTCAAGATTGTATTGTATCTGCTCAATATGTATGTTGAAAGGTTAAGTATTTGACCAGCAATTCCTTCCAACAACACAAGACCTCCCACTCCCACAAAATATTGTTGTTTATGGTAGGAAAATTTATTCATGGAAATTAAAGGATTCTCTGAACTAGCATCTTTAAGACAATTGGAGTACCTCAGTCCCAGCAATGCCCATAGCTAATCCAATATCTGCTTCATGAAGTGCCGGAGCATCATTCGTTCCATCACCAGTGACTGCAACGACCTCTTGAAAAGTGGTTCGTAAGTGCTTTACAAGAGTATGTTTATCCATTGGTGAAGATCGTGCCATAACCTGCACAAAAAATACCAAAATTCTTTCAGCACGTCGATTCTTACAAGGTCAACTAAGAGGGTACATGATGCCCCAGAGAAGTAGCTAAAAAAGAGCAACCAACTTTAGTAATGGCCTAATTAATTTGTTTCTGTTAGTTCCCAAATCGACACTAACTTCGATTGTGTCCATTATTTCGGTTTGAGCTAATTGCGAGAGTGACAGCCTTATAGTTCTAAAATCAAAATATAGTAAATGTACCTGAAGTTTCGGTACTATCACACTCAATTCTTCCTCCTTCTTCTCCCGGAATTCAGGACCTTCAATTGCTATACCATCGTCAGTTAAAATCCCACATTCCCTAGCAATTGCTTTGGCGGTAGTGATGTTATCTCCCGTAACCATCCGTACGGTTATACCGGCGGCCTTACAAATTGCAACGGACTCCTTGACTCCCGGACGAACGGGATCCTTGATACCAACAATTCCTATGCACGTGTAGCCACAAGCGGGAATCGGACTTTCAGGGTTATGCTCGCCTTCAATGTCCATGTAAGCCAGGCACAAAGTTCGAAGAGCTTCGCCAGCAAATTCTTCGATGGTTTCCTTCAAAAAGTTCATGGACACTTCATTGAGAGGGACTGCCTGACCGTCGGAGTCAAGAACTTTGTCACATGAAGCTAAAACGATCTCGGAGGCACCTTTGCTGTGCGCGCGGAAGCCACCGGCTGGGAGCTCCAAAACAACCCCCATTCGTTTCTTCACAGAATTGAATGGCTCGACTCTGGTGATTTTGGACTTTTGTCGTTCTTCTTGGAAATCCCCACCAAGCAAAAGGCCGAATTCCAGAAGAGCGGACTCGGTGGGTGTCCCAAGCGTCTCATTTTTACCATCTTTGTTCTTGACGATTTCTCCACCAGTGTTGTTAAATATCGATTGCAGCAAAATACCAACAGCGGAATCGGGAAGCTCTGTACGATAATCGGAACACTTGCTAGAATTGCTAACTTCCTTGACCTTGCTGCAGATGCAGGCTTTCACAACAGTCATGTGGTTAGTTGTCAAGGTTCCAGTTTTGTCACTACAAATGGTAGTAGCTGATCCCATCGTCTCACAAGCAGCCAAGTGCCTGACAAGTGCCTTATCGTTCATCATCTTTTTCATTGCAAATGCAAGACTTAGTGTCACCGCCAAAGGCAGCCCTTCAGGCACGGCAACCACAACAATAGTTACGGCGACAGCAAAGAATTCCAAAACTTCCCTTGCTTCATCTCCGGACCAGCTGAAGTATGACCCTTCTTGAAGCTTGCGACTGAACAACCCTTGAACCAATACAGCGAAAGTTATAACAGCAAAAAACAGGCCTATTTTACCGATAATTGTTGCCACCCCATTGAGCTTTACCTGCAGAGGAGTCTCATCATCACCTCCTTCACTAAGAGTGGCCATCAGTTTTCCCCATTGGGTTCTCATGCCAACAGAAGTCACAACCATCTTACACGAACCATCCTGAACCTTTGTTCCAGACAACAGGAAAGGATTTTGAGAATTTACGTTGACTGGTTCGCTCTCACCTGTTAAACTGGATTCATTTATCAGAAGAGAGTACCCCGAAACGAAAAGTCCATCTGCTGGTACCTGGTCACCCATGGCAAGATGAACAAGATCACCAGGAAGAAGTTCGTATATAGAAATCTTTTGTCTCAATCCATTTCTGGTAACCTGAATCGTAATCTTCTTCTTTTCCCTGTCCAAATCCTTGAACTGAAGTGATTGCCTATAGTCACTGGTGGCAGTGACAAATACAACAAGCAAGATACTCGCAACAATGCCAAGCCCATCATGAGCACCTTTCGGCCACCCTTCCATCACTATTCCAACAAGAAGGGAAACAATAGCACAGAAAGCGAGTATCATTAGAGTCGTATCCTGGAGAGCTTCCCAAACAAAAAGCCAAAATCCTCGAGTTGGGCTTTCGGTGAATTTGTTAATTCCGTAAACGTCTCTTCTTTTCTTCATCAAATGGTCTGTAGTAGGAATGCCTGTCTCCGTTGATGTGGCGAGCTTAGTTGCAATACCCTCAGCGCCCCCATGAATCTTCAGCTTTTTCACATCACGGCCGTCGACAATGGAGCCTGCTTCATCTGCACAAATTTCAAAACCTGCCTGTTTGACCTCTTCAGGCACAACATAATCAGGAGACAAATCCAACCCTGCAGGCATTCAAAGACAGTGAAACATGAATTACTAATCTATAACCTCAGTTCTCAGTTGATTGCATAATCAAAGACCTTACTTACCATTGATGAACTGAAGCGCAGCTTGTGAAACCAAAACTGCAACTCTGAACTTCTCCTGCAACAGGTTTGAAAAAGAACAACTGAGCATCAAAAGCAAAAGCAAACACATAGAAAAGAAAATGATATTTGATTGTTGTTGTTCAAGGTTGAACTCCAATGCACGTTAGAAATTTGTGGAAAAACAATGTAACCGTTGGACTTCATTCCAATCTCTCAGTTCTGGAAACAATGACTATTTACCAAGCCTATATCCCATCCCACAACTAGCAAAACCATAGATCGAAAGTTATGATGCATGATAATTTTTTCCTAGGTGTGATCACGAATTTTGATCATAAGATGTTTGTAAGTCCTATCAATCAGACAAATACAGAAGATCCCATAATATCAACCCAAGGGAAACACCGGGTCATTAATGTCGAGTTGACAAGTATGAAAGCTAAACAAAATAACTGTGGAGCCATACTCGCCAAATTCTTCCTTTCTAGATAAACTAGTTTCGATTACACAGCATTTTGGCGGCCTATTATACTCTCCTGGCCCACAAAATAAATTTTGTACATAGAAGTTTCAGGTTGACTCTTGAAAACTTTTCTATAAGCAATTGTTTCGAAGTTTCCTGTGGGTTTGGCTTGGTTTTTTGAAAAATGAGAAACATATGATTAATTGAATCTAATTCTCAAAATTTTCAAACTTTGGGTTATTGTCAAAGTGGCTTCTAAAGGGAGCACTTTGAAAAGTGCAAAAGTCATCCTGTGCTACCTTAATTTGAAAAATATTCTAAGATAATCGTTAGAACTTTAGAGTATTGTATAGGAAATCATGTGAAATCTACGGTTGTTGATCATGCCTCGTAGTTCATATAATGGGTCCCTTTCAGTGAAATTAGCCAGTTCAAAAAATAACAAGGAACACATGGATCAACCTTGCTTACTTTCCGCACCAACTAGCCAATTTTCACGGGTTGTGAAGAAATGGAAAGAGAATAATTATGGTGAAATCTCTTATTCAAACTATACACTACGCGGGTTTTTTTTCCTTCTTTTTTGACGATGAAGAATTAAGGAAAACGGACTGATTATTCGAATTTAGTAACTTCAGAACATCCACATACTACATCGAGTTCACTAAGTCAAATAAACTACTACAGATTCAAGTAAATGTTAAGAAAAGAACGGGGTCAAGAATTAGAATGAATGAGATACCTGATTGGAGCGTCTAATAGCATTGGCCTCGAATCGTTTAGAAAGATTGGCAGTAAATCGAAACCTCCGTTTCCGATTCTTCACCAGCCAGCAAAGCCGCCTCCATCTTTGAAGCGCTTCGTCCGACGAGTTTTTCGGCTTCACGTCACCAAAATTCTCATTCAAATAACTTTCCATCTCTACTCAATTACCTTCTGACCTTCAAATCCAAGATCTACAGCAATTAAAGAAAAACAAAAACTCCAGATCTTGCTTCAACTTCAAGTACAGAGCAGAAATCAAGCCACGACAAGAGGCGAGAAGAACGGGAGCATCAATCACAGAAACGCACGCACAGAACCGCGTAAAGAAACTAAAAAAAAAAAAAAAAAAAAAACAGAATAAAACAGTCAGCTGGTGTGTTGAGAATATAGAAAGAATCAGTCTCCTCCTAGTCGTCGATCTGATGCAGTCCTCTCTAATTAGGTTTTCACTTGTTCAAATATGAGGAGGAATAAAGAAACAGAAAAGTTAAACTCGTGTAAGTTGAAGAAAGAAAAAAAGAAGGAACATATGATTCAGCAGCGTGGTTTTGACTCCAATTCCATGGCCACCGGTGGGTGACGTTTTATAATTGGCTGGTTTGAAGTAGACGCAGACCCACCATTTTTGACCTCGATTACTGTGATTTGGTGTTTGGAAATTGGAAGGCGGAAGGTGTTACGAAGTTTCTTCCACTCGCTTTGTTTACTGCTTCCTGCTCTTTGGTTCCTTTTTACCTTTTACTTTTACTTTTAACATTATCTTCTCCCTCCTCGTTTTCCGTTTTTTACTATAGATGAATCACCCAACCTCCTTCGGTTTATGCAGTAAATTTAATTCTAAATTAGAAGTTAGTGTATCATTTATTTAAATGAAAGTTTAAAATATAAAATGAAGCAACTTGATGATAAATGTAGGAGACAACTTAATTTTTATATTTATTTATTTCTTTATATATGAGAATCTTCACTTTTTTATGTCAACCAAACTGGTAGCTCTAAAGGTTTAGGATTAAGTTCGTAAGCATGTAATTACAAAAGCTTATGAACCATATCAACTTAAACTTCAAAATTAAGATACTAGATTGTAAATTGACCAACAAGAGCTTCACTAATTTGGTATTTGTACCAAATAATTTAATTTGTTGATGACAAAAATCGCACCAACAGTTAATTATTATTGTGAGAAAAATTGTTCTAGTCACACACATTTTGAAGTTCAAGTGAGTATTGAGTTTACATTTGTGAGCCTCTCATCTCCCCTCTAGTTTGAGCTATGAGCTCCCCAACTATAACCTAATCTATTAGCCCCTCTGTTAATCATAGGCTTCTTCGAGCCTACTTCTCATCTCACGTGTCCCACTAAGCAAAACCTCTCTAGTGGTTACCATGAATTGAATCTATAGTCTTTTAATTAGTTATTAAGACTATGTCTTATTTTTTAGTATTATACCAACTTATGATGGTTGACTTCAATACAATCTCTTTAAACGTTTCTTGAAAAGCAGTACAAATAGGATGCATGATAAATCAAATCACATTCATTACGTGTTGAATATTTTACTACTAACACACGCACTAATATGTCAATTGAGTCATGTGGAGTGGACAATTTATTGAGTATACCATATCCATAAATATTTCTCCTTTTTACTCCAACATAAATACATTTTCAGTTGATCATAGTACTATGCAATAACTTGGAAGACTTACTTTTGACCTATCATGTCTTTAAACAAAGCGTGTCTGCCTAAAGTTGATTTCAACATCTCTATCTTCTTTATTATTTCAATTTTTTTTTTATTTTCCTTTTACTTTAAAATACTATTTTGTTTGTCTTCATTCTTAAAGGTTTGTTCCATTTTAGTCTACATGACTTAATATTTTTATTTAATTATCTAGCTCTACACATCAAATTTATAATAAAATTTAAATTTAGTCCTTCAAAATTAAATTTTACTTAATTTAATAATAAAACGACAATAATTTTCTTAAAAATGAATATATTTTAAAAATTTATAGCATACGAGCCATAGATAACAAAAAATAATAAATTAAAAACGACAACAGAGAGTAAATTTAAAGTTTATCAAACTAAAAATGAATACATCTTACCATTTATTTTATTACTTATAATATATACACTGAATCCAAGTATGTTAAACAAAACACAAAAAAGGAAAAAAAAAATTGCACTCGTACATATTAACAATTTAATTTGTTCTCTCTAATGCTTTAAAATCAATCTTGTTTTGTTTTATCTTATTTTCAAGGTTTGTATAAATGTTAGGTGGAAGAGTTGTATTATTAGCTAGTAAACGTAATTTTCAAACATAAAATTTGTAAAAAAACACCAATTTTAACAAAATATAAATATTGATATGTTTCTATTAGTGACATTGATAGACAGCAATAAATGTCTATCAGTTTCTATTACGGATAGAATCAAAAAACATGAAAATGACCGTCAAATGGTTGTAAATATATGGAAATTATAATAAAAGGTGAAAGAGGTTTAAACCACAAAATTTATTGATAAAAAATACGTTGATATTGATATTTCAGTTGAGCTATGCTCGATTATACCGTAAGATATAACATACATATTAGACGTAGAAAATAATATTAATTTACAAAGACGATATTTCTCATGCAAACGTGCTCTCGTAGCTCAGTTGGTTAGAGCACCCGTTTAGTAAGCGGGAGGTCTTGAGTTCGACTCTCAACGAGAGCACTTTTTTTTTTCTTCCATTAATTGTTTTCTTTTGTGGCTCAATAAAAACCCCGCGAGATATGAAAGAGAGATCACATTGCGAGGGTTTTTTGAAATTCCCCCTCATCGTGTTAAAACCCTCATTTCTTGTAAGCAACTCGGAAATTACCCTTCAAATCTTTAAAACCCTAAGACCTGCAAGATGGCCGGAAAAGGTCCCGAACTCTTCTCCGACATAGGCAAGAAAGCTAGAGGTAAAAGGCTTAGGCTTCATTCCCTCTTCTTTGCTTAAACTTCTTCTGATTCGTTACTCTTTAGTGCCAGCCTATTAGATACTCTTCAATCATTTGCAGACTTGCTTTTCAAGGATTATAGCAATGAACAGAAGATTACCGTCGCTTCCCTTTCCGACATTGGAGTGGTATGTAACGCCTTCACTTCATTTCTTTTCTTTTCTTTTCTTTTCTCTTATTGACCTCCATTGCTTTTGATTCAGTGTGCCTTTCTAGTTATATACTGATGTTTTGTAAATAAACACGTTCTTGTTCTTTTCGAGTCTTTTTGGGTTCTGTTTCATATTCTCGAAGATTACTGAGTTCTTTATCTCAATCCAGTGGTACCTGTGATTGGTAGATGGTGCATTTCTGGCGAGTTAGGGCTAAATATGTTTAGTAGTTATCGACTTAAATGTTTAATTTATGTTTATCTATTTTCTTACGAATAGGGTTGCCTTTGTAAAACTGGATACAATATATAAAGCACGGTCAAATCTCACTTGTCCCTGTTTCTCCTGGAATCACATTAAGTTTTGAGAGCGTAAGTTTATGATTCAAACGTTAAGGATCTTGAAATATGACTTGAAAACTCAGGTTCTTTTCTGTTCAAGCATTGTCTCGTGGAATTTTATATTTGCTTAGGATTAGGGGACTAGAGTTCTTTTTCTCAGTTCAGTGATAACTGTGATCAAAAGCTGGTGCGTTTCTGGAGGGCTATGGCCGAAAATGCATGTGTGGTTATAATTTAAATTTTTTAAACTCATGTTTATTTATTACATTAGGAATAGGGGTTACCTTTGTAAAACTGGTTACAATATGAATATAGAAGTTCATGCATTGTCAAATCTCAACATGCCCTGGTTTTCCTTGAATCACATTGAGTTTTGAGAGCGTAAGTCTATGCTTCAAACATTTAGGATCATAACTCATAACTTGAAAACAGAGGTTCCTTTCTGTTCCAGCACTTTCATTACTTTTTGAACTGCCTCTTGCTTGAAATCCTATATTCAATCAGGAATGCTGATCCACTGAGCTTTATACATATAACGTTGATGAGAATTTATGTAACACATGCCTATTCATTTGGGTGTCTTTCTTGGTTGAAAGTTTTAGTTGGGAGTTGAGACTGCCTATCTGTGGGCAAGTGTGGTATCCAACTGGTGTTTCTTTGCAGGGTAAAGTGCTTGTACGTGGTTCAAGTATCTTTAATTTCCCCTCAGCTAGTAGCTAAGCTAATTCTGTTAACTCCTTGTCCTACCACATTACTTGTTCTATTTTCTTATCTTCCATACGTTCTTCTTTTGACTTAAAATGTTAAAAAGTTCTCTTTCGTTTTAGGGTCTCAACTCAACTGTGATCAAGCGGGGAGGTCTTTACTCAGGGGATGTGGCAGCACAATACAAGCAAAAGAATGCTGTTCTTCATTTAAAATTTGACACAGAATCAAATGTAGTTTATCTCTTTTTATTTTCTGATGTGATTTATTCACATTTTTTATAGTTTCTAAGATCGTATCATTCATGCAGGTCTCCTCAGTCCTCACAGTTACTGATATTCTGCCATCCACACATGTCATTGCTTCACTGAAATTCCCAAATTACAACTCTGGGAAGGTAAATTTTTTCTAAGTTGACTTCAGATGAATTTTTATTTATGATCTTCTCTGCAAATTGTATGTTTTTCTATCTTTGTGATTTAATATCTTCATTATTTGTTACAGTTGGAGGCTCAATATTTCCATGAGCATGCTACATTTACTACAGCCTTTGCTTTGAACAAGTCTCCTTCAGTTGATATTTCAGCGACCATTGGGACACCCCACATTGCTTTTGGAGCGGAAGCTAGTTTTTTAACAAATTCTGGTTATTTTGCAAAATATAATGCTGGGGTGAGTGTAACAAAGGCAGACTCCAAAGCATCAGCAATATTGTAAGTGCTTGTTTTGAGGCATGCTCAATGATATTTTACCTCAATTGGTTGATGTAGCTTCACACATTTTATTTTACTGTGTTATTACATGACTAGCAAGAAAACGGAGGAGTAATATCGTAGGATGATATCATATATATATTCTTAAGTTTGAACCTCCTTGGTGTGTTAATCATTTTGAATTATCAAGACTTAGCATTTGAATTAAGTGAAGTTAAGGCAAGCCACTTAGTTATTTGTTTAATTCTTGCTATTACAGGGCCGATAAAGGAGACTCTCTAAGAGTGGCATACTTGCACCTTTTCGAACAGTTGAATGGGGGAGCTGTTGTGGGAGAAATCAGCAGAAAGTTCTCTACCAATGCGAATACATTGACGGTGGGATGTTCATATGTGCTCAACTCTCAAACAGTTGTGAAAGCAAAACTTAACAACCATGGCAATCTCGGGACTCTTTTGCAGCATCAGCTGTCACCAAAGTCTTTCCTAACTGTATCTGGTGCCTTTGACACCAATGCTTTGACAAATTATCCCAAGTTTGGGTTGGCGCTACTTTTGAAGCCTTGAAATATCAAAAGGATTTAGACAGGGCCGAAGCTCAAACATTAGTCAGCTGCCATCTGTTTGTGTTGTCTTTCAGCATATAAAAACATCTTCAGTAGTCGTAGAATTCTTTTGCTCTCATTTTTTTTTTCCAATTTGCTTTGCTTGTGCAATAGTTAGATGGATTCTTGAGAGTTTTGAGACAATTTCCCTTCCCACACATTCAATTGTGGAGAAAAGATAGAGTGGGATTGCAAATGTAATTCATCCTTGGTAGTTGTTACTACAGATTGTTTGTCAATGATGGAATAGAAACACATAATCTTCTCACAAATTAGTCTGTCGAATTGAACGATGCTCGTTCTGACAACATCAAACCTTATAAAATTAACCACAAAATGAACAGCAAGCATATTATGCAATAATATATCCTCTTAGAGCTATGTATCCATTTTTTCTGTAGGCTTTTATAATCATTTAATTGACCTTCAAAGAAAAAGGGACGAACCTCCAACAGTTATATGCTTTATTTCATTATGTGAAGATTAACCACTCTAGGTAGAGTTTTGATTTCTATTTTTAAAAATTATTATTATTATTTTTTAATTTGTTAAAGAACGTATTTTATTTGGAAACAGTAAATAAATTGGTGTTAGGAAATGTTTAACACCATCTAAAAAACAAATTCATTTTTTTTAAAATCTTCAACATAGAATCCATTTTAATTCAAACTTAAAAACACATTCTACAAATTACAATTTTGAATAATTGACACATGGTCACATCCTATTTATATTTACAAGCACATCCTACAATTAGAAAAAAACAAATTGTTGTATTAGGCCAAATGTTAAAAGGAAAAAAAAAAAAATCAAATTAGCTACTATCTTAAAAAAAAAAACAAATTTAGTCCTAAAAAATAGGAAAATAAAAATAAAATGAGATTTCTAAAAACAGGGAGAAAAAAATTGAAAAAAGAAAACAGTGGGTGAGTTTTCAACACTCATCCAGTCCATTGATATTATTAAAAGACAACATTGACAACAAAATCTACCATAAAACTCTAATAATATTTCACTAATAACATTTCAAAATTTATATAAAATTTCAAAAGTTACAAACCTAAAAATAAATTGAAAAGTTTAAAAGAATTTGAATTTTTTTTTATAAATTTGAAAATACAAAGTACTCTTAAACACCAATTTTTCCATAAAAAAACAGTAGGTTTTTTCGATATAAAAAAAAAAAGCAATTTTTTATTAAATTACAAAAACAAGAATTTGATTTTACCTACAATTGAAATAAAAATAAAATTTAAACGAAATTGAAGAAATATATATATCTTTATATATATATATATATATGGCGGAGTGAGAGAAGGAGAGAAAATAATGGGAGTGAGAGAGACCGAAAAGGAAAAGAATAAGTTTTGTAAATTTCAATATTGATATAAATTTTGGTTTGAAGTTAATTGGAGTGAGAGAGACGGAAAAGGAAAAGAATAATAATAATAAAAAAGAGGAGTCGTTATTAATAATAATTATTATTTTGTTCATAATTTAAACAGAAAAACATAAATATATCTGTTTGTGTTTTGAATCAAATATTTGGAGAGATACTTGTACATCAAGCTATTATTATTTTCTTCAGATTTCCTAAACCTTCATCAATTAGGGTTTTCCTTTCACCTCTCACCATCTTCCCTTCCCTTCTTCATTATACATTCACCTAATGGCTTCTGCTCTTCATCCCTTCACCACCACCACCACCATCTCCAAATTCTCTTTTCATCATCAAAATATGGATATCAGCGATGACGACTACGATTATTCACCTACCACCACTAAGTCCAGAAAAGCTCGGGAGTTCACTGTGAAGGATGCGCCTCAGGCGGTACTGGAATGGTACACGATTGCTCTTGACAAGAAAGCTGCTCTCAAGAAATCTACAGTCAAAGAGCTTGCATTAGGGCATTTATTGGCTATGGGATGGGAATTTTTCTATATTCAGAAGAAAACCAGGGAGGAGTTGCGATACAAAGCTCCAAACGGTAAGGTTTATATTTCACTAAGAATGGCCTGCAAAGCCTACATTGAACAAGAAGGCTGTATAGTTTCCCATTCCATGACTCAAATGAACGGTTCACAACCAGAAAAAGAAACTCCGTCTGAGCAAGATTTAGGGAACCAGACACCGCGGCCAAGAAAGGCGGCGAAGGGAACTTCACCGCGGAACCCACCAACGGCGGATTTGTCAGTGTATTACAATGTAGAATCCAAGCCGGAAAAAGAAACTCCGGCGTCCTTATTTGAAAAACCTAAAGACGAATATGAACTCGTTAAATCACCAGTACTACCGTCTGAAGACGTGAGGAACGAGAAACCGCAGCCGCGGAAGGCGGCGAAGGGCACTTCACGGCGGAATCAACGAACGGCTCTGTCATATTTAGTGGGTCGTGAGTTAATTTCGCCTGGAGATAGAGTCCATTGCAATGTGACGAGGGACGGTCGATTAGTGACTTGGCGAGGATCGATTACAAATGAAGGCTTTATTAAATGCGACTGTTGCTCTAATCTGTTCCCCATCAGTAAATTTGAGGCTCATACAGGTAGTACAAAGCATAGGCCGGCGGCCAATATCTTTTTGGAAGATGGGCGATCCTTACTGGACTGTCAAAAGCAATTGGTTCAAAAGAATGATCAAATTCAGAAGGAGACAAAAGCCACTGAGAAAAAGGTAAACCATAATGACAATGCCGATTCTGACACTCACGGTCTGGACAAAAACGACTGCATCTGTTCCGTTTGTCATTTTGGGGGTGAATTGATTTTATGCGATCTCTGTCCTGCTGCTTTTCATGGAAGTTGCCTTGGTATTAAAGGCATTCCATCTGGGAATTGGTACTGCCCTTCATGCTGCTGTAAAATTTGTGGTCAAGTTACTTATGATTTTGACGATCGGGTTTCTTCTTTTGATACATCTTTTGTTAAATGTGTACAATGTGAGCAAAATGTTCATATTGGCTGCGTAAAAAGCATTCAAGTTCTTGAAGATTCAAATCAAACCATCGATAGAGAAAACTGGTTTTGCACAAGAAGATGTGAAGATATCCACATGGGTTTACAGAACCTCTTATGGAAACAAATCCCAGTTGGGGATGCTCGAGAAAACCTCACTTGGACATTAATGAAACATTGTCCATATAAGGTGAGTGAACATAACAGGAAGAAGCTGAATAGAGCTCTTGGTGTAATGCACAAGAGTTTTCGTCCTGTGAAAGACCCCATCACCAAAAACGACTTGATTGAAGATGTTTTCCTAAGCAAAAGATCAGAGTCAAAACGCTTGAACTTTGAAGGGTTTTACACAGCGGTTTTAGAGAGAAAAAACACAGTAGTCACAGTAGCAACAGTGAGAGTATATGGAGATGAAGTGGCTGAAATTCCTTTAGTTGCTACACGTTTGAAATACCGCAGACATGGAATGTGCCGTAGATTGATGAACGAGCTGGAGCATCAGCTTATTGAAATGGGAGTGAAGAGGCTGACATTACCTGCTGTTCCTGAAGCCCTCAACACATGGACAAAAGGATTTGGGTTCACCAAAATGACAGATTCTGATAGATTAGACCTCATTAAGTACACATTCTTGGGATTTCAGCACACTGTGAGATGCCAAAAGGATTTATTAGAGAAGATAAGAGTCTCAAATAATAAGAAATGGTGGCCAAGTAAGAAGCTTTGTTTAGACCATGAGTTCTCTGATAATATGTGTTTAGATGATTGGAACTCAATTTCAGAGTCCTTCTGATTTTATTCAACTAATTAGTTATTTTTTGGGGGGCTGAATTGTGATATATTCAATATTATTTTTTTGTATAGATAGATGATATATCTCCCATCCCTTTTTCTTTCTTGATCTAAATGTTAGGGGAGAAGCTGTGTATTGATCACCTTTGGGCTATACTGCTATTATAATTATATTTTACCTTGATCATGTTTTGAGTTTCAATAATTAAATTACATGTGTGTAATTAAAATATTAAATGAACATTAATAAATAATTTAATAGTGTATTAGCTGAGTTTAATTTAGAGATCATTTTAACCATGCATGAAATAATAAAATTAGTCAAGTTTATACGTCCATTTGTTCACAGTTTCCAAATTTTTATTATTCAACTTTACCAGAAAAAGCATTTTTTTTAATCTTTAGAGATTGGGTTATTAGTTTTTCATTTGGATCAAATTTCATACTATGTTACATTTTTATTTCAATTTATAATTTTTCTTTTTTAGTAAATGCTCACTTTCCATCCTTAATACTAACTTCTCTATTCATTAGTGTAAAACAACTCTCTAGTAAGTATAATTAATTTAAGTTTCAACATTTGTCACCGTATTTAAAATTAAATTCAAAATTTCACTTCATAAATATTTTCCTTTATTTAGTACACATATTGAGGGAATATTTAATGAAATATTGAAGAAGTTAAAAATGGTAAATTATTAAACATATTAACAGTGCTCAATTGTTATGGATAAAATCGTAACTATCTGATTTGAATAACTAAAATTAAGAAACAAATAAAAAGTAAAGTAGATCCAAAATCAAATAGTTATTTGGTTCTATCTTTCATTTTTGTAATTTAACCTTATATTTTTAAATTGGGTTATAAACGGATAATTTGTTACCACTCATATATATATATAGACATGAGATGGAAAAAAAGTAGAATTGTGAATTATTTTCTTAATTTAAAATTATTTAAGAAGTGTGGAGTCAAAACATAGATGACGACAATTATTGTGTATTTTTATTCCACCACAATTATATTATGATTTGTTCATATTTAAAATCAAAATTCAATTAATCTGAAATGTACATAAGAAGAAAAATACAATAAGCAATGAGAAAAATATTTGGCAGTCGCTGTCTTTATAAGATCTGATTAGAGTGCAGGCCATAAATTAAAAAAATAATTGGAACTTAAAAATTTTCAGTTCTAAAGAAAGAAAAAATGGTAGAAATTCATATATTCTTCCTCTTATATAATTGCTATTTGGATATGATTGATATATTAATATAAAGACCAATATATCTTTGTCAAAATTTTATGTACGCAGCAATTTCATAGGCATGATCCAAATTGTGATTTTTTTTTTCTTAGATTAACCGAATTGATGGGATATTATCCAATCATTTAACATTAATTAAGTTATCTTTTTTTAAAAGTATTATAAATCATGTGCTTAGGTTGCATTATAAAATTATATCATCCAATTAAACCATATAGTTTTGAAGGTATCCTCTCTCTCTTAAAGTTAAGTTTCAAATTCTCACTACATCATATCTATAATACTTATTGTAGCATAATTTGGAAAGGCTAAAGCAGCAACTTTTGGACAAAAAGTAATGGAAAGCACTAGCTTCATCTCCCTCGAGCTCGACCTTGTAGAGAGCAAACCCTTAAGACCACTTTAGTTTGTTCGATCCAACTCGAATCAAGCACAAGCATAAAGAGGAGTTGCGGTCTAGCTCAACCTAACCAAAGTCGAGCACGAGCCGAAAAAGATATGCTCAGGTCTTGAGACAAATGGAAGTTACTGTTTGCTCGACTCAACCCAAGCCAAACATGAGTAATGCTAAAAAAAAAAGTCAACTTAATTAAGAATATCTTTAAGAAAAAAAAAATACTTTTAACAATAAATTTTAGATGAGCCAAATGATAAGGATGTTGAGATTATGGCAACTTAATTAAAAATTAAATATGATTGCTTCTTCTTCTTTCTATTGATTAATCTTTAATTTTCGGTCCATCCCTGATTAGGTGTTTGTATTTTTCAACCTAATAATGGAATTCTTAAATGATTAATGAAATTTTCAGTTAGGATTAAAATAGAATTTTAATTCAAATCTATGACTAATTAAATGAATAGGGCTTTCCCTATTTTTGTAATGCTAAATTGAAGACTAAAATACAATATTACAAAATCCACAATATTTTAGTCTAAGTCTGTGTTTTCTGAATATTGCAAAATCCACAATATTTCTTTTTGTATTTTAAAAAAATAAATTTCATAAAATTTAAAAGATAAACGACATTAATATATTTCCAAAATTTCTTCAAAATTTTAATGTTTTGGAAAAATTCTTGATTTTACCAATGATATTCATGTATTGATTAAATCTTAATTTAGAAAAAATAAACAAACCATTTTTAAAAAAATACATTTTTTAATGTATTGTTATTTTTTCTATTTTTTAAAACAATTTTCTTAGATTAAATCACTTTTTTTTTTATTTTAAAATTATTTTTAACATATCTTTATTTTTTAAAATAACAATGTTGATGATATAAATATTACACATAATATTATAAAATTAATTTTCAACCTTTAAAATTCTGTATTATAATGATTTTCTACCTAACTAAGGTGATTTTAATAATTTAAAATCATAAGGTGATTTTAATAATTTAAATCACTTGTAAAGAATGCACCTAAGGAAGAGTAATCGTAAATATATTTTGTGATTAGTGAATTTCTTTGTTTTTTTTAAAAAAGAAAACCAAACTTTAATTAATTAATTATTGCAAATCGATATTATATAATTCCATTAAAGGTTTTGGATTAAAATTGATTCTTCGCATAAAAAAACAAATTCACCTTTCCCCTAAAATAATATAATTAAAAAAGGAAAAGTTAACACTAACAAAATAGAATTTAATCATAATAAATACAAATCATCCAAAAGTGAGAAGGAATCCAACACCTCTTTTTTTCCTTTGAGAATCTGTAATATTTTATTTCACTCAAAACACTCACACAACAAAAATAAAATAAGATGTGTTTGGTTTTCATGTTTTTAAAAACTATTTTAGAAAACTAACACTCCGAAATAACCTATTTTTGAAAACAATAAATTATCGTTTTTTGTTTTAAAAAATTGTAAATATAAGATACATCGTTACATTTTCGAATCCACGACCAAACACAAATTTTGATATTTGAATTCGAATTTTAAACTTTAAATTGAAATCAAATGTGTTTTTTTCAAATACAATGAAAAAGTAAGAAATTATTTTTGTTTTTTCATAAAATTCTTTGTTTTCCAATTTGTTGTTAGTATATGTTTGATAGACGTAATTTCCAAACACGCTTAAATCCCCAATGAAAAAGTACATTAACAATGTGTTGTATATGCACAGGAAAACATATACCTTCTTAAATTCTGAATTGACTCAAAATTTTAAAGATGGTATTAGAGTAGGTAGTTCAGAGAAGTTCATGTTTTAGTCCTCGTAGCTTTCTCCCTATTTAATATTAATATTTTTTTAATTTTGTTTTTCTCATATTCTAAGCTCACAAATAAGGAAAAATGTTAAATATTATATTAAATTTACTTTTATCTACTTACTGGAGCTTTTAGGTCATTTAAGATGGAACAAATTTAATGTTATATTATTTACACTTTCAAATGTTTTAAAAGGTCTAACAAGTGAAAATCAATTTTTAATTTGAGAGAAAAAATAATATTGTAGAGGTTCGAAGACAGACATAAATCTGAATACATCTAGAATAATTTTTTTAAAAAAACAATAGAAATACTATTTATTTCTATGTTCATTGGTCAATTATAATATGCCGTAAATTAAAAAGTTAATATTTTATTATATTTATAAATATTTGGAGAGGTTTAGGGTTTAAATATTTGGAGATCTGTTCCGACTAATTCTTTAGAGAAAAAAACATAAAAAACACGTTTGGAAGAGGAGGAGAAAGAATCAAAGGAGAGGAAGGTATCTAAGAGTGATTCAAACGAAACAGATTTGAAATTAATTACAAAACCATTGAAAAATTCATACTCAAAACTCTTAACTACTCATTCTCATTAATAATTAATCAACATAATAGAGAAAAGCTTAATTAGTACCCATTCTCATTCTAACATTTCTAATTAATTTACATTAATGACCATTGATTGAAATGGATCGAAATTCTGGACCCAAACCCATCAAAGATACATAATTAACATAACAAAAACTCAACCCAGATTCTTGGTTTTCAAAAATCTTCACCCAGTTTTACGATGAGCTTGAATTGGAGATGAAGAAGAAGAAAGAACAGAGGATGCTTCTGGTTGTTTCTCCATCTTATTTGGAATCGAAATCCTTACCTTTCCCTTCCTTCTTGATTTTGACAAATTCTGTTTCAAAACAGGCACCAAATACCAAGCAATACAAGTGCATAAAATGGTTACTGATCTCCCAAAAATACTCAACAAAAACAGAATCAAAATCACCACTGCAGCAATATAATAAGATGGTTTGTTCAATCTCCTCAAATTTCTCGCTCTTAAGAGGTGGTTGTTCTTGTTTGTCGTTGATTCTTTGCTCTGTTTTGGCTTCTTAATCGCCATGGTTTCTGAATCATCACTCGTGTTCTTCTCTTCTTTCTTGTCCTTCTGTTTCACAACCACAGGAACACATTCATCTGAATTCTTGTAAGCAAAACGAACCATAACTATTTCTTCCGGGTCAGTTTGAGAGTAAATTTTCTTCCTTTTTTCATGAAGATCCGTTAAAAGAGCAGAGAATTTGTCGAGGCCACGGTCAGAGTAAGGATTTTTCTTGTCTTTGTTATTGGTTTTGTGTCCATTTCTGGACTTTTTGGGTGTGGAATTTGGGGATACTGATTCATGAAGAGCCATTATTGATGGAGACGAAGAAAAGAAAAACAAAAAAAAAAAAGGTTTGACTTGTTAAGAAACAGAAAGGGGGGTTTGTACTTTGTGTTGAGTGACAAATGGAGAAGAAAATTGTGGGTTTATATTGGAAATATTTTTGAGTATTTTATGAATGATTTATAGAGGGGATGAGAAGACCAGATCCAAGCCAAAATGTTTGGTCAAATTAAAATCATGATTTAAAAAAAAAAATACAAATAGTATAGAAGCTTCGTGAGGTGTTGATTTGTTTGACTTTGATACGGAGAAGAGAGAATGGGTATGATATTTGATTAATTAAATAAATTGATATTGTTGTTAGCTTGGAGAGGAGGTTTTAATTCATGAAGTCATTGAAAAAAATAAAATATGTAGCACTAAAGTTCAACGCTTTACTTCAAATCTTATTTCAAGATTTAATAAAAGATTAACAAAGATATGTGCAATTTTAAAAGGAATATAAAGAATTTAGTTTTGAATTTTGAAAATCAAAATTTGGGGTATGAATTTTTTCATTATATATAAAAGAATTTGAAAAAGAAAATCAGTGTTTGTGATAATTTTGTTTGGAAATTAGACTTTGATTTCATCAACAATGTAATGAATTCCCCATCGTAACGTTACTTTTCTTTTGCCGTCAGAAATTTGGAGAGATCTGCATAATAATAATAATAATAATAAAGAACAAAACAAGAACAAAATTACAACCATTTTCACAATGTCATTTGTTTGGATCTATCATCAGAAAACAAAAATGATATGAATGCATTTCATTGCACTTTATGTGTCGTGGCAAATCAAGAAATTTTATATAGGATACACTATATATCAAACACACTAAAAAGTGTTCAAAAAATAAACACTAAAAAAATAATACATTTTTTTTCTAAATATTTGTTAGATAGTAAATGATGGAAATAATGTATGCTTAACAGTTATGAAGTGGAGCACAACTATTGCACTATAACCATAGTTAAAATAAAATATTATTTAATATATATTATAATCTGATACTACAAAATTAATATTAAAATACAAAACTGATAATGTTAGATAGACACATGCCCTCGATGGCCCCTACATAAATCCGCTGGTGTTTATACGTTTTGCTACATTTAGGAGTGCAAAATCGATTTTTTTACCAAATCGTCATTAAACCAGTTAAGTTCGATTTAGTAGTTGTTTAAATTGGTTTCAATTGTAAAAGAGGGCAAACAGATTATTGGTCATGGATCGATTTGAGACTTTGAAATTTCTTAAAAGATTGTTAATTACAATTTTTTTAAAAACAAACACTGATTGAACCGCTCTTATCATAGTCACTCTGTTATCATGTTATAGTTTTTGAAAACCTCATATTTCATTTGGTAATCATTTTTATTTTCTTAGCAATATCATCCTAAGTTGAAAAGTTCCATTCTTAATCGAAATTCAAAAAACAAAAACAAGCTTTTAGAACCGTTTTTCTTTGGCTTTTCAAAATTTGTGTAGATTTTTAAAAACATATATGTTTATTTAATGTTTTCTTCAACTTTTAAAATTAGCAGACTTGAAAACAGGCACGTTATCAAATATATTGAGTTTGGTATAAGTTACAAAAATTGAGTTCCATTATCTACCAAACATGATTTTGAATATAAATTAATATCAATTCATTAACATATTTTACATTAAAATTTCTTGTTATAAAATACTATTTATAATATCATATAATTTATGAAGCATTATATGATGCATATTCAAGAGTAAAAACAAAGACGAATTGAGTTCAATGACATGAAATATCATATTTATTAACATTTTAAACTTTCTTAATATAAATCTAGATTTTAAAATTCCAAATTCCATATTATTTTAAAAACTTACGATATTCTATGTACAATATTAAACAATACAATTCAAAACACATCCATAAATGTTTCTTTGTAAAGAAAAGATAACCACGGTAAGAAAAAGAAGAGGAAACAATACAAAAATCCAAAAATAAAAATCCAACGAAGTCGTTATCAAATGGAACTTAACTAATTTCTAATTGTAGAAATAGCATAAACCAAGAAATACTCTCTAGAAGAAAAGCCAAGTAAATGGACTAGATGAAGAAACGATACAAACCATAAAATAAAGGTTGGAAAACGATGGTGATGGATTCTTAATTGAGCCGAAGGGGCAGGTGAGAGACTCAAAGACGAGGCAGTACAAGCATGTGTTGAAAACATTATGAATGTAAAGATATTGACAAGTAAAGAAGGCAAACACATAACAACCACATTCCAACAGATAGCGACCATTCGCCATTTTCCATTGCTTCACCACACAAAATTCAAACTTCTCACTCAACCCACCAACTGAGAAATAAAAACATATATTCATAATTGACCTATGAAATAAGAGGGTGGGAAAATGCATTAATCATCTACTGTTTTGAAGTATGAGAGTTTGATGAATTGCAGAAAAAACACAAAGTAAAAGAGGGGAAAAATCATAAATTAGTGCCGAAGGATTAGGCAATAGTTGTTCAACTCAGACACAGACCATGGGGCATAACAGATAGTCATACTCAACAAGTGACTAGATATAGTAGTCTGAATCACATGCTTTTAAAAGCTATCTGCAGGGTATTTGCACATTTAGAGAGCGGTCTACATGGCAATCCAGGCGCCATAGCTGAAAACTTGAGAGGAACATTAGCAGCCGCAGAGCAAAAGAGATTAGACACTAGACATTGCTGCAGTTCAACGGGCACCACTGGGAACTTGTGCACAATCAATACAAGTGAATGCGGAGGTGACTGGTTTCACCAATACGTGCACATTCTCAGCAGAAAATCATAGTCTTAGTCATCAGTCATTGAAGTTGAGAGTTTCATCATCCATGTATTTCTCTTGCACTGCTGCAACTGTAGTACTTAGTTAAGCAAACTTGGACATCCATTTCTTTACCGTAATAAATCAACTCACAATGCATGACTTAGAAAAACAGAACAACCTTTGAGCAGTTGAGCCTATACCTACTATAGAAAGATAACCAAGTTGGGTATATAGCAAAGAAAAGAAAGCACAAAAATGCCAATGGGCCATGGCAATGGCCTTCAGAAATGAACATCCCCTTTTACTAATCTTCATGATATGGCTGGCTTGGCAAGAAATATATTACCAGCCAACTCAACCGGCTGGATCTGATTTTTAGATCAAAAAATAAATTAGTTATTTTACCAGCCAACTCAACCGATGAGTAGATTATGAAATTGAAGAGAGTGGGCAGGCAGGCAGGTTATTCAAGTAAATTTCAAAATCAACATTAAAAAGAGAGAAGTGAAGAGCAAATAAGACAATCACAACCAATTGTGTGTTAGAGTAGGAGGTCATGTGTTCGAATAGAATCCTTGTAAAGCCATTTTGTTCCTAATTAATATTTTTTTCACACGCTGGGTATAGCTCTACTACCAAATTTCAACAACCACAAGTGAGAGAATTGTTGAAGTTACCATAACCGATTGATGATTTAACAAATTAAAAATAGAACAAATTATATAAAAAGAAATTGTAGGCAGAAAAGGATATCTGTAATAGTCCCAATCTGTAGCACCAACTGCAATCTTGCTAAATTCAACTGCACTTGCTTCCATACCAGCAAAAATGTACCCATTGGTCTTGTCTAATAGCTTAACAAGATTTCCTACACTCTCTTTATCCTGTGAATAAGGATCTGAGCAGTAAGCCCTCAGATAGACCCAATGCTTTACAAAAAGTAAGGACAGAATGGCTTGCCTGGATATCTAAGGTTGTAAAATTGACTAAACCAAAATCTTCGATTACACCACAAAGCTCTTTGGTGAGCTTTCTGCAACAAAGAGAGAATAACTCATATAAGAATAGAGATACTAGATTTACAAGATCACTGAAATAAAGAGCCATTGGTGTACATTGATTCTGTAGATCAAATTAATATAAAATCTGCACACCACCAATTTTACTATTATTGAAAAGAAGAAGACAAGTACAGTAAGAAAAACCACGATAGAAACCGCTCTTATTATTTTCTAATAATCAAAAGAGTATAAGAGGGGAGAATATATATAGGCTATAATAAGCCCTAACAAAAAAAAAGATATAAAACTAGGGTACAATAAATTATACAAATACCCTTGGGGATATAAACACTCCACTAGCCCCTAATTTCCAACAATTATAATGTTCATACAAGTTACGAGTTACCCCCCATTAACTTTCAAAATGCATGATATATAATATCAATAAGACCTGTGTTTGACAGTTTAAAAGCACTTGTGAAGCTTTGCAAGCTAATCTCTCTTCCAGAGATTGGAGCAAATACTGAGTAGACATTTGTATCACAATAGATTATGCCGAGACAATATGGAATTTGCAGTCATAAATGATAGCTATCATTTTGGAAGGAAAAGAAGTGGAGGATAGATCAATAATAAACGTATCGATATTATTTTGAAAGACAGGGACTACAATGAGGAAGCAATTAGGTCAGAGATCTAGTTAGATAAAGGATCAATGAATGACTGGCAGAAGATAACAGTTATACTTCAATTAAACATTAATTGTAAAGTGAAAAGATCCAAAATTTGGATAAAAATGTGGCAATCAACATCAAACCTGTACTTGGCAGAGCGAGGATCTTGGTCAAGATGATGTTGTAGGTATGATAAGTCTTCCACATCCGTATAGAAGTCAAGGTTAAAAGCTGTAATATTAAAAGGAGTAAGGAGCAATTACAATTATCAATGTGATCAGCCTTCACCTGGCACAAACGTATACAATAAAACATACCTAGCCTTCCATAGTTCTCAATTAAATCAATCTTAGATAAGACATTAACGTGTGGGAGCTCCAGATGCAACATGGTTGATAAAGAGAGTAGCAGTGCACTAACATACTTCCCAGGGTCACTGCAAAGATGAGCGTCAACTAAATGCACTGCAGTCAACTGTAGAAGAAGGAAAATCTATTAAGATGTTTTTTAATAGCATTTTGCAACAAACTAGGGCCCATTTGACAACAATTCATTTCTGATTTTCTATTTTTATAGTTTAGGCTTATTCATCAATAATTTATTTGTTTTGTTTTTACTTGGGAAATAAAACTACTTTTTTGGTTTTTATAATTTAAAAGGATTTTAAATATGTTCTAAGCGAGAGGGATAAGCTAATTTTCTAATGACAGAAAAGTAGAAACCCAATGTTACCAAATGGACCCTAAAAATGAAAGAAAGGTTCAAATATACATATTTGTCCAGAAGCCCGTACCCTCAGATTCAAATTCTTAATGAGTTTCATTATAACGTTCTTGGCATTAGAGTGTAGGGAAAATAATTCAACTTGTCCTGGAAAATCAAATAGGAGGTAATGATCTGCAAAAAATTGATACTATCATCAGGTGGAATTCCAAAGATTCTGAGCCAAGATGCTGATGAATATAGTAAACCAACGGAAATGGGAAAGTCTAGACACAAACAAAAGACCAATTAAACAAGAAATTTCCTGTACTAAACTTTAAACATTCACAATCGAATGAATAATCACATTGTAAATATATACACTTACACATTGGTGAGAAGCAGAAAATTATTATGAGCAAAAAAATGATAAAAGAAAAGGGTGCACTTATAAAGATAAACTATAATTGGTAATTCAATAACATGTAAATCCTTAATCTTAATTTTCACGACACACATCTCAGAATCGCATATGCAAAAAACATAATAAAAAATTGTATATAACATCATGTAAACAGATTTCCTTGGTATTTCGACAAGAATTTAAGGAAGGTGGGAAATAGATTGATCAACCCAGTTGTCAGGTAAAAAATAAAACTGACGCACTACACCAACCTTTCAAAAGAGGTGCCAATCTAGCTTGCAACCAATCTATATTGTTCTCCAGATAATCCATGCAATAAACCAAGCCTGTAAAACATATAAATATGTAATTCCAACAACTATATCAAAAATCGGACTACGTTGGTCAATAGCTCACCATATCATCACCTACTACTATGTCTACGACACTTTACAGAAATTTCTCAGCCTTAATTTTTCCAACTTCAGAGAAGGACATTGTTTCCCCTTTTTTATATTAATGACCAAAGGTTTTTCATACAAAACAAGATTTTCTATGGTCCATATCGTGATCTCTCATCCATAACTTATCAAGTTTTACACAACATGTTTACTCATCATCCATAATTAGACTTCTTGGGAATGTGGCAAAATAATTTTAGAAGAAAAATAGATGAACAAAGACTTTTGTCTACCTACCTCCATTAGGACCAAGAGAATGTTCCATCATCACATCACTTAACTTGATCAGATCCTCAATGTTTACAGCACATTCATAGCTACATTTAAGTCAAGGATACCTTTCACTTAAAAAAAAGTTGAGACTCAGAGAACAACAGAATGGGAAGAAAAGCCATTAGTGAGGATACGGTAATGAGTCATTAGCAGGATCCAAGTTGATAACAGCCACCTTCCTACAAGCAAGCAGCAAGAAGTCAGGAACGTAACTGAAAGAGAAGATACTCAAATGCCATACGATGCCCTAAGTTCAATCAATGCGTTACTATGCTGCACACTGAAGAAAAGTTGGTACCTTCCGATTAGTTGCAAAAACTGAGACATGCCATTACAGTAGGTAGTCTTTCCTGAACCAGGGGGACCGATTACAACTTGGCCAAACACCATCTTCGTTTTGCAATCTTTTCCTCTACCCTAAAAGAGACCAACCTTACAGAGATACAATGAATTGCATCAAGTTGACGGTGCTAGTGAAAGAGAGAGAGAGAGAATCGCAGATATGACTTCACCGCCGTTTTTCGACCTCTGTAATCAACAACCCACCTTCAGAAATCGGTTTCTACGATTTCTTTTACCAAAATTCAAGCTTTCCCGTCGAAGCCCCTGCCGAGAATTGTCCGGAAGATGACCCCTTTCAACCCTAATAGCTAAAAAGATAGAACCAATGTAAAATGGCGGCAAAAGCGTTAAAATACGTCCGTCCTTGTACCTCCAATGTAATGCATTATATACATTCTATATCTATATCTATAATATAAGGTATAAGAAGAAGAATATCTTTGTTCAAATCTTAAATTTCCAACGTTATTTCATTTTTTGAATCAATCTTTTGATTTAATTGATTTTTTTTATTATTTATGATTATTTAATTAATATACAAAAAATTAAAATTATCGTTAATTATTTATAATCTTTTCAAAATTTCTACCTTCATCCATCACTAATTCAAAAGGTTTGAATATAAAAAATTATCTCTTTCATTATTCCTATAATTAAAATTTATAAATTTATAAATATATATTAAGGATGAGATTTGAAAAGATTTTGTAACTTTTATCTTCTATAATCATATAAAAAACTATCTTCAATCTTTTTTATAAACGTTTAAATTTTATCTTCTATTTAAAGTTTGTTCTATTCGTCTTTTTACTCACTAGATTTTGTTTTGTCTATTACTTCATTTATATTGATATATACTTTTTTTGTTGCAATTAGGATAGATTAATATCTTGAAATTTGAAATAAGACTTGAACACATGTAAGAGATACAAAAGTAAGACAATGCCAATTGAATTAGTGTACAAATTATTTCTTATAACATATTTAGCTTTCTTTTAAATAATAATAACAATAAACTAACGAGCTTTTCTCAGTTGTACGAATTCTTTAAAAAAAAATAATTTATAGTACATTATTATCAACAATACATAATTATACTATTAATTTCTCATGAAAGTAACAATCTTATTTTTATCTTCTTACCATCTTAAAATGTTTTATGTAGATAATTAGTATCTACCATTTTTATTAAAAAAATTGATATAAGTTGATAAGTTGTTTGTAACATAGGAAATAAAAAGTTCGGTAACATTTTTAGTTTATGATAAATAGAAAATGAAGAAAGTCACCTACATATGGCCAAGTAAACAATAATTAAGTAGGTGAATAATATTTTTATAAATAATTTAAAACATTTAACGCTAAAAAAGTATAAGTTGATAAGCTAATAAAAGAAATACCAAAAATATTTTTTTCTACAACTTAAATAATTTTTCATTCGATTATAATTTATTATAGAATCTCAAAAGTTTTAGAATATTACGAGTTTTGTAATTTTTTTTTATCAACTATTATAAAATGAAAGTTTGCTCTATCATTTTCATCAAATATTTCTATAATATTATACTCTATTTATTCTTTATTTTTTAACTTCTATTCTTTTACTTCATTCTTCTCCATGTATGTCAAATTGAATACATATTAGTTTGATAGAAGCTCTACTATTTGTGAAGTTTTGCAACTATGTTTATCGTCTAACATCACCAAATTATGTCATCCAATTAAAAAGAATCATTATACAATGTATGATAAAACTTTAAATTGATCAATAAGATATTACGTCACCTAAATTGCACATTTGTTTAGCCTCAAGTTGTAGCAAATGTTGAGTTGTAATATTTATAACGGAATGTGTATGTATTGAAAAATGCATTTGATCTCACACAAATCAAAGAAAAAAAAATGTTTTCATATTATATATCTTAGATTTTTTATGTAAATTTTGTTTTCATTATTCTTTTTTTGTTTGATATGTATGATCATTTTTCAATTTTTATTTGTTATATTTTTTTATTCTAATAATTAATAAAAAAATATATTTTTCCATTCGAAATATAAAAAGAGATATCGATTTTCTTATTTTATAATTAATTGATTGTTTATAACTATTTATTTAATACAAAGAATAAAGTAACTATTGATTATCTTCTCAAATTCTTACTTTTATGTCTAAAACATTGTTTAAGAGATAAAAAAGGATAGAATATGAAAGTTTTATCTATTTATTTCAATAATTTAATTTTAAATATTTATGAATTTATATTTAATGATGAGATTCAAAAAGACTTTGTAATCTTTTATCTTCTTCAACTATATATAAAGACCAATCTTCAACCATTTTCTTACCAATATTTGAATTTCTCCTCTTTACTCATTATATGTGTTTTCCTTTGTTTTTTTTTTTTTTTTTTTTTTTGGCAAATAAGCCATTTTGTTTACTCAATTGTTTTTACTCACCATATGGTAAGCCATGGATATGTGGGCATTTATAACTCTTTCACCAATTAATTACTATTGTTTACTTAAAAAGGAACATATTTAAACATTTATGATATGTGATTTGTTCATCATAGATTTATGGTTAAATCAAAATTTGAGAATGAATAAGTTTGAAAGTCTTTTTGCTTTGAAAAAAATTCAAGATAATAGTTACAAATATTTAAATTTTGATAAATATTGTTTATTACTGATTTCAAATTCCATCCACCATACCAAAATAAAGTAACATGTTTTCTGTAGCATTTGCATTTTCTATAAATAGTGATATGTATTTGGTAAGCAAATCAATTTTCTATTTCTATATGCTAATTAGTTGATTCATTTGTAGTATATATGTCAATCTTTAAATTTTTCATGATAAAAAAACCACTTGTTAGATGAATTTTAGAATTATCATAGTTTATTTAATTTTGTTTAAATTATTGTTGCTAATACATTGTGGTAAGTTTGAAAGTCATTCAATTAAAATGGCAACCACACATTTCATATTTTTCCTCACTCTTTACAATGCATCCTAGAAAAATTTCAGGAGATCACCCAACATATAATTGCTCCAAGTTAAGTATGCTTAACTTTGGAGTTTTTATGGTCGAGCCACCAAAAAGGAAGGTGCACTTTGTTGGTATAGATAATAATTTTTAATTCTTTTAAGTCTTTCTTAATATTAATTTCATGTTCTTAGGATCCCTCTCATTCAGATGTGATACCGGTTCATTCATGTCCCTTCCTAAACTCGAGGCTTTATAGAAAATATAGATAATTTCAAAAGAAAGAAAGGTCTTGACACGTGCAACGCACGTCTGTGTATTCTAGTAGTTTTAAATGGTTCCTGAAGTCACGTTTGACAATTAGTTGACTAACGATAAAATGATTGTACTATTAAATTTTTTATGACATCCCTCACCTCACCCTCTTCATCAACCTTGCATAATTGTCCTGCAAATTTATTTTTGTTATCCCAGTTGTTGCTAACTAAGAACGAACATGAATTTAATCATCGCCATACATTTTTTTTATCATCATACACAACATTTCTTTTATATTTCTTACCTTTGTTGTTTTTCCTTTTGTTTCCTTCATTTCTTTCCTAAAATTCCTGTATTTTTGTCCAACCAATATCATCACTTACATACCTCATGCATAAAATTTCCAACCAATAACACTTAATCAAAATCAATTAGAAGAAAAAAAAAACATAAGAATTTTAGGGAAAAATACGAGAGTTCCAAGAAACAAAAAAGTTAGAAATAAAAAAAATGATGTGTACGATATGAATAAAATGTACGATGATGGTTAAATTCATCTTTATTCTTCATTAGCAACATCGGGATAACAAAAAAAAAAAAAACAAATTTGTCAAATGATGCCCCATCATACAAAAAATAGTATTATAATAACTTTTGCCAAATCAACCTTGTTGATTAATCATATTTAACTGTAATATCATTTTATTCCGTCCAAGTAACTTCAAATACCATTCAAAATTATTTTTTAAACAACTCGAACTTCTAATATCTAGAACAAAGAATCATACCACATGCTAGGTTGATGAGTGATAGACTTAAAATTAAATGTGAATAAGATATGTGATGAGGAAGTGAATGAATGAAAAAGTTAGAGAGTGATTGGAAGGTATTGGTTGTGCCAACGCAATCATTCCATGGCTACCCCTTCCCTTTTCCCTTTAAATATCCCTTCACCAAATTTGAAATGGTGATGCCCAAAAATCATCCCTATTTTCCTGAAAATAAATATCTTAGAAAAAAAATTACTTTATCATTTACATTCATAGACATATTAACATTGATTAAAATATTGGCATGTGACATGCTAATGAAAAATTAAAACCTTACCATTTGACAAGACTTTTTAAAAAATCCATTATTTTGTTTTCATTTTCTTAAACAATGGATTTAATATCAATTTAAAACTCATACCTAAAAGTTTCGTTTTTATAACCAATTTATTTTTAGTTTTTGGTTTTTTAAAATCAATTCAATGTAGTGTAAGATAGTCGAATCATTAGTCAAATTCTAAAAAGGTATTTAAGAATTAATCTCTTTAGTTTTCAAATTTTGACTTGGTTTTTGAAACTATTGGTGACATATAAATAAGAAAACAAAAGATTAAAAAAAAAAGGAGAGTTATTTGGTAGGCTTCATCTTCAAAACTAAAACTTAATTGTAATTAATTGATAAACATACAAATTATTGTATAAAAATGAAAAGAAACAAACTTGATCTTAAAAAACTAATAGTTACTCTAACTATCACTCCTAGAAATATCCAACATAGAGAAAGGCAACACAAAGCCAAATGAGATCAGCAAAATGGTTGGTTTTCCTAGAATCAAAAGTCTGAGAAATCAAATCAAAAGCAATACCTCTCCCTCCCCACCCCATGATTAATTGTTACAAAACTTGTAAACAGGGAAGGAATCTTTCAATTTCATTTCATTTATTTCTTTATTCTTCTTCTGTCACCACTCCACACTGTCATGGTCCCATCCAAATTCCTTCACACTGCTCTCCACATCACACCCTCTACAACACAAACAACCTGTTAGGACATAAACATAGTTTTTAAGCAATTTAGATGGTGTAATTATAATCTATCATAAACCATCAAAATGTATATATCTGGATCGTCAATGCATGATTCGAAAGAACCTAAAGCAATGTAACTTGGAATAGCATAATGCTTGGTTTTCTACATTATCTCGTTCAAGCCAACAACATTAGGTCTATACGAATTAACTCCTTTCTTTTTGTAGGGGATGCGCAGTATAGTATGGTCAAAAGACAGCTTTAATGTCACTAAGTCATATCATCTAATGACTTAGCCCCGTGACAAACTTAGTTTTTACTCTGTAACATTGATAAAGATACTTAATAGATTAGGTAATTTCAATAGGAAGTAATAGCAATTTAATTCAAAGAAATAAGGGGGGAAGTGGGGAAAAAAATCAAAGAGAGAGAGAGGGATGGTTGGTTGGGTTGGATGCTTGCAAATCCAGACAAATTGATTACCATTTATGCCCTTCAACTTTAGATTTGTCTATTTGAATCTCTCTTATACATACACCCATATCTTTTGCATCCATAGCCCAATTTCTATCTCTCTGCCCTCTTCCTTATCTCCTTCACATTGTCTTCTTCTTCCTCCTAACACCGACTCAAATTTCAACACCAAGAAACTATAGGATTCTTTTGCAATTGCTATGGCTTTTGCAGGAACCACCCAGAAATGCATGGCCTGCGACAAAACTGTCTATTTAGTAGACAAACTTACTGCTGACAATCGTGTCTACCACAAAGCTTGCTTCCGCTGTCACCACTGCAATGGAACCCTCAAGGTAAATCAAATCTCTTATCTGTTACGTCGTTTCAGTGTAATCAGATTTCAGATCGCTAATTGGAAAGTTTAATTTTGGTGGGTTGTGGTTAAAATCAAACGATTCACTGATTACAGATCTGATTTGCAGTTAAGTAATTACAATTCGTTTGAAGGAGTGCTTTACTGTCGGCCACACTTTGATCAGCTCTTTAAAAGAACTGGAAGCTTAGACAAGAGCTTTGAAGGTATTTAAAATTATGAGAAAATTTCGCTTTAACTCATTTCTCATTAGATCAAACCAACAACATTCTTATCTTGATTTTAGGAACACCAAAGATTGGAAAACCGGAGAAACCGGGTGATTCTGAGGTAGCTAATTAATTGTATCATGCTTTGTTATGCTCTGTTTTGTGTTAATTTCAACTTAAAATACATATTTGTCAGAAACCAACAGCGACTAAGGTTGCAAGTATGTTCGTCGGTACTAAAGATAAGTGTCTTGGCTGTAACAAGACTGTTTATCCAACTGAGAAGGTAAATTTGAGGTGAAATTCAATTTTGTAAATGAAGAAGCTCTTTTTGAAGTGGGTAAAATTTAACATCGTAATTTTTCAGGTTTCAGTGAATGGAACTTCGTACCATAAGAGCTGTTTCAAGTGCTGCCATGGCGGATGTACAATCAGCCCATCAAATTACATTGCACATGAAGGACGACTTTACTGCAAACATCACCATACCCAACTCATCAAAGAGAAAGGAAACTTGAGCCAGCTGGAAGGAAGCCATTAAAGAACCTTACACTCGTAGGCCTTGTTTTTCTTTCTTTCTTTCTTTCGTTTTTTTTTTTTTTTATGTCCTCTGCTTTCTTCCTTATTTTAGTCCTACTTTTACGCTGTTACCTTTTTGAACTTTAGCACCTCTCTCTTTGAAATTTGAATTGTAAAACAAAAGAAGTAATCGTGTGGGTCTCCCTCTGATTTTCGTTTTGGTTGGTGAATTCAAATAAAACTTGCAAGTAAAAGGCCAACGTATTAATTGATCATCCGTTATTTAATCACACATCAACATGCTCCAAAAGAGGCCGTTTGTTAATTTGTCCATCTCTGGACGTCACAAATTACAAGACAACAGCTGTTGAAATTTCAACCTTAAACAAACATTATGTATATATTTATGATTAATAGCTTCTAATAACACTAAGATATACATAAACATTTACCGATTATACGTAATTTCTAGATATGGTTTCCCAAAACTACCTAAGCTAGGCTAAGGCTAAAGGGTTTTTTTTTTCTTCATCTTTATACATTTGATTTGATTATCAAACATTGATACAAATGGGGTTGAAAGCGTTATTATTGTTGTTATGATTATTTCTTGTTTGAGTATGGAACCTCCACGTGAAGAGGTAATCTCGAGACACGCAAGAAAGTTTGATAACATCGCAAAAGGCGGTGACAGAATTTTTCTTTCCGTCACTGTTTCCCCATTCAATCCTCACCCAACAAGAGAACCCATTTGAGGAATGAGGCACAACCGCCGCATCGGAGAGGTGGAGCATCACTTCACCGCCGATTCTTCTACCTTTGAGCCTTTCATCTCCGGTAACCATCGAATCGAGCCACAAGCACTCTGGTTGACCAACCATTTCCTTATAAGCAGAATTCGCCATTCTCACTCTGTTATTCGAATCCGATATAACCGCTGGCAACACCTCGGATTCAACTTCCTTTTCCACTTCATCCGGTTTCTTCGGCAGCTGTGGAGTATTATTGGAGTGGACAGGGTTTTGAGCTTCGTTGATACACCCAACGCGAATGCTGGAACCAACAGGACGAACAGGGTGCGGAGTTATAACATTAGAAATAGAAACCGGGCATTGAAGTTGCTGCAACAAATCCTTCTCTTGAGGAATTTCAGAGACAACAGAACTATCAACACTGAATTCCACTCCCTTTTCTTCATCAAAAGACTTAATAAAATTAATCTCAGAAACAGGGGTGGTGGTTTCAGTTACATCAGAAACAGAAGGAAGAAGCGGAAGCGTGACAAGATTAGAATTAGAAGAGGAATCATGAAACCCAGAATTAATAGAAGGAAGAGAAAGATGAGGAAGTAAAGAAGAAGGAAAAGGATGATGGTGGAGGGAGAAATTAGGAGGAGGGGTAATTCTTGTTCGTTTTAAGGAGTGAGGGGAAATGGGTGGAGGACGAGATCTCTTACGAGTACGAGTGGGTCTAGCTTGTAACTGAGGCCATACATTTCGAAGAAAAGAGGAAGAGGAAGAAGAAGAGGAGGAATGGGGAATGTTGTTGAGAGAGTGATCAGAGGTGGGGAAAGGGGATTCGGGTTTGGGGGCAATGGGGCGGTATCTGGACATAATCTCCGCCGTCTTGTCGGTGGAGGGGAAAGGAGGGGGGAGAGTCTTGATCATGACGGAGGTGGAAGGAGGGGGGAGAGAGGGAGGGGAGGAGGAGGAATGGAATGGAATTGGGGGGGAAGGGTTTAAGATGGAAGGGAAACGGTGGGGAGTGGCGAATAGGGGAGGGGCAAGAGAGTGACAGGTGGAAGAGGAATGTGGGGTACGTGGAAGAAAAAAGGACATGTGGGAAAGGGAGTGGGGCCATGCAAAAGCCAACGCATAACCAATCCAAAGTTAAGTTGAAGAGGAAGAGAGAGGAGTGGGAATGTGAATTCAATGGGCAGTGCCACCAATGAGAAGAGTGGAACGCGTGTGTGGTTGGCTCGCATGCGTTGATCCATCTATCACTATTGGTTTGGTAATTCAAATACAACAAATACCATTATTTAGGCAAGTCAAGTAACACAAATATAAATATAAATATTAAGCTCCCATCCTAACCATGCTAATAATAATACATTGAATCAGCTCATAAACAAACATCGGTGGTAGGAAAGAAGTATAAGTTAGAAGGAGGAGGAGGAGTAGTAGTATATGTAAAGGTTGTTGATGGAGGGGAGGGGGAGTTTGCATGCAAAGGGGATTGGAGGAATGGAGGGGGAGACGTGGCGGGAGGCGGTGTGGGGGCGTTGGAAAAGGAGCCTCATGTCGAGGGTTTAGATAGTAATTAGAATGTATATAGATAGGGGAAGGGGAGGGTATAAATGTAAAGGTAAAACAAGAAAAGAAAAGAAAAGAAAAAAGAGCACGCAAAGCAATGCAGAAGAAACTGAAAGTGAAAACCCCTGGGTTGTTGTGTTGTGTTAAACAATAATTTTGATTTGAGAGTGTGTTTTGTTTCTTCTTTATTATTCCCATTGGAGTTTGGGGACTCCCAGTTACGATTCTACCATTCATCTCTCTCTCCCCCTCCCTACCCTTTTCACTTTTCTTCTTTTCAAAATTTAATATTTCCCTTTACAATTATATTATTAAGCTTCAATTGCAAAATTATTGTTAGCCCTAAAACTTATAAAGCTTTCAAATACCCACTATTTAAACCTTCATAATCTTTTTATTCAAATAGTTGAACACAATTTCATTTATAAAAAAAAAAAACTAAATATCATGGCCATCACTGTGTTGTAGTTGAAGTGAATCTAAAATTGGTGGGTAAAAAACAAATCGTGCAGAATCAGTGGCATTTATAAAACAAAAATCAGTACATCAAATGATGCTATTAGAAATTGATTCTCCAATAAATAGCACAATTAAAAAAAAACAAACCGATTATTCCAATATCCTTATATATGAGTTGTTTAAAACAATTCATACACACACACACACCAAGATAAGTACATATGTGAATTTGAATCACCATAATGAACTTTTATGTACGGACAATTTCTCGTATGAATAATTTGACCTATTTAAAACCCTACTTTATGAAGAATATTGTATTTTAATTAAACGAAGAGAGTTTAATATTTTATTAGAAAAAAGATCCATAGTATAGAAGTAAGTATTTAAATATCTTTTAAGAAAGAATAATTTCTTTGGAAAGTAATTTATGTGGACAAACTCAGACGTTACTAATTCTCCACAAAAAAGCTGTACAAAATTAAATAAAGAATTTGTTATCCCGTTCTAAGGTCGTGGATGTCTCTAAATTCAAACAATTGCAACAACAATTAGCTGATTAGAAAAGTAATTTAGTTTAACTTGGGCTCAATTGAAGAGGTACGTGGTTCCACCTACTACTACAAAAATCTGAAATGACATATATTTAAAATTGTCAAAAAAAAAAAAAAAGATCAAATAATTTCTTTCTATATTAAGAAAATGAATATAATTGACATAAAATTTCAAATTAATTTTAATTTGGTACAGAAAAAAAAATCGAATTAATAAAATATATATTAATTTTATTATTTATTTCAAATATATGGAATGTTAAACTTGTATGGATGTTTCACTTTTTTTTTTTCACTTTGTTAATACATGAAGTGTACAAGTGTTGTCATATGTGTATTGTGGTGTGTATGAGATGAGATGCATTTGTACTTTTTCGAACCTTTGGGAATAATAAATCTAACCTTGGGCTCTAAGGGTAATTTTCCGAAAGAAGAAAGAAACCATTTCATAATTGGTGAATAAATATAAGGGGAAAAAAAAGGCGCGCTATGGTCAATAATCAGCGATCACGAGAATACAGAGTGAAGAACAGCCACCATAGCCTATCAATCATTTTTTCATTCCTACATCGTGGGTCGTTTAGAATTTCCACAAAAATTGTCTGTCCATGGCCGGAGCTTCTCGCTTTTTTTGTTGGCGGGGTTGCAACTACCATTACCCTACGGAGCAGAGAGGAAGAAGAAGAACTTCACTCTGTCATAGAAGAAGTACTATTTTTTTTTTTTTTTTCAACGCATTTTTTTACAGAACCCCTCTTTATTTACAAATACAAAATGGTAAAATGATTTGATTTCGGTAATCAATTTTAGGATGATGGGTTTTAAATGTAAGATTATAACGGTTTCATAATTTGTAACTGTCGGATTTTGTTCAAATTTGGGCTGTTTCTCCTTTCTCTTTATATATAGTTTCCGTAATCCTATTGTATTTAGCGGCGGAGAAATGACTAATAAACCTGCTGAAGATCCGCTGCAACCTCACCCGGTGAAAGAGCAGCTACCCGGAATTCAATATTGCATCAACAGTCCTCCTCCATGGCGTTTGTGTTCTTATTTATATACATTTATTGTCATTTTGTTCGTTTTTTGTTGAATCTTTCACTGATTATGTTTAGTCCTTTATCGTGAATGTAGCGGAGGCCTTTGTGTTGGGTTTTCAGCATTATGTATTGACACTTGGTTTCAGTGTTCTGATTCCTAGTTTGATTGTTCCTCAAATGGGTGGTGGCAATGTAAGCCGATCTTGAATTAGGTTTTTGGTATTTGAAATTTCTGAACATTTCATTAGCTTATTGGGTTTTTGGCACTCAGGTTGAGAAGGCCAAAGTGATTCAAACCTTGCTATTTGTTTCGGGATTGAACACATTATTTCAGTCTTTGTTTGGGACTAGATTACCAGTTGTGGTTGTGGGTTCATATGCTTATCTTATTCCTACAATCTCCATTGTTCTGGCTAAGAGATACGCTTCCTTGACAGATCCTCAAGATGTAATACTTTGTTACTTCTCTCATAATTCTATTGGTTCTAATGCTTCTGAAGGGATATGAAACAATAGTGTTTGGCATTTATTTGTTGTATATACTTTCAGAGATTCATTCAGACTATGCAAGGAATTCAAGGAGCTCTCATAGTGGCTTCATGTTTTCAAATGGTTATGGGTTTCCTTGGCTTTTGGAGGAATACTGTGAGGTGTGTAACTCTTAACTGTCTAGTTTATGTGTTTCTTAACCATGTTGAACTTGTTTATTTTAGTTAAGTAAATAATTTTTTGTAATGACTTTTGGATTAGGTTTCTCAGCCCTCTTTCTGTGGTTCCCTGTGTTACTTTCACTGGACTTGGTCTGTATCATCTTGGTTTTCCAATGGTAATGCAATAAATAGCCTTTTGCTCTTCAATCTTACCTTGGCAATTGATTTTCTTCATGTTCTTCACACTGTTTTTTTGCTATTTTTAGCTGGCAAGATGTGTAGAAATTGGACTTCCTGGGCTGATTATTATAGTTTTCATCTCACAGGTAAGTAAAATCTCATATTTTAGCCTCACTTCACAGCTTCACTTTGTGCATTCGAGGGTATCACAAACTCTTCCTGATTGGTTTTGTGGTTTTGCAGTATCTTCCTCATTTATTGAAAACAAAAAAGCCAATCTATGATCGATATTCAGTGTTGTTTTCAATTGTAATCATCTGGCTATATGCACAACTCTTAACTTCAAGCACCGTTTATAATCACAAGCCCACAACAACTCAGAAAAGTTGTCGCACTGATCAAGCTGGACTTTTGAGTACTGCTCCTTGGTAAAACTATAGCTACTGAATCAAAATATTCCTTTCAGAACTGTTGGAGAGTTCTTATATGGTCTATATTATCTCATTTCAATGCCTGCAGGATTTACATTCCCTATCCATTTCAATGGGGAGGTCCAACTTTCAATGCTGGAGAAGCCTTTGCAATGATGGCTGCTTCTGTTGTTTCCCTCTTTGAGGTCAAGTTCTTTGACTTCATATGTATTATATCTATCTTCTTTTCCATTAGCTACTTACCTCCTAGTCATCTTACTTCTAATAATAAGATATTTCAGAGTACCGGAACATTTTTTGCTGCATCAAGATATGGCAGTGCAACTCCAGTGCCTGCATCCATCATCGGCCGAGGTAGCGGTTGGCTGGTAAGATGTGGCATGAGTGTCTAATTTGTGCTAGAATTCTTCTTTGGTTCTCTACTTCTCTTATTAGTTTTGGAATCTTATTTTCTCATCAATTCTTCTTTAATTTCAGGGAGTTGGAGTTTTGCTCAATGGCATGTTTGGTTCTCTCACTGGCACTTGTGCATCTGTGTAAGATGAGGATATATTTCACTTGTTTATACAAATTAACAAAATTATATGGTATGATTGAGATTGGTTGGAATCTATGATTTTGTCCAAAATTCTTCAACAATATCACAAGATCAAGTTGGTTGGCTGCAGCTTGAAATACATTTTAACATGTGCAAACCATCAGATACAGTAAAATTGGAAGTGGGACATTATATGTTACATGAAAATGGATTGGATTCTTGGTAAAAACCAGCCTCATTTATCACATGTTGTACTGTTTCTCTCTAATGGGTTTTAAAGAGTGTAGGGAAAATGCTGGTCTATTAGCTTTAACAAGAGTTGGTAGCAGAAGGGTCATCCAAATATCAGCTGGCTTCATGATTTTCTTCTCTGTATTTGGTAGGCTAGCATGTTTTCACTAAATATTGATTATATAATTTTTTTTAGCCTTGGGGTTACTCTACTTTGCCTTCCTTTTGCCTAACAAATTTGACTCCAATATCAGGGAAATTCGGAGCACTTTTTGCCTCAATTCCTCTTCCAATTATTGCTGCCTTGTATTGTGTCTTTTTCGGCTATGTCTGTACGTACTCCCATCTCTCTAACAATAATTCGAGTGATATTTTTTCTTTTAATTTATCAATGAAAAGTGTTGTTTCCATTAAAAAAATGATTGTTGAAGATTTGACACTGCTGACATCGATGTAATTTCCCCACAGCCTCTTCTGGGCTTGGTTTTCTCCAATTTTGTAACTTGAACAGTTTCAGAACAAAATTTATCTTGGGCACCTCCTTCTTTTTGGGTTTGTCAATACCACAATACTTCAGAGAATATTATCGCCGAGATTTGAATTTATCAGAGCACATTTACTCTGGCCATGGATGGGTAAGCAAGCTGGAAGACAAAATAATCGACTAATTGAGTCTTTTAACTTCATTCTGTTCGTCTATTGAATGCTTGTTCTTATTCTCATTGCAGTTTAATGATGTGGTCGTCGTGATCTTCATGTCTCACGCAACAATAGCATCTTTGGTTGCTCTAATTTTGGATTGCACACTTTTTCGAGAAAACGATGCAACTCGGAAAGACAGTGGGTTACTTTGGTGGGAGAAGTTTTGCTTATACAGTTCAGATGTAAGAAACGATGAATTCTATGCATTGCCATTCTGCTTGAATAAGCTATTCCCATCAGTATAAGGCCCTGTATTGTACTACTAGGAAGTTTAACATTTTTTCATTCAAAATTAACAAAAGAAATTTGGAGATCAATGGAAGATTTAGTTCATTATCAACTGAGTTATTCTAATCCCTACCAACTTTATTTGCAAAGCTTGGATTTTCTGCAACTATTAAATCAATCCAATCCACATCAACACAACTTCCAAGAAAGAAGCTTTCCAAAATTCAAAACCAACTTTCTGATTTTGGAGCTATGATCAAGAAAATGACAGATGAATGGAGATTTAACTCTACTAATCTAACAAAGCACTAATGGATTCCATTATTAGCACTTAGCAGCAAAAACTTTTTAACATCAAGTAATTAATGCAAAAGCAAAAAAAGGGATGTTTGACTTTAACTTAGCTAACACATACGGATGTCAGATTGTTTGTCTTTGCCTTAAAAGGGAAAGAAAAGAATGGAAGTATGAAGGAAAGAAGAATCTTTGAAAAGGTGAAATTATGAGAAGAAATGGTGATTTAGAGGCAACTGGCCAATGTTTGACCTTTACTTTTCTCCCATTGCTGTTAGGGACCATCTTCTTTGCAACCAAAGTCCATACTTCTCTCAACCCTTAAAATCTCAATAGCAAGAATTTGGTGGGGTTTTGGGTGACTCTAAAACACTCACCTGCAAGGCCGTTTTGCTTGTTATGGGGACTAAACTGTGACACTCACATAACAGAGATAACGAAAGAAAAGATGGATTATGAAAAGGGATGCGATTTTACACAGTCAGCAAAAACATGGTCCAATGAAAAACGCTGACCAAAACCAATCTCCAATCCAAGAGAGTTTAACAACAAAAAAGGAGTCAATAATTTGGCAATGAGAGGCTTCCATTTGTGGGGACTGCAGAATCTTTACTTTTTGAGTGATTTTTCAATAAAGACGAAACCTTTTGGCTTTTCAGAAGATATATAAATGAGATTGGAGGCTTGAAAGAGAAGTATAAACAAATAGCAAATGCAGTAAATTCCATTAAAAAAAAAAGGTGAACTCTATAACATCTCAAGCTCTCCATTGTACCGTTCATAACCCAGTGAATAAGGAGTAGAAAAAGGAAACCAAGGGGATAGGATAAGACAAAACAGGAATTTGTTAACTGGGATTTGCAAGATACATAATTATATGCTTGCCGGTTGTTTAACAATAAATAGAAGTCTAAATTCTACTTTAACCTTCAATATCAAACAGCTAATAAAAAACAAGAAAGAGAAGAAAAAACAAAGGATACCCAGAAGAGGATAATATGAAAAAGGAAAGGCAATTGTTTTTATCATCTTCTTTTCCTGATTGAGAGAAAAAGGCAGCAATGATGGGTCAAAAAAGTGAGATATAAAGGAACTGATGAAGAATAGTCAAAGAAAAAGTAAAACCCCAAACTTAATCAAAAGCACTTAAGCTTAATAAAAAGGAAAAATGAAAGGTGAGTTTGTTCCAAAGTAGGCTTGAATTTTAATAGAAATGACAGCACCACCATTGTACACATTTGCAGGGGGACCTACTGTTGTTGCATATCCAAACGTTTGTCGCTTTTGATATCATCATTGTTGTTGATTTGCCCATTGTTCTTGCCAACTGGCATCTCTGATGTGTCCACAAACAGATAAAGAAAGGAAAGGGCAAAAGATAAAACGAGGGATAAACTAAGTCCAGGATTTTAAGTGTCATTGTTTTGATCCCTTTTTCTCCTTCAATAGAAATCCCACGACTCAGAGAAAGAGGACAGGGACTTTTTTTTTTTTATATATAAACATTCCAATCTTCATAATCTCTTCTATTACCTGAAACCAAAATTTCCCTCAAAACTTAGCCACTGAATTGCCACCATGAATGATTGGTCTGCCTCACATTATTGCAGTGGAAGTGAATCAGGTTGGACTATGTACTTGGACCAATCCTATACTTCAGACCATCGTTACAACGGCGGGAGTGGCCGCGATGAAAATTATAAGGCAAAAGCAGCAAAAGAGAGAACAGAGGAGGAGGAGGATGAAGAAGAAGATTTATCGATGGTGTCTGATGCTTCTTCAGGTCCACCACATTACATCGAGGACAACGAAGAATTGTTTTACAAAAACGGGTATTCTTCTTATGTCATTTCAGCTTCAGAATTAGAAATAAAGAAGAGCAAAAAAGGCAAACAAAATGGGAGAAATCAGCAACATTCTTACCTTGATGATACTGCTAGCTCCCCTGTTTATGGCTACACCAAAGCAAATGTAAAAGAGCAGTTCCATTAGATTCTTCTTTTTAAATTCAAGAAAATATCTATCATCCTTATGTTCGTTGATTGTTTATTGTGCAGAAAATCAAAGCAGCGACAAACAACAAAGCTTTGGAGGAAAATCCAGTTGATTTTTCACAGGGATTCTCAGCAACCCATGTTAAGGTAAATTCACGATCATCATCTTCTTCTTCGTTTCCAGTTCAGTAATTTGAGAAATCATAAAATTAACTAAAAAAAGAAACTTTTAAACACAGAGAAAATCTGCATTTAGGAAACACCTGGGTTTTTATCGCTCGGAAAAATCAGCACCGGAAGAATGGCTATAACCGATTCCGCCGCAGCTTCCAATCCAACCTTTTTTTTTTTGTTTGGGGGTCGTCAAGTAAATGATAACGACATGTTATTATTATATATATCAGAGGGATAATGTTCCTTTTGTTATTATTATTATTACCAATTTATTCTTCCCCCTCAATGTTTTCGGCTCTGCGCCCTTCTCTTTTCCACGTTCTTGGCAATGCAATGGGAAACAGGAACCGCTAAAAATGGACCAAAAATGTTTATAGCATATATCTGAGATCCTAGCTATTATAAACAGAAAATCCCACTCATTGAATATTTCAAAATTTTGTATTATTATATTATTTTTTTAGTACAAATATGAGAGTGGAGATTTTAAATCATCAAGTTTCAAGGAAAAAAGATAGATGTTATAATCATGCCGAGATTATAAAATCATTTTTTCAACTATAAAAAGCAAGCCACCTTAAATTCAACAGTTTCCCTCCAATTTACTATTGGCTATCATAAAGAAGCAAAGTTGATGAATTTGAATTTCAAACACTTTACACGAAGTTATAAATATTATTACTATTAATTTTATATATTTGTAAGCGTGACACACCTCAGCATATCTTCCTAAGATAACCCGTCAAGAAAACTAATAAGAAATTAAATATAAATAGGTACAATCGTAGTTATGAAATTATGTTATATTATTAAAGGGAAAAAAAAGGGAAGTGGCTAAAAAAAACAAAGGAGGTGGCACCATATTTCCCACAGAAAGAGAAATGAATAAAGAAAGAGAAGAAGATGATTAAGCAATTATAACCAATAAAAAGGGTCACAACTCAAAAGAGAAACTTTAGTTTGAGGGCAAGGGAAGATGACAGGCTAGCCAGCCTGCTTAAGTGACCAAACATTTGATAATTGAAGAGAAAAATGGGAAAGAAAAAGCAAAATGAATTCGAAAGAGACAAAGATGTTGGAAGGAAGTCGAAAACGAAGCTTCATTTCAATTCAAAACAGAAACGGACAACAAATAAAACAACCCCACCACTCTTTCGGACAGCTACCGACTAGGAGGAATATGATCCATTAAATGAAACAGCTGCAATTATTGATTTTTGTTTTCTTTTTTTTTCTTCTATAAATAAAATATTACATCAAAAAACTGCTCCCACATCTTGGAAAAAAATATATGGATTCTAGGTAATAGACAACTTTTTTTCCTCATTCTTCTATGATTATTTACATTAACAGACCCTTCAAAATCCATATAAATGGAGAAGCACGATCTAAAATGTGATATTACATTGTACAGAGAGAAGAAAAGCAATGTACTGTGCAATTTTATCTAAAAGAAGATTCAAAGCTCTGTACCTTTGTCCAGGAGTCTTTAATTGAATAGGGGCCAATTGGACCAGGCTAGCAAACTGAATTGGACCATTGCAAGCTTCTTGGGCCAAGAGCTATGGCCACACATGAACGGTTAGTTTCACTTAGTTGGAAATTATATTTCTGCACAATATCGTTTTCCATAAAATATCCTTCTCACCACACTACCATTTCAGTTTAAATGGTAAACAAACACAAATACTTTTCGTGGGAACATCAAGAAATTAAAGGTGCTAGCTGTAATTGTTAATACACAAGAAATCAGCAGAGTATGTAGCATTAGGACTTTCACCTGTCTGACTGAGACTGCAAGCAAGCCAGATCAATTTTCCACACTAGTATGTTATAAAAGATAAAACCTGGAAAGTTGTGTTAATGCTACACCAACTGTTCTTCATACTGAATTAGCATCTGCACTACAAATAGTAATAACTGAAGTATAACAAACTATGATTTGATTGGGGTTTTTTGTTTCTATTATTATTATTATTATTTGTTAGGAAAGGGGAGGGGAGGGGAGGGAGGGCGTATTCAAGAGCTTTGTAGACTAAAAGAACTACTTTTAAGTTCAGGAAAAAAAATTCAATAATACAATACAACACTGCTGGCTTTAGACGCTCAGATTACCCCTCCCTCGAACAAAATTGTAGAAATCGAAGAGATGTCAAAGAAAGAATGGTGGATTCCAACATTCAAATAAAACCTAGAAAACTCCTTTAATATGAAGACTTAAGTCCCATATATATGTCTGTGCACAGGTGCGGTATCGAAAGTGTTGGCCACTTCTAACCATGGTTTTTCTATAATCAATAGTGAAGTTTTGGAGAGGTGTCCAATAAGTAAAACAGGATCTCTAAAAGGAAAAATTTCAAAATTCTTTCTACCATGTGATCTACCGTCTATTTGGCAGTCTCTTAACTTACGTTTCAATTTCCCATTTATTGGAGTACCCCATAAACTCTTCACCGTTGAATCTTGTCCACTTATCATGACATATTCATCATCTTGATCCACTGACATCTTGAAGTCAATCAAGCACATTGCCCTACATATTAAAAGAGATTTTTTCAGTCCAGCATCAAAATTTATAGCAAGGGGAATGCTAGATCAAACAGAACTAAACATGAGTAAAGAGCCAAGATTCCCTAACAAGAAATACAGATCAATGATTCTAGCAAAATGAGCAAATGATCACAACATGCTAAAGATTGAAATGTGTTTTCAAGACCCACAAGGATAAGAATTGATATTGGAAATATTAGGAAGGATAATCAAACAAATTTCAGCAAGCTGTGAATCAGCACATTCTCACAACTAACTGCCAGCCGGAAAAAGGAGCTAGTATAAAACCCACATCAAAAGGAAAAAAAGAAAATGACTTGCAAGTTGCAAGAATGAAAATATCCGTAGTAGTTTAGACTTAAGAGCACCACACTCAACATGCTGCCAGGGTAATATAATAATAATGGCATCAAAATTGGTCACAGTAAACTAAAGTACATCAATAGCACTTTGCAACATACAAAATCTAAGAAACAATCTTATTGAGGATGAGAATGGCTTAGTCATAATGTAATATCATGAAATGCACGATCATAGGAATAAGCATTTGATAACATCATAGCATATACCCAAGTACAGTACCCATTCCAGGAAAGTCCAGAGAAAATACAAAAGAACCAAAAGCTCAACAACGGAGTACTTAACCACACGACAGTAGAAGTTAACAATTTCTATTCAATAAACCAAATTTCAATCTTAAAAGGGAATAGTTGTTCCAGTACATTTCACTTCAGCACATAAAACAGAAATGTAGAGCAATACCTGGAACTATACACAATAACAGGCAACGAAGTGGCAGATGGTGGGAAAGAGAGACCAATAACCTCCCCTGGAAATTCTTGGAATCTCTTGGGGAGAGCCTGTGTATGTCGCATTGACCAGTCTCCTAATTGTTTGGCCTCAACATCAAAGGCATAAACCTGATTTGAAGAAGTAGTGACGACGAGCACATTGTTGTTCCATTGAGGAAAGCCTCCAGCTGTAATTGAGGCACCATCTAGTCTTGAAATGAACCAGTGTTGCCTGTTACAAGAGAACAATAACTCATTCATAACTTTCTTGAAAACCATAATAATGTAGAAAGGGAGCTGTGCAAGGATAACCTGTGATTATGATCAAACAACAAATCAACAAAAGATAACAAACCTCATAATCTCCATATTGAATACGTATGTATCTCCAAAGCAGTTGACTGCAGCTAACCACTGCCCATCTGAACTCGTAAATATTTTTGTTATAGGAGGTTCTGTGGGTGGCAATGTGTCATCCTGCAGCTCCCGGAAAGGCGTAAAACTATGTAAGACTTCCAAACTACCCACATCAACAACCTGTTGCCACAAGAAAATACATTCGTACAGATCAGGCACTGTATCATAGATAAAGAAGTCAAGTCTAAGCAAGCACAATATTCGAGTAAAGCAGAAGGGGAAGCAGGAAGGTGAATGTATTTCATAAAAAGTACAGAAAACTAAACTCAATGAAATTGTACCAGTAAAGCAACTTACGTATATCCTTTTATCATGTCCTGCTATGATTAGTCGAGAAGAATCAAAACTGAAAACCATAGAATGGGCAAATGGTAGCACATTTGGAAGTTTTCTCCTACTAACAGTCCAAGAACCTTTGCTTCCTCCAGATTTCTTCAGTTCAAATAAGTTGGGTTTGGTATGATCAGAATATGCAAATAGCTTCCCGGAGTTAGAAATGGTACTGCAGATAATCTTTCGAGAGGCCTTGCTCTTAACTCGAACCAATAAATCTGCCTTTGTATGTCCCTTAGAAGGGCCACAGGCCTTATCTCCAAAGGAACCACTTTTTGGGCGAACACACAGGATGTCCAGAGAGTGGGCACCCTGAACAAGTAATAACGGTGCTTGGTTGAAAACTGTATTAAGTACAAGTTGCATAGGTGCCCTTTGAGGTGCAGGACAAATATCATGGGGAGAAAATTTGGTAAATTCCTGAGCAGAGTATGCAAACAGCTTTGTATCATCACCGCCAGACATTAGCATTGGCACTCCCAGATGGGCCCACTTACGGTAGCTAAAATCATTAGGTTTCTTCTTATGACGGATTCTTTTTACCACATCATCTTGCAACGGCTCTGCCGATAAGAAAATCAAAATTTAAAAGTCAAGAAAATAAAAGGGCCTATACAAAAACAAAAATTAATAACAAATAAATTCAATCTTGATTATAAACTTAATCTTTAACCAAAAAACAAACCTAGAGAAAAAAACTCAAACTTTGGTATTGAAAAAGATAACAGTGAACAATAACTAACAAAAGTACCTTCTCGACAAATTGGTACTGCAACAGTCAAAGCCCTGATATCATGAGTATGAGCCCTCACATGACCAACATAAATCCATATCTTCATCATTTCAGAAGAACGCTTATCTTCACTAGACCCAACATTTTCGTTAGAGAGCTTATAGAGGATAACCTACAGACAAAATATATTCACAAGAGATAAGTGTTATGAAATTTGATTAACCACATAGATAGATCATGCAAAGACTAACTTCATTCCTAAGCAACTAAGCCGGTAATTTAGGTCAACCATGACTCCGTACATTGGTTGGGATAATGTGATAACTTATAAAATTCGAAGGCTTATTCCAAACAAGTTTGAATATAACCAAAAGCTTCAATAAGGAAGCCAAATTTAGACAATCTATCAACTGATAAGCAATAAAAATAGTTAAGTAACAAACTAACCCCTGTTCACACGCAAACAAACTTTGACAACTCATAAAACGACAACACAACTACTGAAACCTACAGGCTTCCACAATATACAAAAGTTATGAAATCCTTTAGCAACATGTTAACTACCTATATGATCAACCTCTACAAGTTTTAAATTTCAACTCTAAGCACACGGTCTCATTGGCCCTCATCTCCCAGTCACAATCACAAGCTACAGGCTAAACCATATCTTGGGGCATAAATCTTTCATTTCTTTTGTTCAATAATTTCAAAACTCTAGAATAAAGAAAGGAATTTTTGATAAAGACACGAGAGCTGGGTGGTATACAGGCATAAAAATGTATACAATGACTATCATAACTGAGGAACAGACATGCGTTGTACAAAAGCACAAATATGAAACCATAAATGACCAAATCAGTACCTGACCATCAGAGCCAGCAGAATACACTCTATTGTGATTAGGGGTAGCTGCAAGTGCGTTCACATCACCCTTGTGTAGGGTGTGTGCTTGCAAAAGAGTTCCATGATTACTGTCCCAAAACTGGACACTACCAGTACTATCTGCACTGACGAGGGTACCACACCTGCAGTTAACAAGAAATACCAAATGCCTTCAGAACAGAAAAGAATAATCATTTATGGTAGTAAATAATCACCTAACAACTATGTGATCACAAGAGGTACGTGGTTCATTACCTGAGGGAAAGCAATGACCATACACAAAGTTCTGGTCCACTGCCTAAACCTCCAAGTCCTGCAGTAATCCTATAGATCTCATGCCCGAGACTCGCATTCCAGCATCGAATAAACCTGAAAAAAGTAAATATGGAAAAGGGAGTGGGGCAAGCAGGGTGAGGAACACACAAACGTGGGGTAACTGTAATTTAGCGGAACTGGAGAAGATCACGTTAATAGTAATTAATACATTATATTGATTTTCATTGCAAGTAACAATTGGTGGTACATGTACATACCCATCACTGCTCCCTGAAAATATACGTTCTGCATCATTACTCCATGTTACACTTAAAACCCTGCCTGGGAGTAGCAGCAAGAGAAATAGGGTTTAATTATCCAGCTAGTGGCAAAATAAAAAATGGCATATCAGCAACGTATCAAGGAATAGATTCTCACCACTGACCCTAGACAACGATCTTTTGTAAATAAACTCTTCTGCGTCACCTATATTGTAAATACGCACACAACCATCATCACAAGCAATTGCTAGAGAGGTATCGCTAGATTGGACATGAAGCTCAGATGAATCAGAATCATCTTCACTCTCACTACAATCTTGGCAATCACTTTCGTCGTCAGTTACATGCCCGTTTTCAGTGTCTTGTGTCTTTACCTCCTCCCTGTGAACCCCATGACTACTAGGGGATGCTGCAGCAATTTGCCAGATGGAAACACCAATTGATTCTAACACGGACTGCAAAAACAATAACCATCAATCAAAAACAAACTTCTTAGGATAACAACAAAGCAAAGGGTTGCTTCTCAAACTAAATACAGTACTCCACAAAGACCCAAAGTCACGTTGAGATATATTCCTAACCGCAAATTTCACCATTCTGGCAATAATTTTCGTACCAATATTCAAATATCTCCAGTGAATTTAAATGCTACACTCATTGTGTTTCAGATAGCATTTAAAGAAGGATGAATATTACATAAACGTCACTGCAACATTTAAATGGACACAGACGCTTTGTTGAACATAAGAAACAACACATTAAACCATTAACTAGAAGTCAAGAAGACTACGACAAATGAACAGAATTTCTTTGAGAAAACAAGAGTGTATACCTTCTGCGTTAAATCAAACAAATCCCACTCCGAAATTGAACCATCAATGCTGGATGAAAATAAACGACCAGAAGGCCTATCTTTTGAACGGGCAGAACACCAAACAAGTGATGAAACCCTAGAAGTGGGGTCTCCACTAATGGTCTGCATAAAAAGCACAACTGAATCAGACTTCAAAATCAAGCAGTTGGACCAAGAATCGAATAAACGATAGTGCGACCATACCAACTGACAGTGCCACCCAACAGAACCAGGAGAGACCAGCCAAATCTCAAGCGAGCCGTCTTCTCGGGCAGCCGCCACCTGAGAATCATCGGCACTGGAGGCTAGCGCAACTACAGGAGAGGGCTTCCATTCAATTGAAGAATTCCGATAAAATTCAATCATTTTTTATCTTCCCAACAAAAAGAGAAACTAAAAATAGTTAGTTGATTGGTGTCTGAACCGACCAAGCAAGAACTTGGCAGAGGAAATAGGGCATCGAAAGGGAGGCAAGGGGAAGGAAATCGAAGAGCAAGACGAAGACGAAGTGGCGTCTAGGTTTAAGGGTTTAAGAGTATATATCACCGGTTCAGTTTCTGGTTCTTTCCCACTTCAAAGAACCGGGTTTTATATTATGGAATTCTTCCTATACAAATAATAATCCATCTTCCTAAAAAAAAAAACATTTATTTGTACTCTATAACTTTTTTATTCCATTCAAATTATATAACCTAAACTTCATATCCATTAATATTAATAATGTTTACATTAAAATATGCTTGGTTAATGAATAGATTAATTTAATTTCGAAGGTTTGTGTTTTTTAAAAGAAAAAAAATAATAGTAGGCATAAAAAAAAATGTTTGAGAGTTGGAATTGGTACTTTTTAAAAATTTAATAAGTGTAATTATAATTGATAGCAATTCTAAAAATAATAATTAAGTATATAATAATATTTTTAAAAAATTGTAAATAATAAATTATTTTAAATATAATCTTTCCAACTATTTAAATATGGGATCACTTATCGATGGGTTGTTTGTTAAGGTTGAGGCCCATTAATGTTGGCTTAAAGGCCTTTGTTTGTACCTTATTTATTTCTTATTATTTATTTATACTTTTGTGTTTAGAATGCAATGCAGTGAGATATGAAAGTGATATTCACCCTTCGCCTCTTCCATGTATTAGTTGGGTTTCGTTGTATCAATATTGAATTATGTTCTCATTATAGTAGTAGAGTTTTTCTCCTGAATTTATGAGGTTACTACCTTTGTTTATATTGTTATTTGATTAAATTTTAATTTTGATTAGAATAAGAAGGTCGATGGGTTGAAAATGAATACAACTTACAAGTTTAGAGGCCACATTTTGTTTTGCATATTAAATGAGAATATACATTTTTTTTACTATAATATAGATCACAAATGGGTCGAAACAAACAAAAATGTAAACGGAGAGGTTTGAATACCATGCAAATGGACAAGGTCACAAACGATGAGTGATCTTCAATCAAAATATTTAAGTACTTGAAAAGGTGTGCATGAATCACTAGGTCATGAGTTGTGGTATTTCATTTGTGTTTTGATAAAAAAAAAATTAACCTATGAATAAAATCATTGGACTATTTCAAATGAAGATCATCAACAAAATTTTACGGAGTGTTTGGCCCTCAAACTATGAATGATAGCCAACTTCATGTTTGCTTAGGGATTATTATAATCTTAAGATTATGATTATTCTACTTTTCCCTTATTTTTCATCCGTCACTATTCCTCACTCCCCTCTTTCATTGTTCTTCACCCCCACATCTCTCCTATGCCACCATTACTCACTCGCCCACTCCCCCTTCATTATTCCTAGCTTCCCCAAACATAGATTATAAGAACCCAAACTATAATAATCTGCATCATAAACACGTATTATAATAACCAAAAAGATTGTTATAACTTACAGATTATAATAACTCACACCACGTTCCAAATGCTCCTTATAATTTATTCAAATATATCTCTAGACACGTCAAAAGCTTCCATAGACTTTGAGAATCTACTTTAAGTAAAGTAGGGGGGCAAGTAATATGATGAAATGGAGCTAAAGCTTTTGATAATTCAATTTGAGTTAACAATATGTTAGTAAGTTTCAAACATAAATTAAACATTATCTCCACCATCGAATTTCGAACAATATCACCTAGCCCCACAAACACAACGAAAAAGAATGTTGTGTAAATTGATCAAATATAAGGTGCCAATGAGGGGATTCCACTAGTCTTCAACTTTAATCCATGTACTTTAAAGTTTTGTTTAATTTACTTCTAAGTGTACCGTTTTAGCGATGTATTTTATGTATGCTCTCACTTTATACTAATTAATGTTTTCAAAAAACCTGTAGTTTTTAAAAGTTAGTTTTTGTTTAGTTTAAAATACTACTTTGGTTATTATAAGTTTGATTTTTATTCATTTTTGTCCATATATTTTGAGTTTGATTCAATTTAGTTTCTATATTTAAAAAATATTCACTTTGGTCGTTAATTTTTAATTTTGATTCATTTTTATTCAATTACTTTTAAAAAGTGACCATTTTGATCTATTCATTTTCATTTAATGTTTAAAAGATAAAAATGATCAATTTTATTAATGTTTTCAAGGATTAAAACGAAGTAATGTTAAAAACACAGTGGTTTGTCCATTTTGACATTTTATACCCTTCCACTTATTTTTTATAAATATCTTAACTAAACTAATATATTATCTTAAATATTTCCAAATAGTTTTTATTTTTAATTTCTTACAAAAGAAACCTGGTTATCTAAAGATATGTCACATATGTAATTCCATATATCTATAATTCTCATATGAATATTTCAATCATGTGCTTCCTCAACAAATAAACAACCCCTAAATGATTGAGTTAATTGACTATTGTTACCGATGGAATTATGGCATAGTCATTAATGTGACAAATATGTTAATTTTATATGGTTTCTTTTTTGATTTTATGATTCATTGAAAATGTTTGTTTACAATTGTTTTAAAAACAAGTGTATAAGTACTTTTTTTTAGTTTATTTTATTTTGTCATGAATGTTAAACGCCAATATGTCAAGTCCATTTTATTTTTTTATTCGCTCAATATCGTTCTTCTTATTTGCTTCTAAAATATATTTTATTGTGAAAAATAAATAAATAAAGAACGAGTAGTTGGGAGCCGTTGCAATAGATTTAAAGTGAGTTAATTATATTTCTACGTTGACATAAAATATTTATACAATAAATTAGCAAGATTTATTGGTTATTTATCAATTTAATTAATATAATAAATCTAAGGCCAATCATCCAAATATAGAAAGTCACATCATTATTCCAGTCAACCAAATTCTAAGTCAAAGTAAAAAAATTTCAAAATTAATATACCAAAAAACGGACAAATTCAAAAATTTAAAAACCAAAATAGAACAAAACACAAATTTTAAGGATAAAAATAGAATTTTAATGATAAATAAATTAAGTTACCTCGACATTAACGGGAGTTATCAAAGCCCAGAGGGAGGTATTGGTTGGTAGAGACTCATACTCCAAGTTTTTTTCATGGTCGATTTAAAAAATAACAAATTATTGTAACTATTTACAAAATATAACAAAATTCATCAAACTCTTTTAAGTTTATTAAAATGTTGTTACATTCTGTAAATAGTTTTTTTTATTATTATTATTCATAATAATTCCTCTTTCTTGATATATATATATATATATAATTAAAAAATATATTGAAGAGAGATTTTTTTAACTAAACGAAAAATGTATGCTAAGAAAAGGCAAAATAACTTATGGGTGAAGTTTTTATTAATTTTATATTGTTTTTAAAATGATTTGGATTACTTGTAAAATTGTCATCCAAACAAATTAACCATGAATATTGAAATTTCCTTCATGTGGAACTTAATTAACACACGAAGGAATATTAGTGTCTAAAATTGTAATATCCTTGGTGATAAACGTTGAACATTCAAATAGAAATAAATATCATGGGATGATATTAATATGAAGTTCATAAGTATTCTCCCACTATCCATCCCTTAAAAACTATGCTGGATTCTTCTCGTGCATATTCTGGTGTATGTCCTCCACTCTAAAAAGTTTATGAAAAAGATAACAAGCAAATCTGTCAATTATTATACAACTAATTGCTAAAATCATTTTCTATTTCTTCAAAATCAAGATTCAGAAAGGTTTCAAAACAAAGATTTTTCTTACTTTGACATTTACAAACGTCATATTATTTGCAAAACTTCTGGTGTACCTGCACAAACAATAATTGCCACTAAGTTTTCTTAATAATTAACAATCACACGTTATAATACAAATAACAATTACCCGCCAACTTCATCATCGATGAACCAAGGCCTCCAATCATCTACTATAGAATAATTTAAAGCTTTGATCCACGCACGAGTTTCTATATGCAACACTTGCATATCATGATCTCGACTATATTCAAAACCACCGTATTAAACAATAATTCATTAGGTTGTAGTAATTATTACCCTGAGTCATTTAACATATAATTATGTATTACCTATAGATTAACGATCGATAACCTTTAGAACTAAGGTTCACGTGTTAAGAAAAAACATTGGTCAACTCATAATTGTAATATTCATTCTTACGACATCTAATCCATTCTTCAATGCTTCCCTGAATAAAAACGAATAATTGTTTTTGGTACTCTTTCTTTCTAAAATAATTTAACTATTCTCTTGAAATATTTTGTCACTGTACCTCATGTATGTGAAGTGCTTTTTGAACTTGGTCATGGTTGGCCCAATGGTAAGCAAGTATGGCATCATATATGTGAATTTCCACATAAAAAGGAATAAGTTGTTTTAATCATTATATGACTGAAATAATTGGGAACTGATGTGTTTAATTATTTCATAAAGTAATATAAACCAGATAAAATTATCATATTTGTTTATAAGAACAAGAGAAATTACACTACATTTACGTTAACAAAGATGGTGTTGAGAGATCTTCGATTGGACATTTTTCCCAGTTCTTTTAAACATGGACACATGGGCCATAAAATACATCCTATTCTAATTCTATCGTTACTTTTATCAATAAAAAAGAGATTCTATACCTTCTAAAATTGCTAGAGCAACTATTGGAACAATCATACCAGTATAAGAATTTCCAGCAATATAAAATGGATTGATATAAATTCTGGATAATCGTCGAACCACTACACATTCCAATTCATAAAATTTTTTATTACTCACGATAAGAAATAACAAGAGAAAGAAGAATGTATGTACGTACTATGTATGTATACCTTTGAAAACAATGTTGAACTTGTTCGTAATCTTCTAATTGATGATCTTTTGAAATTTTAGCATACGAAAAACCCGTGCCAGCAGGTAAATCTAGGTATAGTATACTAGAGTTCTATTGATCATATTCACCATATATGATTAAACATAATTAGTCGTATATAAAATTAAAGTAGTAAATTTAGTTAATTAGGAACACACACAACATATATAAGAATTGTTGACCTGGGTCCATGAGTAAGGGTTTATGAGTACTTGAGAAAGGCTCCCCTCCTTTAGCTCTCCCTCAAAATTGATTGGACCTTCACATAAAAGAAGTTTAGAGAAACTTATAATTTTGCTCATAGGATATGTTTGTTTATAAAATCAATTTTGGCAATTTTAAAATTCATTTTCGAATTAATTTTATTCTCCTTCTTAAATCTCAAATCTTTCTCTATTTTCAAATATAGCAAAATATTATAGTTTATTTACTCCAACGATACTGTATCGATGTTTTATGTTTCTTGGTGTTTTATAGGATATAATAACTGTACAATTTTCCGTCTTTAAGTGTATTAGTTGTCATTTTTATAATTAATTAAGTTCTAACATTAGTTATTTTAATTTTAATTAAATGATATATGAAAATGTATTCTAATTAATAATATATCTTATCTTACCACTCAAATTCTAAATTTACAACATTACTATACGTATTAATTTCAATTCACACATATTTATTGGTCATTTAGAAAAAAAATAATAAAAAAAGTTTAATTTAAATAATTCCACTACTTTCACTCAATTTGAAATAGAAATGTAACTCATGAGTTACACTCTTTAACAAAGACATGCTCTATAATTTTTTAGGACTAAAGTATAAACACCTCTCTTGACTATAATGTCATGTTTAAATTTTTTAAAATAAAGTTTAATTTAAATGCATCTAAATAATATTTACATTAATCTTTATTAAATTTTAAAATAAATCTGATGAATACTATCATATCTAAAATATCCAAGAAAAATTGTCGTGAATAATACAAAGATAAACATTTTACAAAATATATTAAAATTTTAAATAATATAATAAATAAAAATTGTAAAAAATTGAATATTTGATAAAATATTTTGAAAAATTAAGCGTAAATAATTTGTCAATTTTTTTATATTTCGAAAAAGTCCCTACAAATTTGATGGATTTGATATATTTAGTATATAGTTTTAATATTAATTTGCTATTTTTTTGAAAATGACGTATTGTGCAAGTCATTATATATTTAAAAAATAAAAAAGAAGGTAAAAGCACCAGTCATATAAAAAGTAATTAAAGTAAGTCATTATTATTATTATTATTAAATTTGTGTACTATACTAAATTTTGTCTAAATTAATTTTGTAGTTAAATTTAAGGAAATTGCATAGAGTAGCATTTTTAGAATATAATAAATAAATTTAAAACATTGTTTTAAAATTTTGCAAATATGACAAAATTTTCACTTACAAAAATACTCTCAACATCTTAAATTTTTTATTATTCCTAAACTACCATTCAATAACTTATTTTTCTGAATATTTTTAATGTCCTACTCATTATTTATTTATTCTCCTACTTTTTAATGCCCTAATTATTTGTTTATTCTTATACTAGAAAAATTATTTATTCTTTCTATCTTAATCTTGATTTTAGAATATCAATAGTACAATAATTGCAATATAAAATATAGTGGTGTTGATCAGAGTAATTTAACTTCATTTGTAATTTTTTTTTACTTTATTCGATTTGTATTTTGAGTTGAATCTGATTCCAAATGATTTTGTTTTATTTTTTATATTGATTTTGTTTTGGTTTTACTTTGTCTCAGTTTTGTACATCAATGTTGTGATATACTTATATTATATGTATTAGTTGGTTAATATACTTACTTCGTGATTTTCGTTTTTTCAAATTTTATGCAGTTCATTAGAATAGTATTAAGTATATGAATGATGTAACTCAATGTATCATTATCAAGTATAAACAATATATTGTTAAAACATATCGGTAAAGTGAATTATTATCAAGTATATGAATCAAGTTGACAAGTGTATATCAATAGTATATCAAGAGTATAAGTAGGACTTCAAGCATATCAAGTCTATTTAATCAATCAAATGTATAAGTGAATAATACTAAGTGTATTTGCAGTACATCGGGTGTATCAAACATATCAGGTACATCAAACGTATCAAATTTGTTGAGTGTACCAATGAAATATAACAAGTTTATTAGCGGTGTATCAAACTTATAAGTGAAGTCTTTAAGTGTATCAAACTATCAAAGCCTAAGGGGTATCAAGTGTATAAAAAAGAATCAAGTGTATCAAGAAGAATCAAGTGTAACAATGAGTATTATAATGTGTATCAAAATGTTTCAGGTGTGTATCAAAAGATATCAGGTGTATCAAAAAGTATCAGGTACATCAATCAAATATATCAGGTGTATAAAGGAGTATTAGGTGTATGTGTATCATATATGTATAAGGTGTATCAAATGTATATTAGTAATGAGAGCATTTGTGACATTTTACCTCTTGATATGTGGGTTGTGTTTTGTTTTTGTCATTTCTACAAATAATAAAATGTGTAGGTTTGAATATGATTTTCTGAAGAGGGAATTAAATAGAAAAGAGAATACCACTTTCAATTGCGAGACCGGAGAGAGCAGAGCAACAAGAGCCTCCGGTGAGCCACAGAACGAGAACATCCGTTTTGGGATTTGAATATGATTTTATGAAGTAATAAAACAATTGAAACTCCTCCCAATCCCCAACTCCTACGTATCTGTTTTGTTCATCAACATTAGTAATTACTAATTTCAATCTTCTCAATAAAATTATGAATATATATAGAAAACTAACCCTGTTTCCAGTGAGAAAGAAAGCTCCCCTGAGAATCCCGGCAAAGACTTCACCCTCCAGTGCGGAGAGTAATGAATGATGAAGAAGAAGAAGAATGGAAAGAGAGAGGCGGAAGGAAAGAACCATTGGCTCCTGCTGGTTAGTGGTCACAGGAGAAATCACAAATGGAAGCCATGGATGAGTTTAGATTAGATCCATTTATGGGTTTATAGGATTTTTGTTGTACTCTTATCTCTAAGACTCTAACAGTAAAACTGTTAGAGATATTTCTAATAATCTGCTTAACTTTGATTGTCTTCTAATTATTGAAATATAACAAAGAAAGAGAAAAGAAAAGGTGCAACTTGGGAATGTATGGACAAAAATTGCTCCAACTAAATCAAATTGAAAACAGGAATTTATTTCAAAAAAAGAAAAGAGAGAACGTAGGATTAAGGGATCCACATTTTAAAAACATCATGGGGCCTCTCGTCTTTTCACGTAGAAATTTCATGATTGATTTGATACGTAATATAAAGGCACGATTTAGTGTGAATTATTGGAACTTTAGGTAAACGTGAATAATTGAGTACAAAATGAAAATGAGATTCGTAAATTATAATAACAATGAAAAAGAGGGTCTAGATTGAAAATTTGTTAAGACTTACATGAATTTTGTATAACAAATTGAATAAAAAATGCTTAATTCAAACATGAGTTTGGTATTATATTGCATTTCAAACCCATCTCGTTACAACTCAGAACATTTCAAAGAATAAATCAAATCAATGTCCCTTTAAGATAATATATGAGTGCAAATCAACGTTTGTATGCATTCCACTTTTAACAAACACATGATACAAAAAATTACACTTCAAGAAAAATGAATGATATTTGTTTCATAAAAAATCATAATTGTATAATTCAATAGAATAAGATGCATAAAAGTAATTGATATGAAAAATGTATTTAAAAAAACATCACTAATAAAAGTACGAAATAGAGAGTAATAAACAATTTAACTTATTCTTCTTTTGATTGAACTTATCTTCATTTTACAGCATTAATTAATTAGTAATTATTTGGCACATATGTTAATTAATTATTTGGCATCGTGACATCGAGCCTTAATTACCCTTACATGCATTAATTAATTATTTTGCACGTATTTTTTATTTATTTATTTGGGATTGTGTTTTATTTTGCATCATGCTTTATTTATTTGACTGCTTATGTTATTTATTTATGTATTATTTTATCTCTATCATTTTTATTATTTTATCTCACCATATTACTTTACTTATTTCAGGGTCCGCCTGCAACTTTTACACAACCTATATAACTATTTCACAACATGTATACATAAAATTTATCCATTTTAAATTTAATTACTAAATTGTCTTTAAAATTAAAAACAATTTCATATTTTTAAATGAGACTGAGTAGTGTTTTCTATGAATTTATTAATTCTTAGATACATGAAATTTCTCGTTAGACACCTATGATGAATATTAAAATATCAAAGTTTGGTAATTTAATATCCTTAGGTGAATAAATAAAAAATATATATTTTGAAACAAAAAAATAAACTTCATTTTTCTAATGACCCTTATGCCATCCATAATTATCAATTCATGGTTAGGTTTCATTTTCTTCGATCTGAATTGATAACCATGAGACATTTAAAAAAACCTAAATAAAAAATCTTGTTTTGTGAACCATTTTAATTTAGTTTAAAAGATAAAATTGGGTAACTATTTTATGGGTGTTGTAGGGTGCTAACACCTTCCCTACACACAATTCACGCTCGAATTTAAATCTCATGAATTTACAATCACACCTTAATATGGTTGGTGACGACTTCAAACCTATTTGTTTATTAAAATTAAATAAATAAGGACGTCGGCCGCTCCGCGTTGCGATTACGTCGCGACAGAGATAATAGAGGTGATTCTCCCATGACCGCCATCAGCCTTCCTTCTCTCTTAGATAGGATTGATTGGCATACCTCTCTAGTTGTCCCATGTTAGGTAAGAAGGAGAAGAAGCCATTTCAGTTGAACCCTTTTATCATGCAAACTCAGGATTGAGACGAGCCGACGAAGTAAGTATCCTTATGTTTAGGTTGCCCATTCCTTTATCTTGCACTAGGATCGGTGGTTGAAACAAGAGTCGCGTAGGAGATTGAGTTTCAGTCCTCAATCATCTTCTGGCATAGGGTGATTATCTAGGAACGAGAAAGAAGGTTATACCATGAATTTGAAAAGAACTATTGATTCCCTATGCGTATATGAATCAATCACTCCCACTAGCGCAGAAGCAAGGCGGTATTCTCTCTCATTCTAAGGTGCATATTGATTTACTCAAGATTTCAATACTAGAGTGGAAAGCCAATTTTCTAATGCATAACCAAGATCTCAACAGACTTCTACTGTCCCTGGAAACCTCGACACTTGAGAAAGTCCCGTTATTTCCCTTTTGAAAGAGCTCCTTTTATGGGAGTATGGGAAAGTTGCCTTCGATCCTTTAACATATGGTCCACGTTGGGAGGAAATAAATATATAAAGCAGTCGTTCAACCTTAATCTTAGACATCCGACACAGGAAACTCCCACTGAAATCGCAACAGACCCTAATCGGTCAAGCTTCAAACTTGCCACTCTTACCTGGCTTTTGGAACTAGTACTTATTGAAGAAATGGCAGAACTCCTCTCCTAGGTGGGCCTTTCCCTCTTGTCTCCTCCCTATCAAACTGAAAAATAGATGCTTCTTACTTATGATAATGGGTAAAGTTACTTCCTCGCTCCTATCTGGGACCTCTGACTCTGTCTTTGCCCTGTTGACTCTCCTACATGGATCTGACTCTTTTACTTCCCTTGAAGCTTAAGCAGAAAGGGGTAGAAAGAAGTCAATGAAAAGAAGAGTGAAAAGAGTAGTCATTTCATTCCTTCATGCTTCCTTTTTCTAGTTAATAGTTTATAGGGTCCCTAAGTTCAAGATGACATCTTTCGATCAATTAGTTGTAAGCAAAAGGTAGTTAATGAAAGATTAGATGACGCATTTGAAACAAGAATAACCACTGAAACGGTTACTTCCACGACAACAAAGATTGTTGAAAGAAAGTCTTCCCACGTCCGAGACTCCCACTAAACAAAGGTCCAGATGACTTTTCCTTGTCGTAGGTTCAAGACCTTTTGACTCGTTCATTCCTTGCTGCGTAGGTCTTTGTCTCTTCTTTGGAATAGTCTTTGAAAAATATTCAAATTAACTCAAGCTCGTATTACGCTCCGCTCTTAATATTGATAATAATCTTTTCAATCATAATCCCTTCTCTGGTCTCACCCATCTTGCACGATTAGTCTTTTTCATACAAATCTCTCATGGTACATGTCCCGTGGGCGTGAGGAAAGAGATCGGGCTGCAACCTTTAACCCTAGTTCAAGGAGAATAAAAAAAAGAAGAAAAAGAACTCAAGAAAACCACATCCTCAGATCGAAAAACCTCCATGGGTACTGAGTCCCTTCCCCTTGTGCACAGTGTGTCAATTTCAGTAATGAATACCGCATCACAGTGTCGTATTAAGCGTTCGCTGGAACCATCGTATAGATAGGGATCCCATCAAAACTTATTGAATTATGAAAGAGAGAATACTCAAACTAAGGGCAGCTTGTTGTGACTCACTTCTCCTACAACCACAACAAGAACCTCGTAAGTTGCTGCCTATTATTGTGACTCTGGAACTATTCCCACCACTCTTATGGATTCTGTCGACCCAATGAATGAAAGTTGCATCCATATCGGTGTACATCGCTCTGAAAACCTATAAAGAAGCCCTTATTCATTGATTGCGCTCCCTCAAACTCTTTGAGCCTTGAATAGAATGCTTGAATCTTGAACTCCTTTCATTCAAGTCTGAACTTTTTTATTGCTTTCTTCTTCTTGTCTTTGAGTCTGGTGACCGCAAAGTGGACGTACATCTTTCCCTTTTATTTGAGGACATCTCATGAATTTCAGAGTCTCAAAGCCTTTTATTCTAACAAAGGAGTATTTTTATCAAAATCCCAATAAATTGAGTGAAAGACCTTTCTATTTGGCTTGGGGAAAGTAGGCCTCTACCCTCAGATTGAACTAAAAAGCTCCCACTTAAACTAGTCCTTTTAGATTACTGTAGGACGGCGAAAGACGAGCCTGATTAAAAAAAAAAGCTGTGAAATCCAAACTTTATACAAGCCTAGCATTTAATGCGTGGAATAATTCAAGAAAATAAAAGAAGAAAATTCCTCTCCTTTTCGCAATATTCTTTGCGCCTCTCCTTTCAGTCTAAAATATTCTTTGAACCTCTCTTGCTGACTCAACAAGGGCAAGAACGAGAGGTGGGGTTGCTCAAGATCTTTATGTACCAGAATTTCAATACAATTTCCTGTCTGTCAATGCTTTATTAAAGGATCGTACACTTGCTGTGAAGTTTCTTGATGATGGCTGTGACATTCAAGAAAAGTCCACTTTGAGGAAGATTGGCAGTATGTATACATTGGTCTATTCTTGTTGGATCTATTAGTATTGTAAGGAGGATTCTGGTTGGAGTTTGGTTGAGACTGTGGAGGGTATGGGGATGGAGATGGGTTGGACTGTTGAGCAGCTAGGGTGAGAGAAAAGTTGGATTTAGAGGTGGTTTGGTGCTGTTTTTGCTGCACTATTAGTGAAAAGGCTTTGTGGATTGCATGGGGGTGCAATGAAATATGCGTGAGAACGAGCATGATTGAAGTCATCATTTAATCCCATTAGAAAATACATTAGCTATTCGAACTCCACAAACTTTTCAATAGACTATGAGCCGTCGCAGATACATTTGCCGCAGGTGCATCCCAGATGATATAAAACATATTCATCCCATAAACTTTAAACCTTGAAGAAATACATCGTGACTGACTCTTGATCTTGCTTTAATGTAGATGAATCACGTTTCAACTGGAAAATTATTGGACCGTCTCTCTTCTGAAATCGATCTTGAAGATGAAATGCTTTTCGAAATGGAGTTCAATATCCAGGCTATTACAACATTATTATTTCTTATCAAGAGAGGTAATAACTCACCGGTTGGTTTGGTTATTGTTTCGTCGATGAAACCAAGTTTGTTGTGAATTGATAAAGCAAGAATCTTGGACCGACTCCATGTGACGTAATTATCATCAGCGAGAGGTTCAGTGACAAGAACAAGGTTTGATGTATCGCTGTGATGTAAAATGTATGGGTTGTTGGAGAGGTTGAACTCTTCCTGTTGAGTATTGCAGGAAACATATTTTTGTGGATTGTTTGTGAAAGAAGGCGACGATACTGATGGTGGTATTGTCTGAGGTTGAAGTGGGTTTGGGTTTGAAGTCATGATTCTGGCGTGAAGAGAGGGAAGCTTTAGCGCTCTGATACCATAACAGAATTGATGCCAGAGGAAAGGATATTGAGTGACTTCTTATTGATGAGACTCATTTATGGGTATACATAACCTTTGGAGAAATCAAATAACTAACTGAATAAGTAGTGTGAAGAACTAATTATTAAAACAGAAAACTAACTACCAGTTATACATCTAATAGATAGCTATCTGGTCGACTTCTTATATTCTTATTTCGGTGGCTCCACCTTCTATACTTCTTGTACTTCCTCTTGTTGTTGGACCCGTATATTGACTTACCTCTGGATGCTTTTGTTGGGCTACGCCCCTTAGACTGATTTCTTGTACATCCTTATGTCTTATGTTGTTGTTGTTGGCCTTATACCGACTGACTTTCTCTTCCTTGACTTATCTCTTCTGACTTAGACTTATTCCTGTCTTCTTCTAAACTGTGGCTTCACCTTCATACTATTAGGTTTGAGGGGTATACTTTTCTCAACTCTTTGAAGGGAGCTTCAGTTTTTCTAGGTTATGCAGAGTTCCTCTTTGGACTATTCCTCGAACTTTTATAAACATCTACGAGAAGACACTTCTTTGATTTCCTATGCCTTCTCTTCTACAGTGGCTTCGCCTTGAATATTTTCTTACTTCTTCGATCATTCTTTGCCCCGTCCGGAGGATCAATAAAATTTGAGAGTTTCTGACTTCTTGTTTCTCTTTCTTTCTTTCCTTTTTTTTTTGTTATTGAGTTGTCTGTTCTGTAGGGCTTCGCCCCTTTATACTTTTAGACTTTCTTACCTCTTCTCAAATTCACAATATTCTTTGCACCTCACACTTGACGCAATATTCTTTGCGCCTGACTTACCAGTACTCTGAACTCTTCTTAACTCTTACATCCTTATACTTACTTCCTCTTCCTTAGACTGACTTACTCCCTAAGATTGACTTAGACTTACCTTTATCTATCTCTTCCTAAGACTGACTTAGACTTTACCTCTATCAATTTCTTGGTTATTTATCAATTTAATTAATACGATGAATATAGAAAACAATAATTCATTTATAGAGAGCCACTCATTATTTCGTTTAAGAATTGATGTAATTCTAACCGTAGAAACCAAAGTAAATAAATTTTAAAAATTCAGATACTAAAACAAACAATTTAATAACTTTAGGAATCAAAATAGAATTTAAGTACAAAATTAGGATTTTAACCATAAATAAATTGTGTTATCCAAGACATTAATGGGAGTTATATTAATTTTATATTGTTTTTAAAACTATTTGGATGACATGTAAAATTGTCATCGAAACAAATTAATCATAATTAAGAAGGGGAAACATAAATATTGAAATTTCCTTCGTGAAACTTATTAACACACAAATGAATATTAGGGTTTTAATTTGTAATATCCTTGGTGACAAACGTTGAACATTTAAATAGAAATAAATATTATGGGATACTTATTAATTCAGAAGTTCATAAGGACTCTCCCACTATCCATCTCTTAAAAACTATGCTGGATTCTTCTCGTGCATATTCTGGTGTATGTCCTCCACCCTAAAAATTTTATGAAAAAAATAGCAAACAAATCTGTCAATTGTTATACAACTAATTGCTAAAATCATTCTTCTACTTCTTTAGAAATTTAGGGTTCAGAAAAGTTTCAAAACAAATATTTTCCTTACTTTGACCGTCACAAATGTCATATTATTTGCGAAACTTCTGGTGTACCTGCACAAACAAAAATTGCTACCAAGTTTTCTTAAAAATTAACGATCATACATTATTATAATACAAATAACAATTACCCCCCAACTTCATCCTCGATGAACCAAGGCCTCCAATCATCTACTATAGAATAATTTAAAGCTTTGATCCATGCATGAGTTTCCATATGCGGCACTACCATATCATGATCTCCACTATATTCAAAACCACCGTGTTAAACAAATACTCAAGAGGGTATCAACTATTACAACAAGTCATTTAACATTCAATTATATATCACCTATAGATTAACGATCGATAACCTTTAGAACTAAGGTTCACGTGATATGGAAAAACACTGGTCAACTCAAAATTGTAATATTCTTTTCCACGACATCTAATCCATTCTCCAATGCTTCCCTGAATAAAAACAAATAATTGTTTTTGGTACTCTTTCTTTCTTAAATAATTTAACTATTCTCATGAAATATTTTGCTACTGTACCTCATGTATATGAAGTGCTTTTCGAACTTGGTCATTGTTGGCCCAATAGTAGGTAAGTATGGCATCATATTGCTGTATAAACCAACACATTCATCATATATATATGTGAATTTTCTCATAAAAAGGAATACGTTGTCTTAATCATTATATGAGTGAAATAATTGGGAACTAATGTGTTTAATTATTTCACAAGGTAATACAAACGTGGTAAAATTAACATATTTAATGATATGGCGAAGAGAAATTACACGACATCTTCGGCCAACAAAAATGTTGTTGAGAGATCTTCTTCGACCGGACCTTGTTGTCGGTTCTTTTAAAGATGGACATTTAGGCCATAAAATACATCCGTCTTTAACTACAGAAGTACACTTAGAAAAAAAATTGGATATAACAATTAATATTTGGAAAAAAAAAA